>LR738712.1:75834941-75884628 GCA_902687465.1 Secale cereale | reverse complement strand
AGATGGAAGAGGAACCAAGTGCTGTTCAAGAAAGAGAAGTCTTACCAAGAAGCAAGATATGAAAGCTAAGTTATTAGAATTTGAGCAGTTCAAATTTTTAATTTTTAAGTTGTCTTCCTTGAACAATCACACTTTGTATGGAAAACCTGTGCGCAAAGGAACCTACCCGTAGCTAGCCGCACCCTTATCTTGTTTTCAAGTACGCTCAACGACTTAAGTGAGCAGCGACAAGTGTCGCGCCCTTGGTTCGTTTTCGAGTTCACTCAGCAAGCTGAGTGCGTTGCGACTAGCTGCGGCAAGGTTGCTTACCGGCAAGACCTTGGCCAGCAGGCTGCTCAGAGTCCAGCACTCAGCGCTCGCGGCAAAGGACCCTTGCCGGCAAGCTCCCTGGAAGCGTAGGGTGAAAAACGTACAAAGTAGATGACCAAGACAAGGAAGATAACATTGCACTGATTGATTAAAATAAGATGAATATCTTACAAAGGATAACTTGTCGCAATGATTAATGATTTCATAACACCGTATGCAGCAACAAAAGAGATAAAGAAAAAGGAGGCCTAATCTACGCGGTCGCCCTCGATCCTGGAAATCTTGTTCACTTTGGCGATGATGTGGGCGACCTGCGCTTTCAGCGCCTCCGTGTTCGCGTCGGCCGGCAAGCTGCGGAGAACGTTGGTGAGGTTTATACCAGGATTACGGTATACAATCTTTGTCAGAACGCGCTCCAAGGTTCCCGCGCAGAGCTGGCGCGACTCCTCGGCCAGTTGCGCGGGGAGCTTCTTCCGAAGATCTGCAAGAGCCGGCGCGATCCCTCTGAAGAAAAGGCTGAGCTTGGCGCTGTGAGGGAGGTTTGGATCCGGAGAGTAGATGAGATGCTCAACCTTCAGCGCCAGCAGCTCCTGGTCGATGTTGGATGCAGAGGACACCAAGTCGTCGGTCCACACCTAGACGGTCCGGCGGAAGTTCTCGGCCACAGTATTGGCGCTCTCCACCAAGCCTCGCTCCCTGCGGAGCTCTTCCTTCAGCTTGGTCTCCCGGTCCCGGACGGCGTCGAGCGAGTCCTTCAACGTGGAAACCTTCAGCTCCAGATCCTCAATGGAGTCCTTGGCGGCCTTCAGCTCGTCGCCCTGCTTGGAGAGACGCACCTGGAGTTCGGAGTTGGTGTGGGCGTCCTTCTCGCGCTCTGTGTTGAGCGCGGTGACCCTCTCCACGCTCGCCTTCAGTGACTCCTCCAGTTGCGCGACCTTGGCCGCGAGCTCCTCCTTGGCGGTCTCCGCGGCAGCCGCGGCGGCTTTCGCCTCCTTCAGCTCTCCGCCAAGGGCCTGCTCCCGAGCGGCATGGTCTTCCTCGTGGGAGTCGAGGTTGACCTTCCGTTGGGTGAGCTCTCCTTCTCGCCGGGACAGCTCCTCCCCGGCGAGTCGCTGCTGCTCTTCGGCTTCGGCCTTCTCCAGGAGCCACTCCTGGTACTCCCCGGCGAGCCTCTCGCTCTCCTCCGCCACGTCGCGAAGGGCAGCCTGGTTGGCGGCGCGGAGCTCCGCCGCGCGCTTCTCCATATCGGCGGCGGCCTTGGCGGCGAGGGCCTCCCGAGACGCAAGCTTCGCCTACCTGGCCCGGTAAAGGGCCAGGAGCTGATGAAGCAGCTTCTCCTCCTCGGGCCCTTCACTTCCGCCGGGCGCCTCGACGATCTTCAGTCCCGCGGAGGCGAGAACCTCTCCATCAAAGGCCTCGCCCTCCACGGGGGCTCGTGATGAAGAACCCCACGGCACCTGGATGTAAACACCGTTGGGGGCTTCAAGATAATAGGTAGACGGCTCCTTCTCGGTGGAGGGGTCGGCGGCCGGCGCAGCGCTCGACGCTCCTGCCGCCTCCGGGCCGGCAGTATGGCCGCCGTCCCCCTCCCCGTCCGCCGCGTCTGCGGCCGGAGCGGTCTCCTCCGCAGCCGGCTCGGCGGCTCCCGCCGTGTCCTCGACGACAGGGGCGTCGCCGCCGCCGCCCTGCGCGCCCTCCTCCTCGACGACGATGACTTCCGTCTCCATCTGCTCGGGGGGAGGAGGATCTAGAAGAAGAAGAAAAAGTAAAAGAAGTTCAAGCAAATATCCAAAAAGAGACGAATCCAAGAAGACAAAATTACAGAACTTACCTTGACGGACGTCGTCAGCGGCAGGCTCCCTCGCCGGGGAGCTCTGCCTTGGCGGGGTGGCCGCCCTCGCCGGGCTACTCGCCCTTGGCGGGGTACTCGCCCTTGGCGGAGTACCCGCCCTTGGCGGAGTGCTCTCCCTTGCTGGGGAGTTCGGCCTTGGTGGGGACGGCGGGGCCTGCGGCTCTTCGGGAGCGACCTCCGGATGCTCCTGTGCTTGTGGCTCCACCTCTGCACAAGACAATCAAGACA
Source organism: Secale cereale (assembly GCA_902687465.1). Classification (NCBI taxonomy): domain Eukaryota; kingdom Viridiplantae; phylum Streptophyta; class Magnoliopsida; order Poales; family Poaceae; genus Secale; species Secale cereale. The sequence continues at coordinate 75,882,239 of LR738712.1, read as the reverse complement.
AGACGAAAACATCAAGATATTAGCACAAGACAAAATCCTCAAGCGCGCCCGACGAGCGGAAGTATGGAACCCAGACTTACGCTGGGGGCTGCGCTGGGGGCTGCTCCTCGGAGCAGCGCTCGGGTCCGGCAGGCTCGTCTCCGGCGCGTCCCCAGTCGCCGCGACGGGCGTTTCGTCCGCAACCTCGACAACGGGAACTTTGGCCTTCTTCGCCACTCGCTGGGCCAGGGTCCTGAAATCCAAGTAGAAAGCAAGATCAGAATCAGCAAAAATCAAGACAAAGTTAAAGAAGATGCGAAGCCTCAAGTTCTTACTCCTGTTCCTCGTCGTCGTCGTCGTCGCTCAAGGCGGAGAAGTCCAACGCCACCTGAGACGCGTCCGCGCGGGGAGCAGGAGGCGAAGACTCCCTCGGGCGCTTGGCGGTCCCCGGGGCTGGGGGCTGCGAAGACCCGGCCCCTGTGGTAGCCGAGGCCCGGGGAGCGGGCGGAGCTGCCGCTCCGCTCTGTGAAGACTCCCTTCCGCTCGGCGCTGACTTGCGGGGCGCCTCCGCCGTGGCCTGTGTGCGGGCCGCCTCCGCCGTGGCTGGTGCGCCGGGCGCCCCCGTCGCAGCTTGACTCCCTCGGGTAGCTCGCGCCGCCCGGCGAGTTGGTTGTTGTCGGGGCGCCTGTGCCCTCGTCCCTGTCGCCGTCTTGCGGAGACGTTTCAGCGGAGATCGCCTGGGACTTGCCCGAGGCGGGGAGGTCTCCGATGACGAGGAGAGGTCGTCGGCGTAGAGCCCCAGAGACCCGTCGGAGTCCTCGTTGGCCCCGGCGTCCTCCCCCTCCTCCTCCTCCTCGGCTGGCTTGCTGGGCCCAGCGCCCTGCACTGAGGCCGCTCTCCCTCCGGCGCCTCCGCTCCCTGCGGCGCCTCTGTTTCCTCCGGCAGCGCTGCCTCTCGCCGCGGCCTCGGTCAAGATTCCGGGGATCCCGGAGTGCCTCAAAGAAGGGACCCCGGCGAGCTCGTCGGGAGGAAGCTTCAGCAACCTGCGGATCTCCGCCTCCTCTGCTTGGCAGGACGCTTCCGCAGCCTCTGCCTCCTCGGGCGTGAAGCCAAACTCTCCTGCCGCTGCGGCTGCAGCGGCCTCTTCAACCCGAGAAGCTATATACACTATCTCCTGGTCGGTGGTGTCCCGTGTGAGCCCCTTGATCTCGTCCTTGTTCTTCGCCACCTCCACCAGGTTGTCGAAGAAGCTCAAGATGACGTCTGGCTTGGGCGGAATCCATGTGCGGTCGATGCCGTGCGAGTCACACGCGGGCATCATAGCGCGAAGGGAATCCCGGGCCGTGCTGTTGCAGAGGGGCACCACTCCCCGGGGAGCTCTGAACCACTCTGGGTGGGCCGGGTCATGCTTAAATAGTTCCCGGACCATCCCCTTCAGCTCCAGCGACGTGAAGTTGAAGTTTAACCCGGGGCGCAGCCTCATTATGTCCGCCGCGTTGCCGTACTCCCAGGCTGGCCTCTTCCTATCTTGAAGAGGGGCAATGCGGCGGCGGAGGAAATCTGTGCCTACTTCTCCGACAGACAACTTTGCTACCCGGAGACGAAGAATTCTGATGAGGGCGACGTTGAGCTTGCCGTCGTCCGAATCCAACTCACTCCAGTCCCTGCCGCGCACGATGGCTGTTGTGCGCGGCGCGGTGAAAGGTTGCGGCTCGTCCTCGACTATCCAACACCAGTCTGCACGCCACTCCTCCCACTTGCCGCGGAGTTCCCCCGGCAAGTAGGACTCCTTCTTGTTCAAGCGGAAGACCCAAGAAATCCCCCCGGAGAGGGGAGCACCGGCTTCTACTCTAGGGGTGAAGAAGTGCCTAAACAGCGCTACGTTTGGGTATATCCCAATATAGTTTTCGCATATATGTGCGAAAACCGCCATCGTGAGGATGGCGTTGGGGGTGAAGTCTAGAAGATGGAGGCCGTAGGTGTGCATTATATCACAGAGAAAGTCGGAAAAAGGGGGACAGAGGCTGCAGTGGAAGAAAGCTGCGAAGAAGAAGTACCCGCCGGGGTAGTTGTCCTTGGCGGCGGCCGGATAGGCTCGGGTGCGGGGATGCGCCTTGGTCTTCTTGGCCCAGAACAAGTAATACTTGTTCCAGAGCTCCCGCGCGCCGAGCCTTGGCACGAAGACGACGTTCCGCTTCCGCAGCAGAGTAAGCCTCGCCGCCTGCTCCGATTTCTCCTTCTTGGTCTTCTCCGCCTTCGCCTTCTCGGTCTTCGGGGCCATGGCGGAGGCGGCGAGGGAAGGGGGACCAAGAGTTCGGCGGCGCCGCAGATGCGGAAGACGGCGGAGGAGGTGTGGAGGCGGAACGCAAAGGGGATCTCTGGAGATGGAAGAAGAAGCAATGAAGGCGTAGGAGGGGAACCGCTCCTGCTTCCTCTGCTTTTATGGGGAAGTGGGGGGCGTTTCGCTCTTTCCATTAAAAGAACGTGGCCACGTCCCATCCCACGACGCCGCAATCGACGCGTGCCGTTACGGAGGGACGCGGCGGATGCGGAAGTGGATTCGACGTGCCGTGGGCCGCGCGTGCCCGTGCACTGTTTTGGGCCTGGCCCAACAGCGCTCGGCACCGTGTGTGGCCCAGGCCCGGGGGCTCCTGTCGGTGTACTAAGGTAGGGGTACCTCAGTACCCCAACTTGTGCACGGACAGTAGCAGCTTCCCGCGGCAGGGCCTACCACGCGCTCGCCGGAGACCTTCCTGCTCCATATAAAACCATTCAAAAACAAAGTATACAAGACAGAAGATCGAGACCCCGGCAAGTGGAGCTTGCCGGGAAGGCCGTTCCAGGCTCAAGATTACCTCACTCACGCAAGGCCCTGGCAAGAGGAGTTTGCCAGGAAGACTAGAAGATTATGTTACAGAAGACATGCCTCGGCGCTATATGCGCCCCGGCAGGGCCCGGGGAGCGACAAGCTTCACAGCCCGACAAGCTCCCGGGCCCGGCAAGGTCAAGACCCCGGCAAGGTGCTTGCCGGGGAGAGTTGCGCTGTGTGCCCGCGCTCCAGCTCATCGGTCCACGCGTCGCCCTGGGGCCATTCCAGGGACGCGTGGCGGATGGCTGTGCAGCCTGGGGGACACGGTGGCACTCCACGGTGATAAAGCCGTCGCCGTGGCAAACGGAGACGCAAAGACGGGCGCTTTTGGGGTCGACGGCGACGGTCATTAAATGCTCTTGTCCCCCACTGTCAAAGTAGGTAGCGACCACTGTTCATACACTGTAGCTCCACTATTCCCGCACTGTTACAACTACCACCACTTTTACGTTTTTACCCTTTTCTCCTACGTTGACACCTGTCGGTGACCCCTTGCACTATAAAAGGAGGCCCATGCACAACGTAGAAAGGGTTCGGAACCTAGATCGCTCATACGCTCGGCGTAGCTAGTTCTTCAAGCTCCCGAGCTCTTCAACTCAATACAAACTAAGCAGGAGTAGGGTTTTACGCGTCCATCGCGGCCCGAACCTGGGTAAACTGCCTGCGTGATCTCCACGATCTGCTCTTCGTGCTCCCTCCGCCCTCTTACCGCACAAACAAGGGGCTCCGGTCCCATAGGTGTTCACGGTGGGGAAACTCCTGTCGGTATACTAAGGTAGGGGTACCTCAGTACCCCAACTTGTGCACGGACAGTAGCAGCTTCCCGCGGCAGGGCCTACCACGCGCTCGCCGGAGAGCATCCTGCTCCATATAAAACCATTCAAAAACAAAGTATACAAGACAGAAGATTGAGACCCCGGCAAGTGGAGCTTGCCGGGAAGGCCGTTCCAGGCTCAAGATTACCTCACTCACGCAAGGCCCTGGCAAGAGGAGTTTGCCAGGAAGACTAGAAGATTATGTTACGGAAGACATGCCTCGGCGCTATATGCGCCCCGGCAGGGCCCGGGGAGCGACAAGCTTCAGAGCCCGACAAGCTCCCGGGCCCGGCAAGGTCAAGACCCCGGCAAGGTGCTTGCCGGGGAGAGTTGCGCTGTGTGCCCGCGCTCCAGCTCATCGGTCCACGCGTCGCCCTGGGGCCATTCCAGGGACGCGTGGCGGATGGCTGTGCAGCCTGGGGGACACGGTGGCACTCCACGGTGATAAAGCCGTCGCCGTGGCAAACGGAGACGCAAGGACGGGCGCTTTTGGGGTCGACGGCGACGGGCATTAAATGCTCTTGTCCCCCACTTTCAAAGTAGGTAGCGACCACTGTTCATACACTATAGCTCCACTATTCCCGCACTGTTACAACTACCACCACTTTTACGTTTTTACCCTTTTCTCCTACGTTGACACCTGTCGGTGACCCCTTGCACTATAAAAGGAGGCCCATGCACAACGTAGAAAGGGTTCGGAACCTAGATCGCGCGTATACACTTGGTTACTAGTGCAGTTGCATCTTGGAGGGCTTCTTGCCAGAAGAACCCTTGCCGGAAAGCTTTTCCGGCAAGCGCCCTTGCGCCAATGTGGTGGCCGCATATGCCTCCGTGTATTTCTGCCAACAGCTTCTGTCCATCTTCCCTGGAGATGCACTTCAACCTGACACCATTGAGCCTTCTTCTGTACAGCTCGTTATCCACGAACTGGTACATACTTGACTGCCTGGTTATCTTCTCTATTTCTTCTGGGTCGTCGGGAAGTTCTCCAGTTTGCAGAAAACGGACGATCCGCTGCGCCCATGTCGGAGCCCGAGGCTCAACGGCAAGGACTAAAGGCATGAGGGCCGCTGCGAGGACCTCAGCTTCTATGGCAAGAACTTCTGGCTCCGCCGGAGCTGATGGTCCCCCGGCAAGCTCGCCGGGGCGAGGCTTGTCGGGAACACTTGCTTCAACTGAACAGATCCTCGGATCTGCAGGAGCAGACTGTTCCTCAGCGTTCTGATCGTTGATCTTGGGGACCTTGGCGGCGGTTTCAGGAAGATCCGCCGGTAAGTAGTCACCAGAGACCAACTTTCTCTTCTTGGACTGCCCAATTGATGGTGTAACGGATGGTTGAGTCAGCTTGAGCAAGAAGGTCCCTGGTTCCACAGGTAACTTCATCGAAGCACATTTTGAAAGGCCATCTGCAATGTCATTCTGAGCTCTCGGGACGTGCTCCATTTGCAGACCTTCAAAGTGCTCTTCAAGCTTCCTCACTTCATCTACATAAGCTTCCATCAAAGGGCTCTGGTAACTCTTGTTAACTTGTCGGACCACCAACTGAGAATCTCCCCGCACAATCAGCTTTCTGATCCCAAGTTCGGCTGCAATCCTGAGGCCGGCAAGCAAACCTTCATATTCAGCAGTGTTGTTTGTCGCTTGCTCCCTTGGAAAATGCATCTGGATAACATACTTGAGGTGCTCTCCGGTGGGCGCGATGAGTACTACGCCGGCACCGGCGCCTTGCAGCGAGAAGGCACCATCAAAGTACATTACCCATTCACTTGTTGCTTCTTGTACGGGTGCACTTGTTTCTTGGACTTCTTCGTCGGGCGTTGGGGTCCACTCAGCTATGAATTCTGCCAAAGCTCGGCTCTGTATGGTTGAGGTACTTTCAAACTTGAGTCCAAAGCTTGACAGCTCCAGTGCCCACTCAACGATCCTGCCTGTTGCTTCTGGGTTGTGCAATATCCTCTTCAGCGGAAAGCGAGTGACCACTGTTATCTCATGTGCCTGGAAGTAATGGCGCAGCTTTCTCGAGGCCATAAGGAGGCCGAAAAGCAACTTTTGTACCCCGGAGTATCTTGATCTAGCTCCCTGCAAGAGGGAACTCACAAAATACACCGGGCGCTGCACCATCTTCTTCCGCACTTCTTCCTGTTCCTGCGCAGAGTTGTCCTTGTCGGGGCCAGAGCTTGTCGGAGCAGCCCCCTGCTTGTCGCTGGATTCGCTCGCCGGTGGTGCAGACTCCTCGTCGGCCTCCCTCTCTGCTACTAACGCAGCACTAACCACCTGGTTGGTCGCCGCTAAGTATAGCAGCAACTTTTCCTGTGGTTTAGGTGCGACAAGTATTGGAGTGGAGGATAGGTACCATTTCAAGTCTTGCAGCGCTGCCTCCGCTTCCGGAGTCCACTTCATGGGACCTGCCTTCTTTAAGATTTTTAAGAAAGGTAGGGCGCGTTCTGCGGACTTCGAAATGAACCTACTGAGGGCAGCCACACAACCTGCAAGCCTTCTGACATCCTTGACGCGCTTCGGGGCCTCGATCTGCTCAATGGCTTTAATCTTGTCGGGGTTAGCTTCAATCCCCCTCTGTGACACAAAGAACCCGAGAAGCTTGCCGGAGGGAACTCCAAAGACGCACTTCTCGGGGTTCAACTTGAGTTGTATCTTGCGCAGGTTCTGAAATGTCTCTTCCAAATCTTGGACCAGGGTATCCTTGCTCTTGCTCTTCACCATGATGTCATCCATGTAAGCCTCTACATTTCTGTGGATCTGTGGCTCGAAAGCAGTGTGCACTACCCTTGCAAATGTTGATCCTGCATTCTTCATTCCGAATGGCATGCGTATGAAGCAATAAGTGCCACATGGAGTGATAAATGCAGTCTTCTCTTCATCCTCTTTGGCCATAAAGATCTGGTGGTAGCCTGAATATGCATCAAGAAAAGAGAGTAGCTCACATCCGGCGGTGGAGTCAACGATCTGGTCAATGCGCGGCAAAGGGAATGGATCCTTGGGACATGCTTTATTCACATCGGTGAAGTCTATACACAGTCTCGACTTCCCATTGGCCTTGCGCACGACGACTGGGTTTGCTAACCACGTCGGATGGATCACACCTCTAACTAGGCCTGCCGCTTCTAGCTTCTTGATTTCTTCAGCAATGAATTCTTGGCGCTCCACGGCTTGCTTCCTCACCTTCTGCTTGACGGGCCGCGCATGAGGACAAACAGCAAGCTTGTGCTCAATTACCTTCCTGGGAACACCGGGGATGTTAGATGGTTGCCAGGCAAACTCATCGACATTCGCCCGCAGGAAGGCAACGAGCACGCTTTCCTATTTGCCGTCAAGTGTGGCACTGATGGTGAAGGTACCACCAGTGCCGTCCTCCTTGGCGGACACCTTCTTGGTTGCCGGTGGAGCGGCCATTCCCTTCTTACACTTGTCGGTGGAGCTCGATGGAACGTCCTCGACGGCAGCGCAGCACTCCGAAGAGTTGTGGTTGCCGGAGTGGGCCCCAGAGCACTTGCCGGACTTGGTCTTGGTCTTCTTCCCCCCGGGAGCTTCAGCGGCAAGTGTGTCCTTCTCTGCCGCAGCTGCTGCATCCCGGTAGATCTTGTCGGCGCAGACAAGCGCATCCTTCTTGTCGCCATGGACGGTGATAACGCTTATCGGCCCCGGCATCTTGAGTACGTTGTAGGCGTGGTGGGAAGCTGCCATGAACTTGGCGAGGGCGGGACGGCCGAGTATCCCATTGTATGGCAATGGGATATCAGCGACGTCAAATGTGATGCGCTCAGTCCTGAAGTTGAGCTCCCCGCCAAAGGTCACCGGCAGAGTTATCTTCCCCTTGGGCTTGCTCCTTCCCGGGTTGATTCCTTGGAAAGAACCGGTCTCTTCGAGCTCGCCATCTGGGATTTGGAGTTTCTTGATCACAGCAGAGGAGATCAAGTTCAGCCTGGCCCCGCCGTCAACCAACATTTTAGTGACCTTGAGGTTGCGGATGGTGGGTGAGACCAGCATCGGCAGGCACCCGACCGCAGTGGTGCGGTCAGGGTGATCCTCAAGATCAAAAATGATGGGCGTGCTGGACCATTTGAGGAGCCTGCGCGACTCCATGGGCGGCTCTGCTGCATTCACCTCGCGCACCCACTGCTTGAGCTGGCGGTGGGAGGTGTGCAGAGAGGCGCCACCGTCGACGCACAGGACCTCCGTGGCCTTCTGGAACTCCTGCTCGCTGTTATCCTCATCCTCCATGTCTTCGTCGTCGTCTTCTTCATCCTTGTCGCGGCCCCGGGGAGGTCGGTCACCTTGCCGCTGCTTTGCCTTGCCGCGGCGTCCTCCCCGGCCATTGAATGGCCCCTTCTTGCTTGGTTCTCCACCACCACCTTGGGCCTTCTCCTTGTCGCGCCTCTCGTACTCAGCTTTCTGCTGCTCGACGAGGTACTCGACGCGTTTGCAGTTGGAGAGGTCGTGGCTCTTGGTGCGGTGGATTTTGCAGTATTGCTTGTCGGAGCCGTCCTGCTTGTCGGCTGCCGCCACAGGGGCAGGCTCCTTGCCGGAGCCGCCAGCCTGTGTTTGCTTGGCGGGAGCCTCCTTGCCGGACTTCTCGACGGCAAGCACTTCCTTCTTGTTCTTCCTTCTGTTGTTTCGCCGCCGGCTCTTCTTTGCCGGGGCGGCGTCGTCGCTGTCGCTTCCCCCCGCGCCAGTATCCTCTCCGGGGAGTCTTCTCCCCTCTTCTGCGCGCGCGCACTTATCAGCTAGAGCATAAAGCTCGCTGACATCCCGTATCTTGGTCATGGCCATTTCTTCACGCATGCGGCGGTTACGCACGTTCTGGTGGAACGCGCTGATAACCGCGGCAGGGTGGACGTCGGGGATGTTGTGCTGCACACGACTGAAGCGTTGGATGTACTTGCGCAGGGATTCTCCTTCCTTCTGGGCCAGAATGTGGAGATCGCTCTCCTGGCCGTGGGGTTTGTGGCCGCGTGTGAAGGCGCCAACAAACTGATGGCAAAGGTCCGCCCAAGAAGAAATGGAGCCTTCCGGCAAGTGCATAAGCCACGAACGAACGTTCGGCTTAAGCACGAGCGGGAAGTAGTTCGCCAAAATCTTCTCGTCGCGCCCCCCGGCAGCCTGCACCGCGATGGTGTAAATGCTGAGGAATTCCGAGGGGTGCGTCTTGCCGTCGTACTTCTCCGGTACGTCGGGCTTGAAGTTCTTCATGCTGGGCCACTGGACGCGCCGCAGCTCGCGGGTAAACGCAGGGCAACCTGCCGCGTACGGCAAGTCGCCTGGTTCACCGGGCGCGCGCGTGTCGACAGCGGCTCCAGCTCGCTGATCTAATTGTCGCCGAGCTTCTCGGCGGCGCTCGATCGTCGTTCGAGTGTCTTCTTGTCGCCGGTCGTCAAGGACCTGGCGCTGGTCCCGACGAGCCCGCGGATCCGACGATGCCGTGGAGCCGTCGTCGGCGTTGTTCCGGCGGGGCGGCGTCTTCTGCTTCTGCGGCGGGGAGTGCACGGTGGTTGCACCCCCGGCGGTTTTGTCGCCGTCGGCCTTCGTCTTCTCGACTTGCCGTGGCCGCGAGGTCGCCGGCTGCTGCGGCGTATCGTTGTTGGCGAAGGCGATCAGGCTCTGGATGGTCGCCCTCCAGTCTTCGGCCTTGTCTGCCGCTGGAGGGAAGTCGAGGAGCAGTTGCGCCCTTGCGAGCGCTTCTGCTGGAGTGGAGGGGAGCGGGGGCGAGCGGTGCGAGGAGCGGGATATGCTCGGACTTCTAACAGCGTTAGAAGGAGCAGGGTCCCGCCCCGGCGTCCGCGCTTTGCTTGTGCCCGGACGGTGGTCCGGAGCATCCCGCGAGCCTCCGGTTTGCCCTTGGCCCAGCAAGCGGATGCCACCTCATGTGGCATGGCGCTGCTGGGTTGTTGTTTGCTGAGATGGACGTGGCGCGTCCACGGAGACCGAGGCTCGGTCGTCCGCCTTGTCCTTGGATTTGGTGGTGGCGTGGGTTTCTTCGCCGGCGACCACCCTTCCGACGGCGTTTCCTCCGCCCACCGTTGGCTCTGGTGGTGGCGGATGAGACGCAGACGGGCCTGCGACCTCCGAAGCCTTCTTCTTCGGGGCCATGGTGCTGTTGTTGATGAAGCTGACGAATTCGGAGAGGTTGATGAAGAATGCGCCTGCGTGAGCGCCGGATCAGGTTCGCACAACCTCGACGCCCCCTACCTGGCGCGCCAAAGATGTCGGGGGAAACTGTCCACCGCGAACACCTATGGGACCGGAGCCCTTTGTTTGTGCGGTAAGAGGGCGGAGGGAGCACGAAGAGCAGATCGTGGAGATCACGCAGGCAGTTTACCAAGGTTCGGGCCGCGATGGACGCGTAAAACCCTACTCCTGCTTAGTTTGTATTGAGTTGAAGAGCTCGGGAGCTTGAAGAACTAGCTACGCCGAGCGTATGAGCGATCTAGGTTCCGAACCCTTTCTACGTTGTGCATGGGCCTCCTTGTATAGTGCAAGGGGTCACCGACAGGTGTCAACGTAGGAGAAAAGGGTAAAAACATAAAAGTGGTGGTAGTTGTAATAGTGCGGGAATAGTGGAGCTACAGTGTATGAACAGTGGTCGCTACCTACTTTGACAGTGGGGGACAAGAGCATTTAATGCCCGTCGCCGTCGACCCCAAAAGCGCCCGTCCTTGCGTCTCCGTTTGCCACGGCGACGGCTTTATCACCGTGGAGTGCCACCGTGTCCCCCAGGCTGCACAGCCATCCGCCACGCGTCCCTGGAATGGCCCCAGGGCGACGTGTGGACCGATGAGCTGGAGCGCAGGCACACAGCGCAACTCTCCCCGGCAAGCACCTTGCCGGGGTCTTGACCTTGCCGGGCCCGGGAGCTTGTCGGGCTCTGAAGCTTGTCGCTCCCCGGGCCCTGCCGGGGCGCATATAGCGCCGAGGCATGTCTTCTGTAACATAATCTTCTAGTCTTCCTGGCAAACTCCTCTTGCCAGGGCCTTGCGTGAGTGAGGTAATCTTGAGCCTAGAACGGCCTTCCCGGCAAGCTCCACTTGCCGGGGTCTCGATCTTCTGTCTTGTATACTTTGTTTTTGAATGGTTTTATATGGAGCAGGAAGGTCTCCGGCGAGCGCGTGGTAGGCCCTGCCGCGGGAAGCTGCTACTGTCCGTGCACAAGTTGGGGTACTGAGGTACCCCTACCTTAGTACACCGACATAGACCCCCTCGTACCTATATAAACTGAGGGTAGGGCTCGTAGACGACACACAACGATCTCGTGGTAGATCAGTTGTAGTTTGCACTCCATCCCCAAATCAATATAAGACAAGAATGACATAGTGTTTTACCTCTTAGGTGAGCCGGAACTTGGGTAAAACTTGTGTCCTTGTTACCATCATGTCAAGACTACTAGCTCAGAACCCAATACCGAAGATTTGTCAGATTTGACTCATCATTGGTGGCCCGTACATGTCCACGTTGAGTAGTTGTAGAGATTTGATGCGGATCAAGATGGGCGAGCAGATCAGCACCAGCATGACCTTCGTATTGAGCCAAATCTCTGTCTTCGGCAAAGTTGCTCTTTCAGCTGACTCGGTCGGACATCTATGTGTGGGCGAAACCTTTGCTCCAGGCCGCATTGTCAGATTCGGAAAACTAAAGTACACCGCAGACTCTCGCACAAAGCTAGTATTATCAAACAAAGTGTCAGTCCAAATTGAGGAGAGGCAAGACGCACCGGTCCTGGCGCCGATGTTGACTCAGGCTCAGGACAAAGTGCAAGGATCTCTCGTCGGATCTGAATATAAGCCATAATCTGATGACACACCTGGGAAGTCAACCAATGGATCTGTCCCCATGTGATGAGCTTGGATCCAGGTCAGATGGGATCTTAGGAAAACTCCACCCGTTACAGATGCCAGATCTATCCCAGGAAGAACATGAGAAATCCTTCCCGAATGAGATGTTAAATCAGATTCAAAGGCTCACAATATTAGACATCCTACACTTAGTCTATGACCGTATCTGGGAGTCGTCTAGAAAGGTCGGATTTTTTGTCCCACCCACCACTCACCTTGTCGCTAATGTTGAAGGCCTGACCGAGGTCCTCGCAAGCAGCTAAGACGAGGTTGACCACATGGATGAGGAGGTCGGCAAGTCTTCGGGTAGTCTATCGATGGCCACCACGCCTATTGGCAAGTGCACATCAACCTCCACATACGACATTTATGTGGTAGATACTCCATACAACAAGGGGTTGATGTCTACTATACAACTTTATTCTTGTAGACTTAGTTGGGCAATCAAGCACGAAGTTTCGTAGGACAACAAAAAATTGCCCTCAAGTAAATGACCTAAAATTTATCAATCCATGGGAGGTGTAGGATGGAAATTTTCTCTCTCAAACAACCCTACAGTCAAATATGTTGTGTCCCCAACACACCCAATACAATGATAAATTGTATAGGTGCACTAGATCAACGAAGAGATGTGATGCATGTGTAGTATGTATAGTAGATATATGTTTTTGTAATCTGAAATAATAAAAACAGTAAGGTAGCAAATGATAAAAATGATCACAGACGTATTGCAATGCTTCAAAACAAGGCCTATGGTTCATACTTTCACTAGTGCAATCTCTAAATGATACGTCTCCAACGTATCTATAATTTTTTATTGTTCCATGATGTTATAGTTTCATTCTTGGATGTTTTACAATCATTTTATATCATTTTTGGGACTAACCTATTGACATAGTGCCCAGTGACAGTTGCTGTTTTTTTTTTGCTTCTTTTCACATCGCAGAAAATCATTATCAAATGGAGTCCAAATGCAGTGATACTTTTTGGAGATTTTTTTTGGACCAGAAGACATCCAGTGGGCCAGAGAAGCACCTGGGGGGTGCCTCGAGGGGGGATGCTACCTCTTGATCCTGCGTTGTTTTTCCCTTGAAGAGGAAAGGGTGATGCAGCACAATAGCGTAAGTATTTCCCTCGGTTTTTGAGAACCAAGGTATCAATCTAGTAGGAGACTACTGATGTCTACTACGCAACCTTCTTCTTGTAGACGTTGTTGGGCCTCCAAGTGCAGAGGTTTGTAGGACAGTAGCAAATTTCCCTCAAGTGGATGGCCTAAGGTTTATCAATCCGTGGGAGGCGTAGGATGAAGATGGTCTCTCTCTCAAACAACCCTGCAACCAAATAACAAAGAGTCTCTTGTGTACCCAACACACCCAATACAATGGTAAATTGTATAGGTGCACTAGTTCGGCGAAGAGATGGTGATACAAGTGCAATATGGATGGTAGATATAGGTTTTTGTAATATGAAAATATAAAAACAGAAAGGTAACAAGTGGTAAAAGTGAGCGTTTTACGGTATTGCAATGCTAGGAAACAAGGCCTAGGGTTCATACTTTCACTAGTGCAAGTTCTCTCAACAATAATAACATAACTGGATCATATAACTATCCCTCAACATGCAACAAAGAGTCAATCCAAAGTCAGTAATAGCGGAGAACAAACGAAGAGAATATTGTAGGGTACGAAACCTCTTCAAAGTTATTCTTTCTGGTCAATCTATTCAAGAGTCTGTAGTAAAATAACATGAAGCTATTCTTTCCGTTTGATCTATCCTAGAGTTCGTACTAGAATAACACCTTAAGACACACATCAACCAAATCCCTAATGTCACCTAGATACTCTATTGTCACCTCAAGCATCTGTGGGCATGATTATACGATATGCATCACACAATCTCAGATTCATCTATTCAACCAACACAAAGAACTTCAAAGAGTGCCCCAAAGTTTCTACCGGAGAGTCAAGACGAAAACGTGTGCCAACCCCTATTCATAAGTTCACAAGGTCACTGAACCCGCAAGTTGATCACCAAAACATACATCAAGTAGATCACGTGATATCCCATTGTCGCCACAGATAAGCACATGCAAGACATACATCAAGTGTTCTCAAATCCTTAAAGACTCAATCCGATAAGATAACTTCAAAGGGTAAACTCAATCCATTGCAAGAAGGTAGAGGGGGAGAAAACATAAGATCCAACTATAATAGCAAAGCTCGCGATACATCGAGATCGTGCCATCTCAAGAACACGAGAGAGAGAGAGAGAGAGAGAGATCAAACACATAGCTACTAGTACATACCCTCAGCCCCGACGGTGAACTACTCCCTCCTCGTCATGGAGAGCGCCGGGATGATGAAGATGGCCACCGGAGAGGGATCCCCCCCCCCCCCCCGTCCGGCAGGGTGCCAGAACGGGTCTAGATTGGTTTTTGGTGGCTACAGAGGCTTGCGGCGGCGGAACTCCCGATCTAGGTTATGTTCTGGAAGTTTGGGCATATATAAGAGGTGTTGGAGTTGGGAACAAGTAAGGGGGGTCCCCGAGGCGGCCATGATATAGGGGGCGCGCCCCCCACCCACGTGGTGGCCTCGGGACTCCTCTGGTCCATCTCCGGTACTCCTTGGGCTTCTTCTGGTCCAAAAACAACCTCAGTTGAGTTTCAGGTCAATTGGGCTCCGTTTGGTATTCCTTTTCTGCGATACTCAAAAACAAGGAAAAAAACAAAAACTGGCACTGGGCTCTAGGTTAATAGGTTAGTCCCAAAAATCATATAAAAGTGTATATTAAAGCCATTAAACATCCAAAACAGATAATGTAATAGCATGGAACAATCAAAAATTATAGATACGTTGGAGACATATCAACTACGCGCGAGTCCCTCGTACCTACACAAACAAATAAGAACCTTGCAACCAACGCGATAAAGGGGTTGTTAATCCCTTCTCAGCCACTTGCAAAAGTGAGATCTGATAAAGATAATAAGATAATATTTTTGGTATTTTTGATATATAGATTGAAAGTAAAGATTGCAAAACAAAAGTAAAGTAAAGGTAAATAGTTGATGTGAGATTTATATGATGGAAGATAGACCGGGGGCCATAGGTTTCACTAGTGGCTTCTCTCATGATAGCAGATTTCTACGGTGGGTGAAAAAATTATTGTCGAGCAATTGATAGAAAAGCGCATAGTTATGAGAATATCTAGGCATGATCATTGTATATAGGCATCACGTCCGTGACGAGTAGACCGAAATGATTCTGCATATACTACTATTACTCCACACATCGACCGCTATCCAGCATGCATCTAGAGTATTAAGTTCATAAGAACAGAGTAATGCTTTAAGCAAGATGACATGATGTAGAGGGATAAACTCATGCAGTATGATATAAACCCCATCTTTTTATCCTCGATGGCAACAATACAATACGTGCCTTGTTGTCCCTGCTATCACTGGGAAAGGACACCACAAGATTGAACCCAAAGCTAAGCACTTCTCCCATTGCAAGAAAGATCAATCTAGTAGGCCAAACCAAACTGATAATTCGAAGAGACTTGCAAAGATATTTAAATCATGCATAAAAGATTTCAGAGAAGAATCAAATATTGTTCATAGATAATCTTAATCATAAACCCACAATTCATCGGATCTCGACAAACACACCGCAAAAAGAATTAAATCGAATAGATCTCCAAGAAGATCGAGGAGAACTTTGTATTGAGATCCAAAGAGAGAGAAGAAGCCATCTAGCTAATAACTATGGACCCGAAGGTCTATGGTAAACTCCCTACAACTCATCGGAGAGGCTATGGTGTTGATGTAGAAGCCCTTCGTGATTGATTCCCCCTTCGGTGGAGCTCCGGAACAGGCCCCAAGATGGGATCTCATGGGTACAGAAGGTTGCGGCGGTGGAATTAGGGTTTCGTGGTGCTCTCGGATGTTTTCAGGGTACAAGGGTATATATAGGCTGAAGAGGCACGTCGGTGGATGTATGAGGGGCCCACGAGGGTGGGGGTGCGCCTACCCCATGGGCGTGCCCCTGCCCTCGTGGCCGCCTCGTTCCTTCCCTGACGTGTACTCCAAGTCTTTTGTGTTGCGTTTGTTCCAAAAATGACTCTCCCGAAGGCTTCATTCCGTTTGGACTCCGTTTGATATTCCTTTTCTACGAAACACTGAAATAGGCAAAAAATGACATTTTGCACTGGGCCTTGGGTTAGTAGGTTAGTCCCAAAAATAATATAAAAGTGTATAATAAAGCCCATTACACATCCAAAACAGATAATATAATAGCATGGAACAATAAAAAATTATAGATACGTTGGAGATGTATCAAGCATCCCCAAGCTTAATTCCTGCTCGTCCTCGAGTAGGTAAATGATAAAAACAGAATTTTTGATGTGGAATGCTACCCAACATAATTCTCAATGTAATTTTCTTTATTGAGGCATGAATGTTCAGATCCGAAAGACTCAAGATAAAAGTTTAATATTGACATAAGAATAATAATACTTCAAGCATACTATCAAAGCAATCATGTCTTCTCAAAATAACATGGCCAAAGAAAGTTCATCCCTACAAAATCATATAGTTTGTCTATGTTCCATCATCGTCACACAAAATACTCAAATCATGCACAACCCCGGTTTCAGTCAAGCAATTGTTTCATACTTCAATGTTTTCAAACTTTTTCAACTTTCACGCAATACATGAGCGTGAGCCATGGATATAGCACTAAGGTGGAATAGAGTGGTGGTTGTGGAGAAGACAAAAGAGGAAGATGGTCTCACATCTACTAGGCGTATGAACAGGCTATGGAGATGCCCATCAATATATATCAATGTAAGTGAGTAGGGATTGCCATGCAACGGATGCACTAGAGCTATAAATGTATGAAAGCTCAACAAAAGGAACTAAGTGGGTGTGCATCCAACTTGCTTGCTCACGAAGACCTAGGGCATTTGAGGAAGCCCATCGTTGGAATATACAAGACAAGTTCTATAATGAAAATTCCCACTAGTATATGAAAGTGACAAAAAAAGAGACTATCTATCATGATGACCATGGTGCTACTTTGAAGCACAAGTGTGGGAAAAGATAGTAGCATTGTCCCTTTTTTCTTTTTCTTCTTTTTCTTTTTTTTCTTTTTTTGGGGGCCTTTCTTTTTTTTGGCCTTTCCTTCCCTTTTTTTATTTTTTATTTGGGACAATGCTCTAATAATGATGATCATCACATGTCGGTGTACTAAGATAGGGGTACCTTAGTACTCCAACTTGTGCACGGGCAGTAGCAGCTTCCCGCGGCAGGGCTTACCACGTGCTTGCCGGAAACCTTCCTGGTCCCTATGAAGCCATTCAAGAACAAAGTATACAAGTCAGAAGATCAATGCCCCGGCAAAGAGGAGCTTGCCGGGAAGGCCGTACCAGGCTCAGGACTATCACTTCAGCACAAGGCCTTGGCAAGAGGAGCTTGCCAGGAAGACCAAGGAATACGTACTTGAAGAGATGCCTCGGCGCGTCGTGCGCCCCGGCAGGGCCCGGGGAGCGACAAGCTTCCGGGCCCGGCAAGGTCACGGCCCCGGCAAGGTGCTTGTCGGGGGGAACTTATACTGTGTGCCCGCGCTCCAGCTCATCTGTCCACGCGTCGCCCTGGGGCCCTTCCAGGGACGCGTGGCGGAAGGCTGTGCAGCCTGGGGCACACGGTGGCAAGCCACGGTGACGAGGCTAGCGCCGTGGCGGACGGAGAAGCATGGATGGACACTTTTTGGGTCGACGGTGACGGGCATTTAATGCCCTTGTCCCCCACTATCAAAGTTAGGCGAAGACCACTGTTCATGCACTATTCCCGCACTGTTACAACTACCACCAAAGTTACATTTTTGCCCTTCTTTACGTTGACACCTGTCGGTGACCCCTTGAGCTATAAAAGGAGGCCCATGCACAATGTAGAGGGGGTTCGGAACCTAAGCAACTCTCTCGCTCGGTGTAGCTAGTACGGTAGCTCTTCAAGCTCCCGAGCTCAATACAACCAAGGCAGGAGTAGGGTTTTACGCGTCCGCGCGGCCCGAACCTGGGTAAACTGCCCGTGTGTGCCCCTCGATCTGCTCTTCGTGCTCCCTCCGCTCCCTTACCGCAACGTAGAAGGGGCTCCGATCCCATAGGTGCTCGTGGGAGGACAGTTTCCCCCGACATCTTTGGCGCGCCAGGTAGGGGGGCGTCGAGGTTGTGCGAACTTGATCCGGCGCTCACGCGGGTGCATTCTTCATCAACTTCTACAGCTTCATCAACTTCATCAGCAACATCGACATGCCTCTGAAGAAGAAGGCTTCGGAGGTCACGGGCGCATTTGCGTCGGTCCCGCCGCCACCAGAGCCAACGGTTGGTGGGGGAGACCCCGGCGGGAGGATGGTCGCCGGCGAGGAAACTCACGGCGCCACCAAATCCAAGGACAAGACGGACGACCGGGCTAATTCCAAGGCCTCGGTGTCCGTAGACGCACCACGTCCCTCTCAGCAGACGACAGGCCAGCAGTGCCGTGGTACAGGAGGTACCATCCGCTTGCTGGGGCAAGGACAAACCGGAGGATCGCGGGACGCTCAAGGCCATCGTCCTGGCACGAGCAAGGCGCGGTCGCTGGGGTGAGAAACCGCTCCTTCTAACCCTGTTAGAAGTCCGAGCATATCTCGCTCCTCGCACCGCTCGCCGCCGCTCCCCTCCTCTCCAGCAGAAGCTCTACCAAGAGCAGAGCTGCTTCTCGATTTCCCTCCAGTGGCAGACAAGGCCGAAGACTGGAGGGCGACGATTCAGAGTCTCATCGCCTTCGCCAACAACGACACGCCGCAGCAGCCGGCAACATCGCGGCCACGGCAAGTCGACCAGACGAAGGCCGATGGCGACAAGACCGCCGGGGGTGCGACCACCGTGCACTCCCCGCCGCGGAAGCAAAAGACGCCACCCCGCCAGATCAACGTCGACGACGACTCCACGGCGTCGTCGGATCCGCGGGCTCGTCGGGACCAGCGCCAAGTCCTCGACGACCGGCGGCAAGAAGACGCTCGGACGCGCATCGAGCACCGACGAGAAGCCCGGCGACAATCGGATCAGCGCGCTGGGACCGCTGTCGACACGTACGCGCCCGGTGAACCAGGCGACTTGCCGTACGCGGCAGGTTGCCCTGCGTTCACCCGTGAGCTGCGGCGAGTCCAGTGGCCCAACATGAAAAACTTCAAGCCCGACGTACCCGAGAAGTACGACGGCAAGACGCACCCCTCGGAGTTCCTCAGCATCTACACCATCGCGGTGCAGGCTGCCGGGGGACGCGACGAGAAGATACTAGCCAACTACTTCCCGCTAGTGCTTAAGCCAAACGTCCGTTCTTGGCTTATGCACTTGCCGGAGAACTCCATTTCTTCGTGGGCGGATCTGTGCCACCAGTTTGTTGGCGCCTTCACGGGCGGCCACAAACCCCACGGCCAGGAGAGCGATCTCCACATCTTGGCCCAGAAGGAAGGAGAATCCCTGCGCAAGTACATCCAGAGATTCAGCCGCGTGCAACACAACATTCCCGACGTCCACCCTGCCGCGGTTATCAGCGCGTTCCATCAGAACGTGCGTAACCGTCGCATGAGGGAAGAGATGGCCATGACCAAGATCCGGGATGTCAGCGAGCTCTACGCTCTGGCTGACAAGTGCGCGCGCACCGAAGAGGGGAGGAGACTTCCCGGAGAGGATGCTGGCGCGGGAGGAAGCGATAGCGAAGACACCGCCCCGGCAAAGAAGAGCCGGCGGCGGAACAACAGAAGAAAGAAGAACAAGGAGGTGCTATTCGTCGAGCAGTCCGGCAAGGAGGCTCCCGCCAAGAAAGCACAGGCTGGCGGTTCCGGCAAGGAGCCTGCCCCTGTAGCGGCAGCCGACAAGCAGGACGGCTCCGACAAGCAATACTGCAAGATCACCGCACCAAGGGCCACGATCTTTCGAACTGCAAACGAGTCGAGTACCTCGTAGAACAGCAGAAGGCTGAATACGAGCGTCGCGACAAGGAGAAGGCCCAAGGAGGCGGGGGAGAGCCAAGCAAGAAGCGGCCATTCAATGGCCGGGGAGGACGCCGCGGCAAGGCCAAGCAGCGGCAAGGTGATCGACCTCCCCGGGGCCGCGACAAGGATGAGGAAGAAGACGACGACGACGACGACGACATGGAAAAAGGAGATAACAGCGAGCAGGAGTTCCAGAAGGCCACAGAAGTTCCGTGTGTCGACGGAGGCACCTCTCTGCACACTTCCCACCGCCAACTCAAGCAGTGGGTGTGGGAAGTAAACGCAGCTGAGCCGCCCGTCGAGTCACGCAGGCTGCTGAAGTGGTCCAGCACGCCCATCATTTTTGATCTTGAGGATCACCCTGACCGCACAACGGCGGTCGGGTGCTTGCCGATGTTGGTCTCACCAACTATCCGCAACCTCAAGGTCACCAAAATGTTGGTTGATGGCGGGGCCGGCCTCAACTTGATCTCCTCAGCTGTGATCAAGAAACTCCAGATTTCAGACGGCGAGCTCGAAGAAACCGGGTCGTTCCAAGGAATAAACCCGGGAAGGAGCAAGCCGAAGGGGAAGATCACTCTGCCCGTGAACTTTGGCGGGGAGCTCAACTTCAGGACGGAGAGGATAACCTTCGACGTTGCCGATATCCCATTGCCATACAATGGGATACTTGGACGTCCTGCCCTCGCCAAGTTCATGGCAGCTTCCCACTATGCCTACAGTGTACTCAAGATGCCGGGGCCGATAAGCGTCATCTCTGTCCCTGGCGACAAGAAGGACGCGCTTATCTGCGCCGACAAGATATACCGGGATGCAGCAGCCGCAGCAGAGAGCAACACACTTGCCGCTGAAGCTCCCGGGGGGAAGAAGACCAAGACCAAGTCCGGCAAGTGCCCTGGGGCCCACTCCGGCAAACGCACCTCTTCGGAGTGCTGCGCTGCCGTCGAGGACGCACCATCGAGCTCCACCGGCAAGTGCAAGAAAGGGATGGCAGCTCCACCGGCAACCAAGAAGGTGTCCGCCAAGGAGGACGGCACTGGTGGTACCTTCACCATCAGTGCTACGCTTGACAACAAATAGGAAAGCGCGCTCGTTGCCTTCCTGCGGGCGAATGTCGATGTGTTTGCGTGGCAACCATCTGACATCCCCGGCGTTCCCAGGAAGGTAATTGAGCACAAGCTTGCTGTTTGTCCTCATGCGCGGCCCGTCAAGCAGAAGGTCAGGAAGCAAGCCGTGGAGCGCCAAGAATTCATCGCAGAAGAGATAAAGAAGTTGGAGGCAGCAGGCCTAGTTAGAGGCGTGATCCATCCTACGTGGTTGGCCAATCCATTTGTCGTGCGCAAGGCCAATGGGAAATGGAGACTTTGTATAGACTTCACTGATGTGAATAAAGCATGTCCCAAGGATCCATTTCCCTTGCCGCGTATTGACCAGATTGTTGACTCCACCGCTGGATGTGAGCTGCTTTCCTTCCTTGATGCATATTCAGGGTACCACCAGATTTTCATGGCCAAGGAAGATGAAGAGAAGACTGCATTCATTACTCCATGCGGCACATATTGCTTCATACGCATGCCCTTTGGATTGAAGAATGCAGGCTCGACGTTTGCAAGGGTGGTGCACACTGCTTTTGAGCCACAGATCCACAGAAATGTAGAAGCTTACATGGATGACATAGTGGTCAAGAGCAAGAGCAAAGATACCCTGATCCAAGACTTAGAGGAAACCTTTGAGAATCTACGCAAGATCCAGCTCAAGTTGAACCCCGAGAAGTGCGTCTTTGGAGTCCCCTCCGGCAAGCTTCTCGGGTTTTTTGTGTCCCAGAGGGGGATTGAAGCCAATCCCGACAAGATAAAAGCCATCGAGCAGATCGAAGCCCCGAAGCGCGTCAAGGACGTAAGGAGGCTTGCTGGTTGTGTGGCTGCCCTCAGTAGGTTCATTTCAAAGTCTGCAGAACGCGCCGTGCCTTTCTTCAAAATCTTGAAGAAGGCAGGTCCTATGAAATGGACTCCGGAAGCGGAGGCAGCGCTGCAAGACTTGAAAGGATACCTGTCCTCCACTCCAATACTTGTCGCACCTAGGCCACAAGAAAAGTTGCTGCTGTACCTAGCAGCAACCAATCAAGTGGTTAGTGCTGCGTTAGTAGCGGAGAGGGAGGCGGATAAGGAATCTACACCACCGGCAAGTGAGTCCAGCGACAAGAAGGGGGCTTCCCCGACAAGCTCTGGCTCCGACGAGGGCAAGTCTGCGCAGGAACAAGGAGAAGTGCGAAGGAAGATGGTGCAGCGCCCAGTGTATTTTGTGAGTTCCCTCCTGCAGGGGGCTAGATCAAGATACTCTGGGGTGCAGAAGTTGCTTTTCGGCCTCCTCATGGCCTCGAGAAAGTTGCGCCATTACTTCCAAGCACACGAGATAACAGTGGTCACTCGCTTTCCGTTGAAGAGGATATTGCAGAATCCAGAAGCAACAGGCAGGATCATCGAGTGGGCACTGGAGCTGTCAAGCTTTGGTCTCAAGTTTGAGAGTACTTCAACCATACAGAGCAGAGCTTTGGCAGAATTCATAGCTGAATGGACCCCAACGCCGGATGAAGAAGTTCCAGAGACAAGCGTCCCCGTCCAAGAAGCAAGCAGCGAATGGGTAATGTACTTTGATGGTGCTTTCTCGCTGCAAGGCGCCGGTGCCGGCGTGGTACTCATAGCGCCCACCGGAGAGCACCTCAAGTATGTTGTCCAGATGCACTTTCCCAAGGAACAAGCGACAAACAATACTGCTGAGTATGAAGGTTTGCTTGCCGGCCTTAGAATTGCAGCCGAGCTTGGGATTAAGAAGCTGATTGTGCGGGGAGATTCTCAATTGGTGGTCCGACAAGTAAACAAGAGTTATCAGAGCCCTTTGATGGAAGCTTATGTCGATGAAGTGAGGAAGCTTGAAGAACACTTTGAGGGCCTGCAAATGGAGCACGTCCCAAGAGCTCAGAATGATATTGCCGATGGCCTTTCAAAGTGTGCTGCGATGAAGTTACCTGTGGAACCAGGGACCTTCTTGCTCAAGCTAACTCAGCCATCCGTTACACCATCAGTTGGGCAAAGTAAGAAGAGAAAGTTGGTCTCCGGCGACTACTTGCCGGCGGATCTTCCTGAAGCCGCCGCCAAGGTCCCCAAGATCAACAACCAAAATGCTGAGGAACAGTTTGCTCCTGCGGATCCGAGGATCTGTACAGTTGAAGCAAGCATTCCCGACAAGCCTTGCCCCGGCAGGCTTGCCGGGGGACCATCAGCTCCGGCAGAGCCGGAGGTTCTTGCCGTAGAAGCTGAGGTTCCCGCAGCAGCCCTCATGCCTTTAGTCCTTGTTGTTGAGCCCCAGGCTCCAACATGGGCACAGCAAATCGTTCGTTTTCTGCAAACTGGAGAACTTCCCGACGACCCAGAAGAGATAGAGAAAATAACCAGGCAGTCAAGTATGTACCAGTTCGTTGGCAATGAACTGTACAGAAGAAGACTCAATGGTGTCAGGTTGAAGTGCATTTCCAGAGAAGATGGACAGAAGCTGTTGGCAGAAATACATGGAGGCATATGTGGCCACCACATTGGCGCAAGGGCACTTGCCGGGAAGGCGTTCCGGCAAGGGTTCTTCTGGCCAGAAGCCCTCCAAGATGCAACTGCACAAGTAACCAAGTGTGAAGCGTGCCAGTTCCCTGCCAAGCAAATTCACCAGCCAGCTCAAGCTCTCCAGACGATCCCTTTGTCCTGGCCCTTCTCGGTCTGGGGGCTCGATATCCTCGGCCCCTTTCCCCGCGCAGTCGGGGGCTTTGAGTACTTGTACGTAGCAATCGACAAGTTCACAAAGTGGCCAGAAGTGGAACCGGTGAGAAAGGTGACAGCACAGTCAGCAGTCAGGTTCTTCAGGTCAATTGTTTGCCGTTTCGGAATCCCTAACAGGATCATCACCGACAACGGCACACAATTTACAAGTCGCACCTTCATGCAGTACGTCCAAGACCTTGGCGCTAAGGTCTGTTTCGCTTTTGTTGCTCACCCGAGGAGCAATGGTCAAGCGGAGGAGCAATGGTCAAGCGGAGAGGCCAATGCTGAAGTGCTGCGCGGACTCAAGACAAGAACCTTCGACAGGCTGCGCAAGTGCGGAAGAAACTGGATAGAGGAGTTGCCGGCGGCTCTTTGGTCAATCAGGACGACACCAAGTCGAGCCACCGGACAGACACCCTTTGCTCTTGTCTATGGAGCAGATGCAGTTCTCCCCACGGAACTCGTATACGGATCTCCTCGAGTGCTCGCTTATGATGAGCTCGAGCAAGAGCAACTGCGACAAGACGATGCATTGCTCCTTGAGGAGGAATGTCTCCAGGCTGCTGGACGAGCTGCTCGATACCAGCAAGCCTTGCACCGCTACCATAGCCGCAAGGTCAAGGCCAGGAGTCTCGAGGAAGGCGACCTTGTTCTTCGGCGTGTTCAGTCTGCCAAGAATTCCAACAAGTTGACGCCGAAGTGGGAAGGCCCTTATCGGGTGAGACAAGTCACAAGGCCTGGCGCTGTCCGCCTTGAGACCGAAGAAGGCTTACCGGTAAGCAACTCCTGGAACATAGAGCATCTTCGCAAGTTTCACCCATAAGGCGCGGTTGCCGTGATCCGCTCCGGCAACCACCTTTTGTACAAGTCTTGCCGCTGTTGCATGTAAACCTTTGTACAAAGCCGGGCACAGATCCCGAGCATCAGTAAAGCTTTTGTGCCTCACACTGTTCGTCATTTCCATGCTTTTCTCTGCTATTTCCATGCATTATCTGACACTTTGTGCAATACACATCCCCGGTAAGCACTAGCCGGCCGTGAGGCCCTATGCTTGTTTTCCTCCTCTTTTTCTTTCCCTCTTAAGCAGAAGGAATATTCCTCGCGCACAAGTTTGCCGGGGGGGAAGGAGATGGAGGTATGAACCGAGTGCTGTTCAAGAAAGAGAAGCCTCAAGAAAGAAAAGCCTTGTCGGGGAACAAGCAATATATGAAAGCTAAGTTACCAGAATTTGAGCAGTTCAAATTTTTTAAATTCTAGTTGTCTTCCTTGAACAACCACACTTTGTATGGAAAACCTGTGCGCGGAGGAACCTACCCGTGGCTAGCCGCACCCTTACTTTGTTTTCGAGCACGCTCAACGACTTAAGTGAGCTGCGACAAGTGTCGCGCCCTTACTTCATTTTCGAGTCCGCTCAGCAAGCTAAGTGCGCTGCGACTAGCTGCGGCAAGGTTACTTGCCGGCGAGGTCCTTTGCCAGCAGGCTGCTAAGAGTCCAGCACTCAGCGCTCGCGGCGAGGGCCCCTTGCCGGCAAGTCCCCTAAAAGCGTAGGGTAGAAAGCATACAAAGTGAAGGACCAAAAGCAAGGGAGATAACACCGCATTGATTGATCAGAAATAAGAAAGTATATTACAGAGATAACTTGTTGCAATAACTAATCGATTCATGTCCATAACATACTTTGCAGCGGCAAAGGAAACAGAAAGAAAGAAGCCTAGTCTACGCGGTCGCCTTCACGCCTCGTGACCTTGTTCACCTTGGCGACGATGTGGGCGACCTGCGCCTTCAACGCCTCCTGATCTGCGTCGTCCGGCAAGCTACGGAGGATGTTGACAAGGTTGATGCCAGGATTACAATAGACGATCTTTGTCAAGACGCGCTCCAAGGTGCCCGCGCAGAGCTGACGCGACTCGTCGGCCAGCTGCGCGGGGAGCTTCTCCCGCAGCTGTGCAAGCGCCGGCGTGATTCCCCTGAAGAAGAGACTTAACTTGGCGCTGTGGGGGAGGTCCTCGTCGGGAGAGTACACGAGGTGCTCCGCGCTCAGCGCCATCATCTCCTTGTCGATGTTGGCAGCGGAGGTGACCAGATCGTCAGTCCATTGCTCCACCGCCCGGCTGAAGTTGTTCGCTGAGACGGCGGCGCTCTCCACCAAGTTCCGTTCCTTGCGGAGCTCATCCTTCAGCTTCGTCTCGCAGTCCCGGGCGGCGTCGAGCGAATCGGTCAGAGTGGAGACCTTCAACTCCAAGTCAGCAATTGAATCCTTGGCGGCAGTGAGCTCGTCGCCTTTCTTGGAGAGACGTACCTGCAAGTCAGAGTTGGTATGGGCGTGTTTCTCCCGCTCCACATTGAGTGCGGTGACTCTGTCTTCGCTTGCCTTCAGGTACCTCTCCAGCTGATCCACCTTAAGCTCCATGTCCCTCTTGGCGGTTTCCGTGGCGGCTGCGGCATCCTTTGCCTCCTTCAGGTCCCCGCCAATGGCCTGCTCCCGGGCGGTGAGTTCGTCGTCATGGGCGTCGAGCTCAACCTTCCGTTGGTTGAGCGCCCCTTCCCGCCGAGACAACTCCTCGGCGGCCAGCCGCTGCCGCTCTTCTGCCTCAGCCTTCTCTAGGAGGAAGGCTTGCTGCTCCTCGGAAAGCCCTTCACGCTCCTCCGCCAAGTTGCGGAGGGCTGCCTGGTTGGCGGCGCGAAGCTCCGCGGCGCGTTTCTCCAAGTCAACTCCAGCCTTGGCGGAAAGAGCTTCCCGGGAGTCCAGCTTCGCCTGCCTGGCCCGGTACAGGGCCAGGAGCCGGCGAAGGAGCTTCTCCTCTTCGGGCTCGTCTGCACCGCCAAGCGCTTCAACAACCTTCAACCCCGCGGAGGCGAGGACCTCACCATCATAGGTATCTCCCTCCACGGGGGCTCGCGACGAAGACCCCCACGGGACTTGTATAAAGACCCCGTTGGGGCCTCAAGATAGACGCCTGACCGCTCCGTGGTGGCGGAGGGGTCGGCGGCCGGTGCAGCGCTTGACGCTCCTGCTGCCTCCGGGCCAGCAGTGTGGTCGCCGCCCCCCTCCCCAGCCGCGGCATCTGCGGCCAGGGCGGTCTCCTCAGCGGCAGGCTCCTCGGCTCCAGCCATTTCCTCAGCGGCAGTGGCGTTGCCGCCGTCGCCGTGCGCGCCCTCCTCGCCGGCGGTCTCCATCTCCATCCGCTCCGGTACAGGAGGATCTAGCAGAAGAAAAAGAAAAGAAAAAGTCAAGCAAATATCCAAAAAAGAAGAGTCCAAGAAGAAGAAGCTACAAGACTCACCTTCGCGGACTTCTTCAACGACGGGGTCCCTCGCCGGGGAGTTCTCCCTTGGCGGTGGAGCAGTGGCCCCTGCTGGCGGAGGGCCGCCCGCGCCCTCCCTTGGCGGGGTAGTCACCCTTGTCGGGCTGCTCACCCTTGGCGGGGTTCCCGTCCTTGGCGGAGCGTTCTCCCTCGCCGGGGAGGTCACCCTTGGCGGAGAGGGTGGAGCAGGTGGCTCGTCGGGGGCAGTCTACGGGCGCTCCTGCGGCTGCGGCTCCACTTCTGCACAAGATTACCAAGACAACAAAATATCAGTACAAGTAACCATCCCAAGCGCGCCCGTCAATCAGAAAGACAAAAACCAGACTTACGCTGGGGGCTGCGCTGGGAGCTGCTCCTCGGAGCAGCAGGTTGATCCGGCAAGCTTGCCGCTGGCGCGTCTCCGGTCGCCGCGGCAGGCGAGTCGTCTTCAACCTCGACCACGGGGATCTTGGCCCTCTTCGCCATCCGCTGGGCCAGGGTCCTGAAAGCAACACAAAAACAAGGTCAGAATCATCAAGGAAGATCAAGACAAAATCAAAGAAGTTACAAGTTGCAAGTACTTACTCCTCTTCCTCGTCGTCGGAGCTGAGGGCGGAGAAGCCGAACTCCACCTGAGATGCTCCCGCGCGAGGAGCAGGAGAAGAAGGCTCCCTCGGGCGCTTGGCGGTCTCCGGGGCTGCGGGCTGCGAAGACCCAGCCCACGTTGACACCGAGGCCCGAGTAGCAGGAGGAGCAGCCGTTCCGCTCCGGGAGGATCCCCCTCCGCTTGGCGCTGGTGCGCGGGGCGCCTCCGTCGCGGCTTGGCTCGCCCTGGTGGCGCGCGTCGCCCGGCGCGCAGGCTGCTGTCTAGGCGCCTGCGGCCTCGTCGCCGTAGCCACCTTGCGGAGGCGTTTCCTCGGTGGTTGCATAGGACTCGCCGGAGGCGGGGAGTTCTCTGAGGACGAGCAGGCATCGTCGTCAAGTCCCAGAGATCCACCGGTGTCTTCATCAGCCTCAACGTCCTCCTCCTCCTCCCCGGCAGGCCCGCTGGACCCAGCACCAAGCCCGGCGGCCTCGCTCCCTCCGGCGGTCCCGCTCCCTACGGCGGCCCCGCTCCCTCCGGCAACCTCGCTCCCTGCGGCGGCCTCGCTCACCCCGGCAACCCCGGGTATCCCGGCAAGCCTCAGAGAAGGCACCCCGGCAAACTCATCGGGCGGAAGCTTGAGCAGCCTGAGGATTTCCGCCTCCTCTACTCGGTTCGCCTCGTCCGCGGCCTGCGCCTCGTCCATGGTGTATCCAAAATCTCCTGCCGTCGCAGCTGCGGCGGCCTCTTCCATCCTGGAAGCAATGTAAGCTATGTCCCGCGCCGTAGTGGCCCGAGTGAGGCCCCTGTTCTCCTCGGTGTTCTTGGGCGTCTCAACCAAGTTGTCGAAGAAGCTCAGCACAGTATCCGGCGGAGGCTCGATCCAGGTGGGGACGACGCCATGGGAGTCGCACGCCGGCATCATTGCGCGCAAGGAATCACAGGCGGTGCTGTTGCACAGCGGTACCACTCCCTTGGCCGGTCTGAACCACTCCGGATGGGCCGGGTCATGCTTGAAGAGCTCTCAGACCATTCCTTTCAGCTCCAAACCAGTGAGATTGAAGTTTAATCCAGGGCGCAGCCTCATGATATCCGCCGCATTGCCAAACTCCCAGGCGGGCCTTTTCCTTTCTTGTAAAGGGGCGATGCGGCGGCGGAGGAAATCTGCCCCAACCTCTCCGATGGTCAGATTGGCTACCCGGAGACGGATAATCCTGACGAGGGCAATACTGAGCTTGTTGTCCGCCGGGGCCAATTCGCTCCAATCCCTGCTGCGCACTATAGCTGTTGTGCGCGGCGCAGTGAAGGACTCCGGCTTATCCTCCACTACCCAGCACCAATCTGCACGCCGCTCCTCCCACTTGCCGCAGAGTTCTCCCTTCAGGTATGAATCCTTCTTATTCAGCCGGAAGATCCAGGAGATGCCGCCGGAAAGGGGAGCCCCAGCCTCTACTCTAGGCATAAAGAAATGGCGGAAAAGGGCGACATTTGGATGAATCCCAATATAGTTTTCGCACAGATGTGCGAAAACGGCCATCGTAAGGATGGCGTTGGGAGTGAAATCTAGGAGGTGGAGGTTGTATGTGTTCATGATATCGCAAAAGAACTCCGAGTACGGAGGGCACAATCCACAATGGAAGAAAGCAGCGAAGAAGAAGTACCCGCCGGGGAACATATCTTTGGCGACGGCGGGGAAGGCTCTGGTGCGGGGATGAGCTTTGGTCTCCCCTGACCAGAACAGATAGTACTTGTTCCGCAGCTCCTTCGCGCCAAGCCTCGGCGCGAAGACCACGCTCCTCTTCCGCAGGGCGGCCAGCTTCGCCGCCTGCTCGGACTTCTCCTTCTTGGCCTTGTCTACTTTCGCCTTGTCGCTCTTCGGAGCCATGGCGGAGGCGGCGAGGGAAGAGGCGAGGAGCTCGACCGCGCCGCGGATGCAGAAGACGGCGGAGGAGGGGTGGGAGCAAAGGGCAGCGGGGGTTTCAGGAGAATGAAGACGCAATAAAGATGTTGGAGGGAACTGCCCCTGTTTCCTCTGCTTTTAAGGGGGAAGTGGGGGACGCTCCGCATTTCCCATTAAAGAACAGTCCACGATCTCTCCCACGACGCCGCAATCGACGCGTGCCGTTAGGGAGAGGTGCGGCGGATGCGGAAGGAGATACGGCTCGCCGTGGGCCGCGTGTGCCCGTGCACTGTTTTGGGCCTGGCCCAACAGCGCTCGGCACCGTGTGTGGCCCAGGCCCGGGGGCTCCTGTCGGTGTACTAAGATAGGGGTACCTTAGTACTCCAACTTGTGCACGGGCAGTAGCAGCTTCCCGCGGCAGGGCTTACCACGTGCTTGCCGGAAACCTTCCTGGTCCCTATGAAGCCATTCAAGAACAAAGTATACAAGTCAGAAGATCAAGGCCCCGGCAAAGAGGAGCTTGCCGGGAAGGCCGTACCAGGCTCAGGACTATCACTTCAGCACAAGGCCTTGGCAAGAGGAGCTTGCCAGGAAGACCAAGGAATACATACTTGAAGAGATGCCTCGGCGCGTCGTGCGCCCCGGCAGGGCCCGGGGAGCGACAAGCTTCCGGGCCCAGCAAGGTGCTTGTCGGGGGGAACTTATACTGTGTGCCTGCGCTCCAGCTCATCTGTCCACGCGTCGCCCTGGGGCCCTTCCAGGGACGCGTGGCGGAAGGCTGTGCAGCCTGGGGCACACGGTGGCAAGCCACGGTGACGAGGCTAGCGCCGTGGCGGACGGGGAAGCATGGACGGACACTTTTTGGGTCGACGGTGACGAGCATTTAATGCCCTTGTCCCCCACTATCAAAGTTAGGTGAAGACCACTGTTCATGCACTGTTCATGCACTATTCCCGCACTGTTACAACTACCACCAAAGTTACATTTTTGCCCTTCTCTACGTTGACACCTGTCGGTGACCCCTTGAGCTATAAAAGGAGGCCTATGCACAACGTAGAGGGGGTTCGGAACCTAAGCAACTCTCTCGCTCGGTGTAGCTAGTACGGTAGCTCTTCAAGCTCCCGAGCTCAATACAACCAAGGCAGGAGTAGGGTTTTACGCGTCCGCGCGGCCCGAACCTGGGTAAACTGCCCGCGTGTGCCCCTCGATCTGCTCTTCGTGCTCCCTCCGCTCCCTTACCGCAACGTAGAAGGGGCTCCGGTCCCATAGGTGCTCGTGGGAGGACAGTTTCCCCCGACATCACACTTCTATTTATTTACAACTCAAAGATTACAACTCGATACTAGAACAAAGTATGACTCTATATGGATGCCTCTAGCGGTGTACCGGGATGTGCAATGACTAAGAGGGACATGTATCAAAAATGATGCATGGTGGCCTTGCCACAAATACGATGTCAACTACATGATCATGCATGGCAATATGACAATGATGAAGCATGTCATAGCAAACGGAACGGTAGTAAGTTGCATGGCAATATATCTCAGCATGGCTATGGAAATGTCATAATAGGTAGGTATAGTGGCTGTTTTGAGGAAGATATATGGTGGGTGTATGGTACCGGCGAAAGTTGCACGCTACAAGAGAGGCTAGCAATGGTGGAAGGGTGAGAGTGTGTATAATCCATGGACTCAACATTAGTCATAAAGAACTCACATACTTATTATAAAAATCTACAAGTCATCAAAACAAAGTACTACACGCATGCTCCTAGGGTAAGGGTTGGTAGGAGTTAACCATCGCACGATCCCGACCTCCACACAAAGGATGACAATCAATGAAATACCTCATGCTTCAAATTTGTCACACAACGGTTACTATACGTGCATGCTACGGGACTTCCAAACCTCAACACAAGTATTTCTCAAATTCACAACTACTCTACTAGCATGACTCTAATATCACCATCCTCATATCTCAAAACAATCATCAAGTATCAAACTTCTAATAGTATTCAATGCACTTTATATGAAAGTTTTTATTATACCCATCTTGGATGCCTATCATATTAGGACTAATTTTATAACCAAAGCAAATTACCATGATGTTCTAAAAGACTCTCAAAATAATATAAGTGAAGCATTATAGATCAATAATGTCTATAAAATAAAACCACCGTCGTGCTCTAAAAAGATGTAGGTGAAGCACTAGAGCAAAACTATCTAGCTCAAAAGATATAAGTGAAGCACATAGAGTATTCTAATAAATTCCCATTCATGTGTATCTCTCTCCAATGGTGTGTCTAGAAAGGATGATTGTGGTAAAGTAAAAAGCGAAGACTCAAATCATACATGACGCTCCAAGCAAAACACATATCATGTGGTGAATAAAAATATAGTCTCAAGTAAAGTTACCGATAGACGTAGACGAAAGAGGGGATGCCTTCCCAGGGCATCCCCAAGCTTAGGCTTTTGGTTGTCCGTGAATTTTATCTTGGGGTGCCTTGGGCATCCCCAAGCTTAGTCTCTTGCTACTCTTTGTTCCATAGTCCATCAAATCCTTACCCAAAAACTTGAAAACTTCACAACACAAAACCTTGCAAAAATCTTGTGAGCTCCGTTAGTATAAGAAAACAGACCACCACCTTAAGGTACTGTAATGAACTCATTCTTTATTTATATTGGTATTAAACCTACTGTATTCCAACTTATCTATGATTCATACCCCCGATACTATTCATAGATTCATCAAAATAAGCAAATAACACACGAAAAATAGAATCTGACAAAAACAGAACAGTCTGTAGAAATCTATAACTTTTGAATACTTCTATAACTCTAATTTTTTTGAAATAAATTGGTGGACGTGAGGAATTTTTATATTAATCATCTGCAAAAAATATCAACTTAAAAGCACTCTCCAGTAAAAAAATGGTAGCAAATCTCGTGAGCGCAAAAGTTTCTGTTTTTTACAGCAAGATCGCAAAAACTTCACCCAAGTCTTCCCAAAGGTTCTACTTGGCACAAACACTAATTAAAACACAAAACCACATCTAACAAGAAGCTAGATGGATTATTTATTACTAAACATAAGCAAAAACAAATAAAATATTGGGTTGCCTCCCAACAAGCGCTATCGTTTAACGCCCCTAGCTAGGCATGGTACAAGAATAGATCTAGGTATTGCCATCGTTTCCCTTTTGGTGACAAAGCGAAAGTTTCTTATCTAAAGTGCTTATATTTCTATTTTGTGAAAGCACGTGGCCATTAATGGTATAATAAAGATTAAGCACACTACGAAAATTTGCATCTAGACTAGCCTTCATCTCTTTGATAATTTCATTCTGATAAAAACACAATAGAGAAGTAGATTCAACCTTTTCACTCATCGGGTGCCCAAATATAGCTTTCATCTTTTCATAAGTATCAGTGGCATCCCCCTCAAGAAAACCTTCTTCAAAAATAGAATCTAAAACTTGCTTGAAAGAATAAGGTAAGCCAACATAAAAACCTTTTTAGTATATCTCAATTTGATATTGGGGCACATAGCTGGCTCGGATCCTTAGAGGCCTATACCAGGCATATTTCAAGGTTTCATAAAGTAGATAACGAAAAATTCCAATGTCAACTTCATCGAAGTTATTCAAGCTTTCATCTATAACCCCGGTAGGTCTTTCCATAGCATCATTATTTATGAGCTTAGAAAGGACTGGAGGACTATCCAAAGTATTAAAACCTGGGAGAGAGCCCTTAGCCCCTTTTTGTTCAGCCATGACGTCAAAGCAACCAATAAAACACACAGAGTAAATAAAAGAAAGAGGGCGAATAAAACGGGAAAGGTGAAGTGGGGGAGAGGAAAACGAGAAGCAAATGGCAAATAATGTAATGCGAGTGATAAGAGTTTGTGATGGGTACTTGGTATATGACTTTTGCGTAGATCTCCCTGGCAACGGCGCCAGAAATTCTTCTTGCTACCTCTTGAGCTTGCGTTGTTTTTCCCTTAAAGAGGAAAGGGTGATGCAACATAGTAGCATAAGTATTTCCCTCGGTTTTTGACAACCCAGGTATCAATCCAGTAGGAGACTACGCGCGAGTCCCTCGTACCTACACAAACAAATAAGAACCTTGCAACCAACGCGATAAAGGGGTTGTCAATCCCTTCTTCGCCACTTGCAAAAGTGAGATCTGATAAAGATAATAAGATAATATTTTTGGTATTTTTTATATATAGATTGAAAGTAAAGATTGCAAAACAAAACAAAAGTAAAGGTAAATAGTTGATGTAAGATTTATATGATGGAAGATAGACCGGGGGCCATAGGTTTCACTAATGGCTTCTCTCATGATAGCAAATTTCTACGGTGGGTGAACAAATTACTGTCGAGCAATTGATAGAAAAGTTCATAGTGATGAGAATATCTAGGCATGATTATTGTATATAGGCATCATGTCCGTCACAAGTCGACCGAAATGATTCTGCATCTACTACTATTACTCCACACATCGACCGCTATCCAGCATGCATCTAGAGTATTAAGTTCATAAGAATAGAGTAATGCTTTAAGCAAGATGACATGATGTAGAGGGATAAACTCATGCAATATGATATAAACCCCATCTTTTTATCCTCGATGGAAACAATACAATACGTGCATTGCTGCCCGTGCTGTCACTGGGAAAGGACACCGCAAGATTGAACTCAAAGCTAAGCACTTCTCCCATTGCAAGAAATATCAATCTAGTAGGTCAAACCAAACTGATAATTCGAAGAGACTTGCAAAGATATTTAAATAATGCATAAAATATTTCAGAGAAGAATCAAATATTGTTCATAGATAATCTTGATCATAAACCCACAATTCATCGGATCTCAACAAACACACTGCAAAAAGAAATACATCGAATAGATCTCCAAGAAGATCGAGGAGAACTTTGTATTGAGATCCAAAGAGAGAGAAGAAGCCATCTAGCTACTAACTATGGACCCAAAGGTCTGTGGTAAACTACTCACAACTCATCAGAGAGGCTATGGTGTTGATGTAGAAGCCCTCCGTGATTGAATCCCCCTCCGGTGGAGCACCGGAACAGGCCCCAAGATGGGATCTCACGGGTACATAAGGTTGTGGCGGTGGAACTAGGGTTTCATGGTGCTCTCAGATGTTTTTAGGTTACAAGGGTATATATAGGCTGAAGAGGCACGTCGGTGGAGCTACGAGGGGCCCACAAGGGTGGGGGGGCGCGCCTACCACGCCTGGGCGTGCCCCCTGCCCTCGTGGCCGCCTCGTTCCTTCCCTCTCGTGTACTCCAAGTCTTCTGTGTTGCATTTGTTCCAAAAATGACTCTCCCGAAGGTTTCATTCCGTTTGCACTCCGTTTGATATTCATTTTCTACGAAACACAGAAATAGGCAAAAAACGGCAATTTGCACTCGGCCTTGGGTTAGTAGGTTAGGCCCAAAAATAATATAGAAGTGTATAATGAAGCCCATTAAACATCCAAAACAGATAATGTAATAGCATGTAACAATCAAAAATTCTAGATACGTTGGAGACGTATCAGGGGCACAACCCAGCAGGGCGCGCCTGGGGGCCCTAGCGCCCAGGTGGGTTGTGCCCACCTTGATGGCCTCCCGCACCGCCTCTTCACTCTATAAATGCCCAAATATTCCAAAAACCCTAGGGGAGTCGACCCAATTTTGTTCCAGCCATCGCCAGTTCCAAAACCATGAGATCCAATCTAGAGCCCTTTTTCGGCACTCCGTCGGAGGGGGAAATCATCACCGGTGGCCATCTTCATCATCCCGGTGGCCACCATGATGAGGAGGGAGTAGTCCACCCTCGAGGCTGAGGGTTTGTACCACTAGCTATGTGTCTAATCTCTCTCTCTCTCTCTCTCTCCCTCTCTCTCTCTCTCTCTCTCTCTCTCTCTCTCTCTCTCTCTCTCTCTCTCTCGTGTTCTTGAGATGCACAATCTTGATGTATCGCGGGCTTTGTTAATATCGTCGGATCATATGGTGCTTTCCCCTCTCTATCTTGTTGTGATGAATTGAGTTTTCCCTTTGAGATTTCTTTGGATTGAATACTTTTATAGATTTGAGAACACTTGATGCATGTCTTGCTATGAATTCCCGTGGTGACAATGGGGTATCATATTGATTCACTTGATATGTGTTTTGGCACTCAACTTGTGGATTCCAGAAGTGACATTGGCGTAATCTATGCATAGGGGTTGATGCATGTTCTTGCCTTTGTTTCTTTGGTAGAAATCTTGGGGCACTCTTTGAGGTTCTTTGTGTTGGATTGAGTATTATGAATCTGAAATTGTTTGATGCATATCGTATAATTAACTCACGGATACTCGCGATGACATTGGGGTATCTAGGTGACATTAGAGTTAGTTGATGTGTATCATATGGTGTTATTTTAGTACGAACTCTTGATAGATCGATCGAAAAGGATAGCTTGATGTTATTTTAGTATGAACTCTTGATAGATCGATCGGAAAGAATAACTTTGAGGTGGTTTCGTACCCTACAAACTATTTCTTCTTGTGTTCTCCACTAGATAGGAACTTTGGAGTGATTATTCATCACACGTTGAGGGATGGTTATGTGATCCGATTATATTTGCATTGTTCAGAGATTGCACTTGCGAAAGTATGGACCCTAGGCCTCATTTTCAAGCATTGTAATATTGTTGTGCTCACTTTTATTACTTGCTACCTTGTTGTTTTTTATTGTTCCTATTACAAAAATCAATATATATTATCGTTACTACACTTTTATCACCGTCTCTTCGCCGAACTAGTGCACCTATACAATTTGCCATTGTATTGGGTGTGTTGGGGACACAAGAGACTCTTTGCTATTTGATTGCATTGTTGTTTGATAGAGACCATCTTCATCCTACGCCTCCCACGAATTGATAAACCTTAGGTCATCCAGTTGAGGGAAATTTGCTACTGTCCTACAAAACTCTGCCCTTGGACGCCCAACACAAGTCTACAAGAACAAGTTGTGTAGTAGACATCAACCTCTTCTCTGGCGCCGTTGTTGGGGAGTTTATGTAAGCGGCACTCACACCCCATCAACGAAGCTATTTTCTGGCACCGTTGCCAGGGAGGTGAGTGCATGAAGGTATATCTTTAGATCTTGCTATTGAATCTTTTAGTTTCTTGTTTTATCACTAGTTTCGTTTATTCAAAGAAAACCACAAAAAATGGAATTGAGGTTACCTCATATTATTCGTCTTTATCATGTCTTTCTTGCAAATGATGGGAAGGAAAATTGTGCTCAATTGGTAGAAGAAGAATTCAGTAAAATGTTTGGCATAAATGATGAGAATGATTCCAATGTTGTTAGTATGAATTATTTGAATATACATGACGCTAATGATATGCAAAGCCATAAGCTTGGGGATGCTATGTTTGATGAAGATGATATTTTTAGTCCCGCAAGATTTGATGTGCAATTTTTTTATAATGGTAGCATGCCCCCTATTTATGATGATTATGATGATGACATGTATGCTATAGAGAATAATGATAACCATGAAACTTTTCATCATGATTTTAATGCTCAAATTGATCATGCCAATCAAGTATCACATGATAGTTATTTTGTTGAGTTTGCTCCCACTACTATTCCTGAGAATAAATTGGTTTATGTGGAGAGTAGCAAAATTTCTATGCTTATGCATCATGAAATGAATGCTTTATGTGATAGATTTTTTTAATTCATACATGATGGTACTGAAAATTATTATGAGAGAGGAACATATGCTTTTACATATCTCAATAATATCAAGTTTACTCTCTTTATGTTGAAATTTTTGAAGTATTGCTTGTTTTGCCTTCCTATGCTAGTTGATTCTTGTTGCCATAAATTGTTTCCTCACAAAATCCCTATGCATAGGAAGTGGGTTAGATTTAAATGTGCTTGGCATGTGATTCATGATGATCCCTTTATGTTTCAATTCTTTACTTCTATGTGAGCATCATTGAAATCATTATGCCTAGCTAAAAAGGCATTAAAGAAAAGCGCTTGTTGGGAGACAACCCACCATTTACCCCTACTGTTTTTGTAAGCTCACATGATGGTACTGTAGTAATCATGTTTTACATGTTTTGTTTCAATAAAGTGCCAAGTAAAAGCCTTTGAGATGATTTGGTTGATAGTTGATTTGATTGCGTTGAAATTCAAAACTTTTGCATCCAGAGTTAGAATTTCTAATGATTACTGGAACGTGATATACTCTTGAATTTTTTTCACGTTATCCAGATACAAATTTTCCAGGTTATCCTAATTTTTTAGAATTTTTGGAGTTACAGAAGTATGGTAAAAAATCACATTTATAGACTGTTCTGTTTTTGACAGATTCTGTTTTTGTTGTGTTATGTGCTTGTTTTGATTGATATATGGTTTCTTTTGAAGAGTTTTTGTCATAGAAAAGTTAGAATACATTAGATATAATACAATTACAAAATATAAATTTGTTTGCTACAGTACTTAGAGTAAGGATTGATTTTGTTATACTAACGGATCTCACGAGGTTTTGTTAAGTTTTGTGTGCTTGAAGTTTTCAAGTTTTGGGTGAGATCGCGATGGATGAAGGAATAAGGAGCAGCAAAAGGCTAAGCTTGGGGATGCCCGAGGCACCCCAAGATAATATTCAAGAAGTATCAAGCAACTAAGCTTGGGGATGCCCCCGAGTGGCATCCCCTGTTTCTTCTAACGACCATCGGTATTTTACTTGAGACTATATTTTTATTCGTCACATATCATGAGTTTTGCTTGGAGCATCTTGTATGATATGAGTCTTTGCTTGTTTTTCTTTTTAATTTTTAATAAGTATCCTTGCTGTACACACCCACTTGAGAGAGCCAAATTATGCTATGCTTGCTCCTATGCTTCGCTTATTTTTTTTTAGAGCTATGGAATTGCTCTAGTGCTTCACTTATATCTTTTTGAGCACAGTGTGCTTTGCTATTTTTTGAAGAAATTCTCTCATGCTTCACTTACACTAATTTGAGAGAAGAAAATATTATGCTCATGTTCTTCACTTAGATTTGTTCAAGCCTATCAAAAATCAACATATGAAACTAGTCCCAAAGTGATAGATATCCAAGGGGGATATAATAAAAACTTTGTCGGGGAAACTGATCCACCCACAAACACCTATGGGGACGGAGCCCCTTTTCGGTACGGCAGGGGGCGGAGATCGCACAAAGAGCAGATTGAGGCGAGGCACACGAGCAGCTTACCCAGGTTCGGGCCGCACGGATGCGTAAAACCCTACTCCTGCTTTGTGGTTTGTATTGAGTTCTTGCTTGGGAGCGCTGAGAGCTACAGTACCCTTCAGCAGCTAACGAGACCGAGCGTGAGAGTATTCGAATCCCTTTCTACATTGCGCATGGGCCTCCTTTTATAGGCTAAAGGGGTCACCGACAGGTGGCAACGCAGATGAGGGTAAAAATGGGAAAGTATTGTAGTTGGTACACCTACTTGTACAGTGTTCCATACCTAACCCTGACGGCAGGTGATACGTCCAAGACGTATCTATAATTTATGCTTGCTCCATGCCACTTTTGGGTGATATTGCTATGATATTCATACACTTCCATACACTTTTGATCATATTTGGACTAACCTACTAATCCAGTGCACCCCGGTGCCAGTTTCTGTTTTCGGCTGATTTTGTATTTCAGTACATTACGAGAACTGCCAGGAAAAATCCAGAAAAAATATATAAAAAATCAGCGTTCCAGGAGCTACCATGCGGCCAAAGTACAGCCGGGGGGGGGACCCACAGGGGCTCCAGGCGCCCTGTGGGCCCCCCCCCCTGGGCCGCATCGGGGGGGGGGCGCCTGGGCACCCCGAGGCACCTCCGATGCCCCCCTTTGGCATATATTTAAAGCGTGTCGAGGAAACCCTGATTCCGGACCCCTTTTCTCCAGACGCGATTCCGATCTCCGCCGCCATCGCCATCAAGCTTCGGGGGACCAGAATTCCTGCGCCGGCACCCTGCCGGGACGGGGAAGTGCCCCCGGATTCATCTCCATCGACGTTGCTTCCTCCCTCCATGATGCGGGAGTAGTTCCTCCTCGGGGCTGAGGTTCTTACCAGTAGCTATGTGGTCAATTCTCTCTCCCATGATGTGATCTTCGTTGTGATCATAGGCTATGTTAATCTAGGGTGATCCCATGATATTTCCCCTTCCTCTATGTATTGGATCGATGTACTCACTTGTCTTTATCTAGTATAATCTCCGAGACCAAGGTGACAGCGGTCTATTGGACATGGATTAGAACAATATTTTCATGAGTGATTTCCTCTCTTGTGTGTTGATTGAAGATTGAGAGTTTCTTGGTGCTTGTCTTTGACTATCCTTTAGATATGTTGTGGTGATTGTGGGACTCTCTTTGGATGGCCGCGGTGACATCGGGAAATCCTTAGATTGAGAACTACGAACTTTGAGGTGTGCTTTTGTAGCCCTACATAATTCTCGTCCTCTCTTGACCACGAAGGAATGACCTCTGAGTGTGTCCCCTTTGCATGTTTTATGGGAAATATCATGTGATTCGATTATGTTAATGTTGTTGGGCGTTGCCACTAGTGAAAGTATGAACCCTAGGCCTTGTTTCCACCATTGCAATTCCATTTGTGCTCACGTTTACCACTTGTTTCCTTGCTGCACTTTTTATTACAGATTTATATTACTTTGTTTTGCCATCCATATCACTTGCCATTTAACATCTCTTCGCCGAACTAGTGCACCTATACATCTACCAAGTGTATTAGGTGTGTTGGGGACACAAGAGAGTTCTTGTATCTTAGTTGCAGGGTTGCTTGAGAGAGACCATCTTCAACCTCTACTTCCCTGAGTTCGATAAACCTTAGGTCATCCACTTGAGGGAAATTTGCTGCTGTCCTACAAACCTCTGCGCTTGGAGGCCCAACATAGTCTACAAGAGTAGAAGCGTGTGTAGACATCAAGCTATTTCTGGCGCCGTTGCCGGGGAGGTGAGCGCTTGAAGGTATATCTTTAGATCTTGCAATTAAATCTTTTTGTTTCTTGTTTTTTTATTATTTCACTAGTTATGCTTATGGAAAACCTTGTTATTGGATCGTTGCTTGCGGGAGGACAACCCACACCTGTGGTGGTTGCTCCTCCTCCTACTGAAATTGTGCCCTATAAAATACCGGCTAGTATTATCAATTATGTTTTGGCTAATCGTTATGCAGGAGACAGACGTCCCGGTGAACACTTGCTATATCTGTCACAACTATGTTCATTATTTAAGCTTGCAGGTGTATCGAGGGAGTTTGTCATGAGGAAATTATTTGCCTTGTCACTGAAGGAAAAGCATTGGAATGGTATAGGCTACTAAATGACTCTCACCTGCTGGAGTGGGAAGAGATCCAGTCTCTCTTTCACTCCAAGTTTTATCCTCTTCATGAAGTCCATGAGAATAGGAATTATGTTTATAATTTTTATCCTCATGACGGAGAGAGCATAGCTCAAGCTTGGGGGAGACTGAAAACGTTAACACTAAAATGTCCTAACCATGGGCTCCCCAAAGATATTATTATTACTAACTTCTATGCGAGGCTCTCTCGACTGGATAAAGATTTGCTCGATGCTTCCTCTATGGGTTCTTTCACAAACAAAAAGATTGATGCTAAATGGGAACTCCTTGAAAGAATTCAACGCAACACTGAAGATTGGGAGATCGACAAAGGTAAAGAGTCAGGTATAATTTATGAGTATGATTGCATTAAGTCCTTTGTTGAAACTACAAGTTTTAATAAGTTTAGTGCTAAGTTTGGGCTTGATTCTCGACTCCTTGTTGATTTCCTCAAATCTTTTGCTTCACATCTTAATATGCCTAAGGAGGATTGGATCAAGTATCATAAACATTTTAAAGAGACTTGCAAAGAAAATGAAATTGTTCATGATGACTGCAACATGCATGATCCAATTCCTAAAAATGAAGTTTTATATAAGCTTGTTAATTTTTGTGGAGTGGATAGACTTTGTGAAAGGCCTATGATTGAAGAAGAGAAGTATTGTAAGCAACATAAGCATGAAAGAACAATCACTTGGGTCAGAGATTTACTGAAATTTCTAGAGAATTGTGTGACCTTTATCCTTTTACTTGTGAACTTTGCCGTACAGAGGGTCACTTTAATTTTCAATGCATGAACTTTCAAAACATAACTGTTAACCGGTTGTGTGATAACATGATCACCTCTGATCTTTATGATGAGCTTATGTTATTTTTGATGTGTGAAGAGTTATCAGAAAAGACTTCTTGGCTGGATGATAATGACATAGGAATAAAAAACACTTTGCAAAATTGCCATCTCTATTGTGTTGTTAATTGCCATGAAAATGATTACATAAGTAAGATTAGAAAGGAGGGAGCTTTACCAAAGTATAAAAATGTCTCTTATATTTCTGCTAATAAAAAGGAGAGTTTCTCCCAAGTTTACCCTATTGTTTCTAATGATAAACCAGGATATGTGGAGAAGCTTCGTCTCCAACCACTCCCTCCTAAGTTGAAGAAGAAGAAAAAGAAGAGGAGGAGGAAGAGGAGCAAGAAGGAAGAAGAATGGGTATCAACCTGGCCTGAGCATATTCCTCCCATCAACTTTTATCCTAACGATTGTAAGTTTAAAGAAGAAGGTGAAGTTTATTGCCTTAATTATCATCTTGATGTTACGTTCGTAGGTACTATTGAAGATGATTTTTATTATGATATGCATGTTACTTATTGTGATTGGGAAAATGATAATGCTACTTATGATCTTGAAAATCTTTTTGTTACCAACTCTGAAAGTGATGATATGGGAAGCTCTAAGCTTGGGGATGATAGGATTGCAAATCCTTTACCCACTAGTGATGTGATAATTGATAATTCTTTTGCTAGTAAGAATAAAGACAACATGTTTACAAATATAGTTGCTAGCAATGATAATGCTCTTCTCTACCATGATGATGTTATAACTCCAATCTATAGTGATTATAAAGGTACCTATGACATAAGGAGAAATTATCCTTATGAAACTTGTCATAATCATGAAGGGAATTACTCCCTTGTTGAACACCACCCTCCTAATATACAACTAATCTATAGTGTTCAAGTTGTTTATGATAGTCCTACTCCCACTATTACCAATGAGAAAAATTATGCTTATGTGGGGAGTGAGAGTACCTTTTTGCATGTGGACCATGGTAACAATGCCTTATGTGATGCTTATATTGTTGAGTTCATCCATGATGCCACTGAAATTTATAATGAGAGAGGGAGGCTTGGTTCTAAATATCTTAATAATAAGAAGTTTCCTCTCTTTATGGTGAATATTTTGAAGTTATGCTTGTTTTGCCTTCCTATGCTAGTTGCTTCGTGCTTCAATGAATTATTCTATTGCAATATTCCTATGCATAGGAAGCATGTTAGGCTTAAATGTATTTGGCATTTGCTTCTTGATACCCTCTTTTGTTCTTCAGCTCTTATTCTTACGAGAGCATCATTAAAGTCCTATGTCTAGCTTAAAGGCATAAAAGAAAGCGCTTTTGGGAGGCAGCCCACATGAATAAATTTATATTTTGCTTTTGTTGTGTCTTGAGGTTGTTTACTACAGTAGCATCATCATTGTATCTTTGCTTTTCATATTTGTGCCAAGTATAGCCTCTGATTGCTAGAAAGTTCAAAAGTTGTGAGGTGCTGTCCAGGAAACAGATTCTGTCCTTGGATAGAAAAATTCGTATAAAATCACCAGATCATCTTTTTGGTCTGAAATTTTTCGACAGCGTTCTCTATATAATTGTCTTTCGTGCGTCTGTTCTGAGTTTTTCGATTTGAGTTGCAGAAGTGCCCCGAACAAATCAATTACTACCTGTTGTTCTGTTTATCACAGATTCTGTCCTGTTTTGCCTTTCCTTCACTTTGCAAACCAAGAGCTTGCTTTTTCTTTGCAAAAACCTTTTGGCAATCTTGAGAAACAGTAGAAATTCAAGAATATCTTTATTTCCAGCAAGGTGCAATTATTTTATTAAGGGTACTAACCTCGCTAATCAGATTATGATGAGTTATGTATGAAGGGAGTTTTCAAGTGTGCGAGGGAAGATGATAAAAAGATTCAGGGGTGTCAAGCGCTCAAGCTTGGGGATGCCCCCATGCACCCCAAGAAATATTCAAGGAGACTCAAGCGTCTAAGCTTGGGGATGCCCCCGTGCATCCCCTTCTCCATCGACATTATCAGTTCGTCTTTCGTTCCACTATATTTTTATCACTTCATGTGTTATGTGCTATGCTTGGAGCGCCTTGCTTTTAGTTTCCTTTTTAGTTTTCTTTAGCTTTTCATAACGAGTCGGAACTCAGCTTTCTTTATATGGGAGAGAAGCACGCTCCACTTCTACCTAGAACATAACATAGAATTTTCATGTCTATCTTTTGCTGTGTTTGTTCTTTGTCTTTTAATAGCTACTATCATGTTCAGCTCTTAGCTTTCATGCTTATCTTTTCAAGAGCTTTTGTTTAGTTGGTTGCTTGAACTCTCTTTAATTACCATGCTCACCTTATTAAGAGAGTTTGCTTCCGTTGCATTGGTTGATATGTCTATGATAAAGATGCTACGTGCATGATGGCGCTTAGTAGTTCATGTTTTCTTATGGTTAGTCTCAAATAACTGGGAGGTTCCCAATGTGTTATTGGAATACCAACATGATTTGTTTGCCTATGATGTGGTATGGTTTAGTAATATCTTCCTTCAAGAATTTATTTTGATTGACTTGGCGTATGCTCACGCATATTTTAGACTGTAAAGAAAGTCTGTCAAGCCTTGATGATCTTTTATTTCTAAGTAGCGATATAACTTCCATGCCCGATTCAATGTTGCTTTGTCGCTCTGCATGATTATGACCGTCATTGCTCTCTTAGTTGGTCGCTCCCAGTCTTATGCTAACCTTCGCCTGTACTAAGCGGACTGACTGCTTGTGCATCCAAAATCCTTTAAACCAGTTATGCCATATGAGTCCACCATACCTTCCTATACATGGTATTTACCTGCCATTCCTAACGAAGACTTTCATGTACCATCTCAAAATTATTCAAAAAAAGCATTCCTGTTTTTTGCCTCTGTTTTAGCTCATGAGGAAGTAGTAGTTAATTCATGATCTTTTTAAGTTGGACAAGCTTCACCCCGGGATTGCATGTATAATGTGCAAACCCATAATACGAGAAGGAACTGGCATTGGGTGCGCCCGGCTCAAAAATAATATAACAAACAAACCCTCCTTCACGCTTTGTTCATGAGAAATCAGAAAACTTTGGCAGTGATAAACAAAGGAGATTAAGAGGATGTGATCGTCCTCATTCGGGAGCCGTTCCTCGAAACTTGTCCATCTCAGGAAGTGATTGAGTTGTCTGCTAGCATTCGTTGACGAAACATGCATAATCTAAAAAAAATATTACCTCCGTTTTTAAAACCAAGAGCTCTGGTACATGTTTTGTCTTTGTTCCCGACTA
Organism: Secale cereale; assembly: GCA_902687465.1. Lineage (NCBI taxonomy): Eukaryota > Viridiplantae > Streptophyta > Magnoliopsida > Poales > Poaceae > Secale > Secale cereale. The sequence continues at coordinate 75,837,597 of LR738712.1, read as the reverse complement.
CGGGTTTTCAACCTTGCCAACAAAAGCCACGGTTCGAGAGTCTCCACCTTCTTTTAAAGCACCAACTACTGAGAGCATGATTGTCATTCTGAGTGTAATGTGCATTGTCCCAAAGTAGCATTGTCTTTTGCATGATTGTGATATCGTTTATTCTGAAAGCATTGTATCTAGTCATCACTTAAACCTTGGAGGTGCCCCTGCATTTATGTTTTGCTTCACTAAAGGGGGCAAGCGAGATATCACTTTATCATATTTGCACACCATGTTCATTACAAATCTATTTGATGTTTCAGTATCATATTGTAAAACTTTCAGTTCTTTGTGATTTTCTCATGAGGCAACTTAATTACTACACATTCATTGTCTCAGTAAGCTTTTGTCATATGACTATGAGTAAGTCCTATATGGTTAATAGCATGTCACCACAGAAATTATTCTTGTTATCATTTACCTACTCGAGGACGAGTAGGAATTAAGCTTGGGGATGTTGATACATCCAAAACGTATCTATAACTTCTACTTGCTCCATGCCACTTTTGGGTGATATTGCTATGATATTCATACACTTCCATACACTTTTGATCATATTTGGACTAACCTACTAATCCAGTGCACCTCGGTGCCAGTTTCTGTTTTCGGCTGATTTTGTATTTCAGGTTTTCACATTACGAGAACTGCCAGGAAAAATCCAGAAAAAATATATAAAAAATCAGCATTCCAGGAGCTACCGTGCGGCCAAAGTACAGCCGGGGGGGACCCACAGGGGCTCCAGGCGCCCTGTGGGCGCCCCCCCTGGGCCGCGCCGGGGGGGCGCCTGGGCCCCCCGAGGCACCTCCGATGCCCCCCTTTGGCAAATATTTAAAGCGTGTCAAGGAAACCCTGATTCCGGACCCCTTTTCTCCAGACGTGATTCCGATCTCCGCCTCCATCGCCATCAAGCTTCGGGGGACCATAATTCCTGCGCCGGCACCCTGCCGGGACGGGGAAGTGCCCCCGGATTCATCTCCATCGACGTTGCTTCCTCCCTCCATGATGCGGGAGTAGTTCCTCCTCGGGGCTGAGGTTCTTACCAGTAGCTATGTGGTCAATTCTCTCTCCCATGATGTGATCTTCGTTGTGATCATAGGCTATGTTAATCTAGGGTGATCCCATGATATTTCCCCTTCCTCTATGTATTGGATCGATGTACTCACTTGTCTTTATCTATTATAATCTCCGAGACCAAGGTGACAGCGGTCTATTGGACATGGATTAGAACAATATTTTCATGAGTGATTTCCTCTCTTGTGTGTTGATTGAAGATTGAGAGTCTCTTGGTGCTTGTCTTTGACTATCCTTTATATATGTTGTGGTGATTGTGGGACTCTCTTTGGATGGCCGCGGTGACATTGGGAAATCCTTACATTGAGAACTACGAACTTTGAGGTGTGCTTTTGTAGCCCTACATAATTCTCGTCCTCTCTTGACCACGAAGGAATGACCTCCGAGTGTGTCCCCTTTGCATGTTTTATGGGAAATATCATGTGATTCCATTATGTTAATGTTGTTGGGAGTTGCCACTAGTGAAAGTATGAACCCTAGGCCTTGTTTCCACCATTGCAATTCCATTTGTGCTCATGTTTACCACTTGTTTCCTTGCTGCACTTTTTATTACAGATTTATATTACTTTGTTTTGCCATCCATATCACTTGCCATTTAACATCTCTTCGCCGAACTAGTGCACCTATACATCTACCAAGTGTATTAGGTGTGTTGGGGACACAAGAGACTTCTTGTATCTTAGTTGCAGGGTTGCTTGAGAGAGACCATCTTCAACCTCTACTTCCCTGAGTTCGATAAACCTTAGGTCATCCACTTGAGGGAAATTTGCTGCTGTCCTACAAACCTCTGCGCTTGGAGGCCCAACATAGTCTACAAGAGTAGAAGCGTGTGTAGACATCAGCAGGGGACAAGGGCATTATATGCCCATCGACGTCGCCCAAACAGTGCAAAAAAGGGCAGTCAGGGGCGCCACTGTTCGCCACGATGGCAACCTTGTCAGCGTCGCTTACCACCGCGTACCCCTGGCTGCACAGCCTCCCGCCACGTACGCCTGGAAGGGTCCCAGAGCGACACGTGGGTGGATGCGCTGGAGCGCGGGTACAGAGTGGTAGCTTGCCGCGGCAAGCGCCTTGCCGCGGTCGCTGTTTTGTCGCGTCCGGGAACTTCTCGCTCACCGGGTCTTGCCGGGACGCGTGGCGCGTCGCGGCAAGTTCCTTGAGATGCCTTGGTTGGCCTTCCCGGCAAGCTCCTCTTGCCGGGGCCTTGTCTCCTTGGCTTGAATACTTTGTTCTTGAATGGCTCCAAAGGAACCACGGAGGACCTTGGCAGTCACCCGGCAAGCCTTGCCGCGGGGTGCTGCGACTGCCCGTGCACAAGTTCGGGATACTAGGGTACCCCTACTTTAGTACACCGACAGGAGCCCCCGGGCCTGGGCCATACACGGTGCCGAGCGCTGTTGGGCCAGGCCCAAAACAGTGCACGGGCACGCGCGGCCTGGGTTGCGCCGTATCTTACTCCGTATCCACCGCGCCCTCCCTTAACGACACGCGTTTAATGCGGCATCGTGGGAGAGATCGTGGGCAGTTTCTTTTTTCGGAAATGTGGAACGAGAGA
>LR738712.1:75783197-75834749 GCA_902687465.1 Secale cereale | reverse complement strand
ATCTTGCCGCGAGGAAGCTGAGGGAGAACTACTACCTCTTCTGGTCGGGGGAGACGCGGGCGCATCCGCGCACCAAGGTACTCCCAGCCGTTGCTTGCAAAATGGCTCCAAACGGATATGCGTTCTTCGCCTTGTTCTTCTACTGTGGGCTCTACCCGCCTTTCTCTGAATTCTTCTGCGATATTATGAACACCTACGGGTTCCACCTCCTTGACTTCACCCCCAACGCCGTTCTGACCATGGCAGTTTTCGCACATCTCTGCAAAAACTTTGTCGGAGTCCATCCCAATGTAGCCCTTTTCCGCCACTTCTTTATGCCTCGAGTTGAGAGAGGAGAGCCTTTGTCCGGCGGAGTCTCCTGGATCTCGAGAGCCCATAAGAAGGAAGCTTACCTGGAGGGAGAGCTCCGCAGCAAATGGGAGGAATGGAGAGCCAGTTGGTGTTGGATTGTCGAGGAGAACCCACAGCCATTTACCGCCCGGCGCCAAGCCCCAGTAGTGCGCGGCAACGATTGGACCGACCTGGCCCCGAAAGACGGTAGACTGAAGATTGCCACTGTCCGGATCCGACGCCTCAGGCTTGCCGGGCTTACTGTAGGTGCAGTTGGCGCAGATTTCCTTCGCTGCCGCATCGCCCCCTTGCAGGAGAGGAAGAGGCCCGCCTGGGAGTTCGAGAATGCGGCGGATATCATGAGGCTGCGCCCGGGCCTCAACTTCAACTTCACTGTCCTGGAGCTCAACGCGATGCTCCAGGAGCTGTTCAAATATGACCCCGATCATCCCGAAGTGTTCAGGTTGCCGAGGGGTGTCGTCCCGCTGTGCAACAACTCCGCGCTCAGCCGCATCCGCGCAATGATGCCGCTGTGCGACTCTCATGGGATTGACCCAACTTGGCAAGAGCCTACTGATGAAGCCGTGCAGGGGTTCTTCGACAACTTGGAAGAAGTGCCGATCCGCTCCGACGAGAAGAAAGGCCTCACCCGCGACACCACTGATAAGGAGATGGCGTACATCGCCACTAGGCTGGAAGAGGCGGCGGCAGCCGCAGCTGCGGGCGAGTTCAGTTTCACCCCGGAGGAGGCAGAGGCAGCAAAGGCGGCAACCCTTGCCGAGCGAGGTGAGTTTGTCGGCGAGGGAGAGCCTACCGGGCAAGACGCCGAGTCGAGCGAGCCCGCCGAGCAGGGCGTCGAGTCGAGCGGGCCCGCCGAGGACACGAGCGGCTCGTTGGAGATCGACTCCTCTTCCTCCTCGTCTTCAGGCAGCTCGCCGCTAGCAAAGCCCCCAGCTCCACCAAGAAGGCGTCTCCGCAAGGCCGGGGATGTAACGGAGCAGCAGACGGGTCAACAGCCGCCGCGCCGCGCGGCACGCTCCACCGCGGCAAGCAAGGTTGCCACGGGAGCGCCTCGCGCTTCTGTGGCAGCTGGAGCGGGGTCTTCCCGGACCGCCGCTTCTGCTCCTGTCGCTCCTCACGCCACGGCGGCAGCCGGAGCGGGGTCGCCTCAGACCACCGCCACTGTCCCCGTCAAGCGTCCAAGGGAGCCTACTCCTCCGCCTCCTCGCGCCGGGCGTGAGCCGGACTTCGAATTCTCCGCGCTCAGCTCCGACGAGGAAGAAGAAGAGTAAGACTTTGTCGTTCTTGTATTTCTTCAATTTTCTGCTTTTGTCTTGTATCTCATTTGCCTCACTCTGAACTTGTTCCTTTTTAGAACTCTGGCCCAGAGGGCGGCAAAGAGAGCCAAGGCCCCGGTGATTGTCATCGAGGACGAGCCCACCGTGACAGCAGGGGGTGCGCCTGAGACAAACTTGCCGGACCCGGCAACTGATCTTCAGAGCAGCCCCCAGCGCAGCCCCCAGCGTAAGTGTATGGTTCACTTTCCGCTGTTAGGCGCGCGTGGGCGTTCTTTCTTTGTTGATATCTTGATTGTTGATTTGTGTAGGAGCAGAGCAGCCACACCAGGAGCGCCCGGAGATTGCCCCAGACGTGCCTTCTGCTTCAACTACGCCGCCAAGGGAAAGTTCTCCGGCAAGGGTCTCTCCGGCAAGGGAGAGTTCTCCACCAAAGGCGAGTTCTCCGGCGAGGGACAGCACCAGCGGCCCTCCGCCGGCGGAGACCACGACTACGCCGCCAAGGGAGAGTTCCCCGGCAAGGGACACCGCCGAGGAGCCGGCTCGCGCAGGTAATCTTCTTGCTTCCAAAACTCCCCTTGGGCTTTTCTTCTTTTGATTCTTCTTTTTGGATATTTGCTTGACTGTTTTTCTCCCCTTTCCTGCCGCCAGACCCATCTGCTGCGGAGCCGATGGAGACAGAGGTTGCTGCTGACGACGCCGCCGCTACCGAAGAGACAGCCGGCGGAGATGATCCCGCCGGCGCAGAGGCCGCCAAGGCTGCCGCCGCAGTAGCTAGCGAAGGGTCTGGCGATCGCACTGACGGCCCTGAGGCTGCAGGAGCGCCAGGCGCTACACCGACCGCCGAGCCCTCCGCCGCTGCCGCAGCCCCAGGATCCGAAGAGCCCGAGCCAGGCGCCTACTTGAAGGCCGGCGACGGCGTCTTCATCAAACTCCCCTGGGCGTCGACCTCCAGGGCGCCGGTCGAGGGAGAAGTCTTTGACAGAGAGGTGCTCGCCTCCGACGGGCTGACGCTAGTTGACGCGCCAAGCAGCAGCAGTGGCGAGTCTGAGGAGGAGCGGCTGCTGCGGAAGCTGTTGTCGCTCTACCGCGCCCGGCAGGCCAAGATGGAGTCCCGAGAGGCGCTTGCCGCGAGGGCGGGAGCTGATATGGAGAAGCGCGCGGAGGAGCTCCGGGGGCTTCACCAAGCAGCTCTCCGGTCCCTGGCGGAGGAGCGGGAGCAACTTGCTGAGGAGCAGACGGCCTTCTTCCTCGAGAAAGCCAAAGTCGAAGAGCAGCAGTGGCTTGCCGCCGAGAAGCTATCTGCGCGGGAAGGCGAGCTGGCGCAGCGGAAGATCAACCTCGACAGCCACGAGGAGGATCTTGCCGCGCGCGAGCAATCACTTGGCGGAGCCCTCAAGCAAGCAGAGGATGCTGCCACAGCTGCTGAGACCGCCAAGAAGGAGCTGGAGGCGAGGGTGGCGCAGCTGGAGGCCGATCTCAAGGCGAGAGGTGAAGAGATCGCCGCGCTCAAGCTCGAGCGGGAGAACGACGCCCACATCCACTCGGAGCTGCAGGTTCGCCTCGCCGAGAAGGGCAAGGAGCTTGCCGCCGCCAAGAACTCCAACGCCGATCTTGAGTTGAAGCTGACCACTTTGACAAAGACGTTGGACGGCGCCAAGGAGCGGGAGGCGGCCTTGAAGGAGGAGGTCAAGGCCGAGAAGGCGCTGCTGGCGAGCGCCGCTGTCACTCAGAACGCCTTCAGGGAGACTGTGGAGCACTGGACGGAGGGTCTCGTCAATGCTGCCGCAGAATCGACAGGGAGCTGGCGCAGCTAGGGGCGGAGTATCTCGGGTATTCCTCCGATGAGAACCTCCACCCCAGCGCCAAGCTCACCTTATTCTTCAAAGGCGTGCCGACGGCTCTCCAGCGACTCCGGGAGAGGATCCCAAAGCAGTTGGCCGATGAGTCGCGCAAGCTCTGCGCGGGAGCCCTTCAAAAGGTGCTGATGAAGGTGGCCTTCCGCAATCCGGGCCTCAACCTCACCAACGTCCTCAAGTCTCTGCCGCAAGATGCTGATCAGGAGGCGCTCAAGGCCCTTCTCGCACCCATTGTGGACAAGGTGAGCGGGATCAAGAGGGTTGAGGGCGATCGCGCAGATTAGGCTTGCCTGTTTTCTTCTTCCCTTGTCGCTGTTGATCATGTTACGAGAACAATCTATTAGAGCTGCGACAAGCTACTTTGTAATATAACTCTATTTTGGGTAGTGATTGTAATGTTATTTCCTTTACTTGACTCCTTCCTTTGTATGCTTTTGCCCTATGCTTTTAGGGAACTTGCCGGTGTAGGCACCTTAGCCGCGAGCGCTGAGTGCGGGACGTCAGCAGCCTGCTGGCGGTGCCGCTACCGACAAGAAACCTTGTCGCAACTAGTTGCAGCACACCTAAGTTGTTGAGCGGGCTCGAAAACAAAGTAAGGGCGCGACACTAGTCGCAGCACACTTAAGTTGTTGAGCGGACTCGAAACAAAGTAAGGGCGCAACTAGCTACAAGTTGGTTCCTTCGCGCACAGGTTTTCCATACAAAGCACGGTCGTTCAAGGAAGATAACTGAAAAGTTTAAAATCTGATTGCTCAAGCTTTGGCAACTTAGCTTTTCTGTTGTTTGCTTCCCGGCAAGGCGAAACTTTCTTGAACGATGCCTGGTCCATACCACTATGTCGGGGAAACTGATCCACCCACGAACACCTATGGGGACGGAGCCCCTTTTCGGTACGGCAGGGGGCGGAGATCGCACAAAGAGCAGATCGAGGCGAGGCACACGAGCAGTTTACCCAGGTTCGGGCCGCACGGATGCGTAAAACCCTACTCCTGCTTTGTGGTTTTTATTGAGTTCTTGCTCGGGAGCGCTGAGAGCTACAGTACCCTTCAGCAGCTAACGAGACCGAGCGTGAGAGTGTTCGAATCCCTTTCTACGTTGCGCATGGGCCTCCTTTTGTAGGCTCAAGGGGTCACCGATAGGTGGCAACGCAGATGAGGGTAAAAATGGGAAAGTATTGCAGTTGGTACACCTACTTGTACAGTGTTCCATACCTAACCCTGACGACAGGGGACAAGGGCATTAAATGCCCATCGACGTCGCCCAAACAGTGCAAAAAAGGGCCGTGAGGGGCGCCACCGTTTGCCATGATGGCAACCTTGTCAGCGCCGCTTACCACCACGTACCCCTGGCTGCACAGCCTCCCGCCACGTACGCCTGGAAGGGTCCCAGAGCGACACGTGGGTGGATGCGCTGGAGCGCAGGTACATAGTGGTAGCTTGCCGCGGCAAGCGCCTTGCCGCGGTCGCTGTTTTGTCGCGTCCGGGAACTTGTCGCTCACTGGGTCTTGCCGGGACGCGTGGCACGTCGCGGCAAGTTCCTTGAGATGCCTTGGTTGGCCTTCCCGGCAAGCTCCTCTTGTCGGGGCCTTGTCTCCTTGGCTTGAATACTTTGTTCTTGAATGGCTCCAAAGGAACCACGGAGGACCTTGGCAGTCACCCGGCAAGCCTTGCTGCGGGGTGCTGCGACTGCCCGTGCACAAGTTCGGGATACTAGGGTACCCCTACTTTAGTACACCGACAAACTTTCATGAAGATCACTGGACAAAATAAACTTGATTCCTTGTAATAGTTTTCAGATATGATGATAGTGATATGTGAGCCATGTTAATGAGTAATTATGTTTTAGTGAGAATATCGATGTTAAGGTTTGTGATTCCCTATGCAAGCATGAAAGTCAATAGTCATGCAATGAAATTACATCCTGCTTGTGTTGCATTATTCGGTGTTAGTTATGTTTAATGTTCTCTTATGATGGTTTTCGTTCCTTGGCCGGTCGCTTCTCAATCCCTTGCTAGCCTCCACCTTGTACTAAGTAGAAATACTACTTGTGCATTCAAATCATAAAACCCAAGTTATGCCAAATGAGTCCACCATACCTACCTCTATGCGGTATTTCCTTGCCGTTCTAAGCAAATTTGTATGTGCCAACTCTAATTTCAAAATAAATTTCTATTTTTGTGCCCGTATCGCTCATGAAGCAGTGAGGGGTGGCTAATATTTTTCATGCTAGTTGTGTTATTCTCAAGATGAGTGTTTATTCACGTGTCATTGCACGAGGGTATGGCTGTAACAGGGATTCCCAGTCTCGAAATGAAAAAAAATACTTTATGTTGTCAAATAATAAATTCCTTGGAAAGTGTTGGTATGGAGGGCAACCGTGGATACGGCTAGCCATGGCTTGTGAAAGTGTGGTGGAAAAAGGAATAAACTTTATTTTATGTTTGGGAACCGCCTATGATATATCTAGCATGGAAAGTGTTGGGAACTCTAAGTCGTTCTCGTTGACGGAAAAAGCATGCCAACCTAAATAATTTTATCTCACAATTTAAACTTTGAGCTCTGGCACCTCTACAAATCCCTACTTCCCTCTGCGAAGGTCCTATCTTTAACTTTATGCATTTTTTTTTGAGTCTCCATCTTCTCTTATAAAGCACCAACTACAAAACACTATTATCACACTTGAGCATTGGATGTAGCTAATATTTGGATGTGTTGCATAAATGGATCAATGATTGACCATGGTGGGGTAGGGTAACTTGCTTTAGCATTGATATTTTGAAAGACATGGTTGTTTGTTCACATGCTTGAGTATTAAAGTCCTCATGTCAAAACTAGACTATTTCTTTGAACAATATAAAAGTCCAAATGATCAAGCTATAAAGAAAAGAATATGTGATGAACATGATAGTCAGCATTCTACATCAAAAATTCTGTTTTTATCATTTACCTACTCGAGGACAAGCAGGAATTAAGCTTGGGGATGTTGATATGTCTCCAACGTATCTATAATTTTTTTATTGTTCCATGTTGTTATATTTTCATTCTTGGATGTTTTACAATCATTTTATATCATTTTTGGGGACTAACCTATTGACATAGTGCCCAGTGTCAGTTGATATTTTTTGCTTGTTTCTTACATCGCAGAAAATCAATATCAAACGGAGTCCAAATGCAGAGAAATGTTTTGGAGAATTTTTCTTGGACCAGAAGACATCCTGTGGGCCAGAGAAGCACCTAGGGGGTGCCCCGAGGTGTGCACCCCATGCGCGCCCATGTGGGTTGTGCCCACCTCAGTGGCCTCCCGCACCGCCTCTTCGCTCTATAAATGCCCAAATATTCCAAAAACCCTAGGGGAGTCGACGAAATTTTGTTCTAGCCGCGGCCAGTTCCAGAACCACGAGATTCAATCTAGAGCCCTTTTCGGGCACTCCGCCGGAGGGGGAAATCATCACCGGTGGTTGTTGGGGAACGTAGTATTTCGAAAAAAAAATCTACGATCACGCAAGATCTATCTACCAGTTGCATAGCAACGAGAGGGGAGAGTGTGTCTACTAGGGATGAAAATGGCACGGAAACGAACGGAACTGGGTGCTACCATATTTGTTTTCATATCTTTTTGCAGAAGCAGAAACGAATACAGAAACCCCGAAAATGAATACGGAAACAAATACTACCGGAAACAAACACGGAGTGAATACAGAGCGGACACGAAAACAAAATGGTTTGTTCACCAGAACTTAAAACCTCCTTGATTCATAGATAAATATACACAAAAGACAAATAAATTTATGGAATTCTTAACATGACTACAAAATAATAAGGTTGTGTTAGCAACATAGGATAGTATTGTAGTAGTACATGACAATCCTGTATAGGGTCTAGTTGAGTACGTGTGTGGTAGTAAAAGTTGGTCATCAAATGATTCATTCTGCTCATTCTACCCATTGTGTCATTGTGTGTTCTTTGGTAGTTGGGCTACCTATAGTAGAAACAGAAATTCTATATTTACGGAAACGGAAAATTCCGTTTCCACGTCTGTTCCACCGGAAAACACCGTTCTGTTTTTGTTTCCGTTTCCGCATAAAAAATCCATTTCCATTTCTGTTTTGCAAATTTCCATTTTTGTTTTCATATTTCCTCTCCGTTTCCATTTTCGTCCGGAAAAGCGGAAACTTTCCACTCCATTTTCATCCCTAGTGTCTACGTACCCTCATAGACCGAAAGCGGAAGTGTCTAGTGACGCGGTTGATGTAGTCGAACTTCTTCGCGATCCAACCGATCAAGCACCGAACATACGGCACCTCCGCGTTCAGCACACGTTCAGCTTGATGACGTCCCACGAGCTCTTGATCCAGTTGAGCTTCACGGGAGAGTTTCGTCAGCACGACGGCGTGGTGACGGAGATGATGAAGTTACCATCGCAGGGCTTCGCCTAAGCGCTGCAACAGTATGACCGAGGTGTATTTCTGTGGAGAGGGGCACCGCACATGGTTGGGAGAGATCAACAGATCAACTTGTGTGTCTATGAGGTGCCTCTACCCCCGTATATAAAGGAGTGGAGGAGGGGGAGGGCCGGCCCTCTCTATGGCATGCTCTATGGGAGTCCTACTCCCACCGAGAGTAGGATTCCCCCTTTCCTAGTAGAACTAGGAGCCCTTCGAAGTAGTAGGAGTAGGAGAGAAGGAAAGGGAAAAGAGAAGAGAAGGAAGGAGGGGGCGCAGCCCCTCCCCCTAGTCCAATTCGGACTAAACCTTGGGGGTGCAGCCTCCTCTCTCACTTTCCCCTAAAGCCCGATAAGGTCCATATACTCAGCGGCGAATTCCCGTAACTCTCTGGTACTCCGAAAAATACTCGAATCACTCAGAACCTTTCCGATGTCCGAATATAGTCGTCCAATATATCAATCTTTACGTCTCGACCATTTCGAGGCTCCTGATCATGTCCCCGATCTCATCCAGGACCCCGAACTACCTTCGGTACATCAAAACTCATAAACTCATAATACCGATTGTCATCAAACGTTAAGCGTGCGGACCCTACGGGTTCGAGAACTATGTATACATGACCGAGACACATCTCTGGTCAATAACCAATAGCGGAACCTGGATGCTCATATTGGTTCCTACATATTCTACAAAGATCTTTATCTGTCCAATCGCATAACAACATTCGTTGTTCCCTTTGTCATCGGTATGTTACTTGCCCGAGATTCGATCGTTGGTATCACCATACCTTGTTAATCTCGTTACCGGCAAATCTCTTTACTCGTTCCATAATACATCATCTCGTGACTAACTCATTAGTCATTTGATTGCAAGGCTTATTATGATGTGTATTACCGAGAGGGCCCAGAGATACCTCTCCGACACTCGGAGTGACAAATCCTATTCTTGATCTATGCCAACACCACGAACACTTTCGGAGACAGCTGTAGAGCATCTTTATAATCACCCAGTTACGTTGTGACGTTTGATAGCACACAAGGTGTTCCTTCGGTATTCGGGAGTTGCATAATCTCATAGTCATAGGAACATGTATAAGTCATGAAGAAAGCAATAGCAGTAAAACTAAACGATCATAGTGCTAAGCTAACAGATGAGTCTTGTCCATCACATCATTCTCCTAATGATGTGATCTCGTTGATCAAATGACAACTCATGTCTATGGCTAGGAAACATAACCATCTTTGATCAATGAGCTAGTCTAGTAGGGCATACTAGGGACAAACTGTTTTGTCTATGTATTCACACATGTACTAAGTTTCCGGTTAATACAATTCTAGCGTGAATAAAAGACATTTATCATGATATAAGGAAATAAATAATAACTTTATTATTGCCTCTAGGGCATATTTCCTTCAGTCTCCCACTTGCACTAGAGTCAATAATATAGTTCACATCTCCATGTGATTTAATACCGATAGTTCACATCGTTATGTAAATAACACCCATAGTAGACATCGCCATGTGACCAGCACCCAAAGGGTTTACTAGAGTCAATAATCTAGTTCACATCGCTATGTGATTAACACCCAAGAGCAATAAGGTGTGATCATGTTTTGCTTGTGAGGGAAGTTTAGTCAACGGGTCTGACACATTCAGATCTGTATGTATTTCGCAAATTTCTATGTCTACAATGCTCTGCATGGAGCTACTCTAGCTAATTGCTCCCACTTTCAATATGCATCCAGATCGAGACTCAGACTCATCCAGATCGATGTTAAAGCTTGCATCGACGTAACTCTTTACGATGAACTCTTTATCACCTCCATAACCGAGAAATATTTCCGTAGTCATCCAGTAACTAAGGACAATTTTGACCGCTGTCCAGTGATCTACTCCTAGATCAAAATTGTACTCCCTTGCCAAACTCAGGATAGGGCATACAACATGTCTGGTATACAGCATGGCATACTTCATAGAACCTATGGCTGAGGCATAGGGAATAACTTTCATTCTCTCTCTATCTTCTGTAGTGGTCGGGCATTGAGTCTTACTCAACTTCATACCTTGCAACACATGCAAGAACTCTTTCTTTGACTGTTCCATTTTGAACTACTTCAAAATCTTGTCAAGGTATGTACTCATTGAAAAAAACTTATCAAGCATCTTGATCTATCTCTATAGATCTTGATGCTTAATATGTAAGCAGCTTTACCGAGGTTTTCCTTTGAAGAAACTCCTTACAAACACTCCTTTTATGCTTTCCAGAAAATTCTACATCATTTTCGATCGACAATATGTCATTCACATATACTTATCAGAAAGGATGTAGTGCTCCCACTCACTTTCTTGTAAATACAGGCTTCACTACAAGTCTGTATAAAACCATATGCTTTGATCACCTCATCAAAGCGTATATTCCAACTCCGAGATGCTTGCACCAGTCCATAGATGGATCGCTGGAGCTTTGCACACTTTGTTAGCACCTTTAGGATCGACAAAACCTTTTGGTTGCATCATATACAACTCCTCTTTGAGATATCCATTCAAAAATGCAGTTTTGACATCCATTTGCCAGATTTCATAATCATAAAATGCGCCAATTGCTAACATGATTCGGACAGACTTAAGCATCGCTACGGGTGAGAAAGTCTCATCGTAGTCAACTCCTTGAACTTGTCAAAAACCTTCCGCAACAAGTCGATCTTGTAGACAGTAACGTTACCGTCGGCGTCGGTCTTCCTCTTGAAGATCCATTTATTTTTTATGGCTTGCCGATCATCGGGCAAGTCAACCAAAGTCCACACTTCGTTCTCATACATGGATCCCATCTCAGATTTCATGGCCTCAAGCCATTTTGCGGAATCTGGGCTCATCATCGCTTCCTCGTAGTTCGTAGGTTCATCATGGTCTAGTAACATGACTTTCAGAACTGGGTTGCCGTACCACTCTGGCGCAGAACGTACTCTGGTTGATCTACGAAGTTCAGCAGAAACTTGATCTGAAGTTTCATGATCATCATCATTAGCTTCCCCACTAATTGGTGTAGGAATCACTGAAACCATTTTCTGTGGTGTACTACTTTCCAATTCGGGAGAAGGTACAATTACCTCATCAAGTTCCACTTTCCTCCCACTCACTTCTTTTGAGAGAAACTCCTTCTCTAGAAAGGATCCATTCTTAGCAACGAATATCTTGCCTTCGGATCTGTGATAGAAGGTGTACCCAACAGTCTCCTTTGGGTATCCTATGAAGACACATTTCTCCGACTTGGGTTCGAGCTTATCAGGTTGAAGCTTTTTCAGACAAGCATCGCAGCCCCAAACTTTAAGAAACGACAACTTTGGTTTCTTGCCAAACCACGGTTCATAAGGTGTCGTATCAACGGATTTAGATGTTGCCCTATTTAACTTGAATGTAGCTGTCTCTGATGCATAACCCAAAACGATAGTGGTAAATCGGTAAGAGACATCATAGACCGCACCATATCTAATAAAGTATGGTTACGACGTTCGGACACACCATTACGCTGTGGTGTTCCGGGTGGCGTGAGTTGTGAAACTATTCCACATTGTTTCAAATGAAGACCAAACTCGTAACTCAAATATTCACCTCCACGATCAGATCGTAGAAACTTTATTTTCTTGTTACGATGATTCTCTACTTCACTCTGAAATTCTTTGTACTTTTCACATGATTCAGACTTGTGCTTCATCAAGTAGATATACCCATATCTGCTCAAATCATCAGTGAAGTTGAGAAAATAACGATACCCGCCGCGAGTTTCAACACTCATCGGTCCACATACATTAGTATGTATGATTTCCAACAAATCTGTTGCTCGCTCCATTGTTCCAGAGAACGGAGTTTTAGTCATCTTGCCCATGAGGCATGGTTCGCAAGCACCAAGTGATTCATAATCAAGTGATTCTAAAAGTCTATCACTATGGAGTTTCTTCATGCGCTTTACACCAATATGACCTAAACGGCAGTGCCACAAATAAGTTGCACTATCATTATTAACCTTGCATCTTTTGGCTTCAATATCATGAATATGTGTATCACTACGATCGAGATCCAACAAACTATTTTCATTGGGTGTATGACCATCGAAGGTTTTATTCATGTAAACAGAATAACAATTATTCTATGACTTTAAATGAATAACTGTATTGCAACAAATATGATGAACTCATATTCATGCTCAACGCAAATGCCAAATAACAGTTATTTAGGTTCTACACTAATCCCGAAAGTACAGGGAGTGTGCGATGATGATCATATCAATCTTGGAACTACTTCCAACACACATTGTCACTTGACCCTTAACTAGTCTATGTTCATTCTGCAACTCCTGTTTCGAGTTACTAATTTTAACAACCGAACCGGTATCAAATACCCAGGGGTTGCTATGAACACTAGTAAAGTACACATCAATAATCTGTATATCAAATATACCTTTGTTCACTTTGCCATCCTTCTTATCCGCCAAATACTTGGGGTATTTCCGCTTCTAGTGACAAGTCCTTTTGCAGTAGACGCACTTAGTCTCAGGCTTAGGTCCAGACTTGGGCTTCTTCACTTGAGCAGCAACTTGCTTGCCGTTCTTCTTGAAGTTCACCTTCTTTCCCTTTGCCCTTTACTTGAAACAAGTGGTCTTGTTAACAATCAACACCTGATGCTCTTTCTTGATTTCTACCTTCGTTGATTTCAGCATCGTGAAGAGCTGGGGAATTACTTTCGTCATCCCTTGCATATTATAGTTCATCACGAAGCTCTACTAACTTGGTGATAGTGACTAGAGAACTTTGTCAGTTACTATCTTATATGGAAGATTAACTCACACTTGATTCAAGCAATTATAGTACCCAGACAATTTGAGCACATGCTCACTAGTTGAGCTATTCTCCTCCATCTTGTAGGCAATGTACCGTCAGAGGTCTTATACCTCTCGACACAGGTATGAGTATGAAATACTAATTTCAACTCCTGGAACATCTCATATGCTCCATGGCGTTCAAAACATTTTTGAAGTCCCGGTTCTAAGCCGTAAAGCATGGTGCACTAAACTATCAAGTAGTCATCATACCGAGCTTTTGTCAAAATGTTCATAACGTTTGCATCTGCTCTTGCAATAGGTCTGTCACCTAGCGGTGCATCAAGGACATAATTCTTCTGTGCAGCAATGAGGAAAATCCTCAGATCACGGAACAAGTCCGCATCATTGCTACTAACATCTTTCAACTTAGTTTTCTCTAGGAACATATAAAAACAAACGGGAGATACAACGCAAGTTATTGATCTACAACATAGATATGCTAATACTACCAGGACTAAGTTCATGATAAATTAAAGTTCTATTAATCATATTAGTAAAGAACTCCCACTTAGATAGACATCCCTCTAGTCATATAAATGATCACGTGATCGAAATCAACTAAACCATGTCCGATCATCACGTGATATGGAGTAGTTTTCAATGGTGAACATCTTATGTTGATCATATCTACTATATGATTCACGCTCGACCTTTCGATCTCCAGTGTTCCGAAGCCATATCTGCATATGCTAGGCTCGTCAAGTTTAACCTGAGTATTCTACGTGTGCAAAACTGGCTTACACCCGTTTTATGTGAACGTAGAGCTTATCACACCCGATCATCACGTGGTGTCTTGGCACGACGAACTTTCTCAATGGTGCATACTCAGGGAGAACACTTATACCTTGAAATTTAGTGAGAGATCATCTTATAATGCTACCGTCGTACTAAGCAAGATAAGAAGCATAATAAGATAAACATCACATGCAATCAAAATATGTGACATGATATGGCCATCATCATCTTGTGCTTTTGATCTCCATCTCCAAAGCACCGTCATGATCACCATCGTCACAGGCGTGACACCTTGATCTCCATTTTAGCATCATTATCGTCTTGCCAACTATTGCTTCTACGACTATCGCTACCGCTTAGTGATAAAGTAAAGCAATTACATAGCGATTGTATTTCATACAATAAAGCGACAACCATATGGCTCCTGCCAGTTGCCGATAACTTTAGAAAACATGATCATCTCATACAATAATGTGCACTCATCATGTCTTGACCATATCACATCACAACATGCCCTGCAAAAACAAGTTAGACGTCCTCTACTTTGTTGTCGCAAGTTTTACGTGGCTGCTGCGGGCTTAGCAAGAACCGCTCTTACCTACGCATACAAAACCACAACGATTTTTCGTCAAGTATGTGTTGTTTTAACCTTCACAAGGACCGGGCGTACCCACACTTGATTCAACTAAAGTTGGAGAAACTGGCACCCGCCAGCCACCTGTGTGCGAAGCACGTCGGTAGAACCAGTCTCGCGTAAGCGTACGCGTAATGTCGGTCCGGGACGCTTCATCCAAAAATACCTCTGAATCAAAGTATGACATGCTGGTAAGCAGTATGACTAGTATGACATGCTGGTAAGCAGTATGACTAATGCGTCTCGACCATTTCGAGACTCCTGATCATGTCCCCGATCTCATCCAGGACCCCGAACTACCTTCGGTACATCAAAACTCATAAACTCATAATACCGATCATCATCAAACGTTAAGCGTGCGGACCCTACGGGTTCGAGAACTATGTAGACATGACCGAGACACATCTCCGGTCAATAACCAATAGTGGAACCTGGATGCTCATATTGGTTCTACATATTCTACGAAGATCTTTATCGGTCAAACCGCATAACAACATACGTTGTTCCTTTTGTCATCGATATGTTACTTGCCCGAGATTCGATCGTCGGTATCACCATACCTAGTTAATCTCGTTAACGGCAAGTCTCTTTACTCGTTCCGTAATACATCATCTCGTGACTAACTCATTAGTCATTTGCTTGCAAGGCTTATTATGATGTGTATTACCGAGAGGGCCCAGAGATACCTCTCCGACACTCGGAGTGACAAATCCTATTATTGATCTATGCCGACACCAGGAACACTTTCGGAGACACCTATAGAGCATCTTTATAATCACCCAATTACGTTGTGACGTTTGATAGCACACAAGGTGTTAGGGATATTACTAGTAGGTATAAACCGGCCAGGAAGATCCGGATTACACTGACATAGTTGTGTTATCACAAGCCCAGTAGAATATGTACCAGAGGTTACGGCCCATAGAGGCTTAGAGCCCATGTGTAAGGCCTACAGTTTGTAAACCGTCATATCATGTAACTTGGGATGTAAGATAGAAAGATTAGAGACCGAGGCGGACACGTTTATGAACCAGCCTCGGGACTCTGTAAACCGAACCGGGCGTCGCCTCCTATATAAAGGGACGACCCGGCGATGGTTCAGGAGAAGAAAGACAGCGCGAAACACAGGCAAGCGATTCGCTCCCTGTTCATCGACGCACAAGCAATACCACACCAAACTAGACATAGGCTTTTACCTTCATCAAAGGGGCCGAACTAGTATAAAGCCTATGTGTCCTTTGTGTGCTTTTAACCTCTTCAAGCTAACCCGCGTGATGGCCTCACACCTAAGTCCTCTAAACCGGACATCTGCCGTGCTAATTCCACGACAGTTGACGCCCACTGTGGGGCTGTCGCACGATGGTTTCGAGTTCTTGAAGGGCAGTTTTGAAGGACTCAAGGGTTACGCGGTTGGCCGGATGACCAAGAGTCGCCATGGCCGGATCTACATCGACGACGCAGGCTGGGGCCTCGAGGCCGATTCAATCGAATACGGATACCGGGTCCCCTTCGGTAGCATCCACGTCTTCATCGGCAAGATTGGTGAACCGGGACCTGAGCCTGACGCCTTACCCAACATCATCGAGCCGGCTCAGCGTGCGAGATCGGCCCGGATTCAGCCCGCCGTAAAGCGTGTTTTCGTTGGAACAGTACATGGAGTCCAAGCCGAGGACGGATCGGATTCTGGTGGCGAGACAATTGTCTACTCTGACGATGAATCTTCATCCGAAGAGACCGAATCTTTGTATCTGTTGTAGGACGGCCGGTCTGAGGGCGTATTCGACGGCGATAGTATTCCGGACCCCTTTGACCCGCCGAGCCGGGTGGCTGTTTTCATGGCCGGATCACAGTCTATGCAGCAGCCCTCGATGACTGGGGCGTTCACCTCAGAGGTAGCGGGTGCTGGGGCAGGAAACCAAACCCCATCGCCCTTTGATGCCCTATCGACCTTGGTTGGAGAATTGACGGCACTTGCAACAGCAGAAGTGGCCCCTGCCAACAAGGCGCAACATGATGCGGAGATCCTTCAGCTGAAGGGCCGGATTGAGCAGGCTAAATGGGATCTGGACGCAGAGAAAGCCAGGATGGCTACGAGGCAAGCAGAGCTAGATTCCCAAGCTTTCCGGCTCAGGGTGGATCAGACTTCTGCACAGGAGGTAATGTACAGAAGACAGCAAACTCGTAGAAGACAGCAAACTCGTCTACCGCCGGTTTACGAGGCGAGGAATCTCTTTGGCACACCAGGAGCGGGAGCCAGCAATTATCCAGAGGTAAACCGGGGAGGAGCCCCGGGGACTGGCGCGCCAGTTCTGCCGCCGACCGCAGAGCGAAACCGCCAAGTTGTGTCAACGCCGCACATCCCCACCTCTCCCGGCCATTATTCTAATCCGTTGGACAACATTGTCGCCGCCGCTTCACGACTGGCTGCTTTACCCATTGAGGGGACATCCCCCGTGGCGATGGAAGCACGCCGGGCTAAGGAATTGCTGGACACGGCGTTGACACAGCAGCAGGCGTACTCTTATAGCAGGGAGAGGATTCATTCAACCCCCCGCCCAAGCCGGAGTTACTCTAGACACTGGGATGAACCGGCCGTATCTAGCTGCGAGCGGAGACGTCACCGGCACAGGCAGGATTATCCGGCGGGAGCAGAAGCACACGCCCAAGAGGCGGTAAACCGGGATAGGCATGCTGCCCGCGAGGACACCCGTCAAGCAACGCCGGTTCACACAGCCACAGCAGTAACGGGAGCCACAGCAAGTTCCTTTGGAGTACAGTGTCTCATCCCCGCTTTACGAAGCGTGAAATTGCCCAAAGACTTCAAAGGCCCGCGCAAGGTACCCAACTACACAGCGGATCTGGCTCCAGAGGCGTGGGTGGAAAGTTATGAGATGGCTATGGAGATGCTTGATGTGGATGAAGCGGCATGCACCAAGTACTTTACCATGATGCTTGAGGGTATAGCCCGGACATGGCTAAAGGGCTTACCACCTAACTCCATCGGATCATGGGGTGAGCTGCGTCGCCAGTTTATCAAAAATTTCAAAGACACGTGCAAGCAGCCAATGTCGGTGGTAGACTTAGCAGCATGTGTTCAAGGAGAGCAGGAACCCACGAGCAGTTGGGTGCGGCGAGTGTCAGAAATCCTGCACTCTTCCAATAGTATCAACCCTAGTACGGCGATAGTGACATTGGAAAATAATTGCCGGTTTGAGTCTCTGAAACTGAAGTTAGGACGGCTCAAACGCGATTGCAATCACATGGGCACGCTCATGAGCGCTCTGGTGAAATATGGGGATTCTGATAACACCAAGTACCCAGATGCAGACGGAGACAAGTCCGGAAAGGTGAACAAAGCTGGTAAACCGGCGCAAGCTAATCCGGCAGGAACGAGTTACAATGGTAAGCGAAAAGCAGAGGGTGGTTCTGATTGTGTGGCCAATACCAACGTTCAGGGAAATGGGCAGCGCCGCAAGGGTAAACCACCTCCATGTGGTGAAGGGCAATTCCTCAATCTAGAGCAACAGTTAAACGCGCCTTGCCCTAAACACAGCATAGACGGAAACCCCTCTAAACATTCATGGAAGGAATGCCGGATCATGGTAGAGGCCATGAGACAAGCCAAATATAACCACGGACCCCCGGGCGGCGGCTCGAGTTCCGGTTTTCAAGGTCCGGGTTACCAGGGTAATGGTTCCGGATTAGGATATCATGGCGGTAACAACAAGTATCCCAGCAACAACAGCAACGATCAGCATCAACAGAACCAACAACATGGTCAGGGTGGTTACAATAACCAAGGCAATCCGTAGCGTCAACAGCAGCAGCAATCCGGATATCAGAGTAATCCGAAGGTGCTAAGCAGTGGACAGTATCATGTTTTCACCACAAGTTTGTGCAAGCGAGATCAAAAGGTTCTGAAATGGGTTGTGCACGCAGTTGAACCGGCGACGCCACGTTTTCTACGTTGGTCGGAACAACCTATTGTGTGGAGCAGAGAAGATCACCCATCACGGGTTGATAATCCGGGCCAGTTGGCCCTAGTGGTAGCACCACAGGTGGGTGGCTACAAGTTCACTAAGGTACTCATGGACGGCGGCAGCAGTATCAACATCTTATACTATGAGACTTTCCGGCGTATGGGGTTGACAGATAAGAAGTTGAGACAGTCCAACACAGTATTCCATGGAGTGGTGCCAGGTAAATCGGCTTACCCAGTTGGGAAAATTGATCTGGAAGTCACCTTTGGGGATGAGCAGGATTCTAGGTCAGAGACAGTGACCTTTGAGGTCATAAAGGTCAGGAGCCCATATCATGCTCTGTTTGGGAGACCGGTTTACGCCAAGTTCATGGCTAGACCGTGCTATGTTTATCTATAGCTCAAGATGCCGGGTCACAAGGGTACCATCACGGTTCATGGAAGTCGCAAGATCACATTGGAATGCGAGGAAGGAGACGCAGCCTATGCGGAGGCAGTGTGTGCTACGGAGGAGTTGAAGTTCTACAAAGACAACGTTGATCCGGCAGATATGTCCCCATTAAAAAAGCCAACTACAGCGCATGATCCGGCGTGGAAGTTTAAATCGGCGGAGGAAACCAAGCAGGTTGATTTTGTTCCAGGCGATTCTTCCAAACAGTTCACTATCAGCGCTAACCTAGACCCCAAATAGGAAAGCACGCTCATCGAGTTCATCCGTGAGAACTGGGATATCTTTGCATGGAAACCTTCTAACATGCTAGGTATACCGAGGGAACTCGCTGAGCACAGTCTTAATATTGATCCGAAGTTTAAACGGGTCAAACAGTATTTGCGCCGCTTCAATGAGGAGAGGCGCAAGGCTATAGGAGAAGAAGTGGCCAGGCTTTTGGCCGCGGGATTCATAGTTGAAGTGTTCCATCTGGAGTGGTTGGCTAATCCGGTGCTGGTGTTAAAGAAAAATGGAACGTGGAGGATGTGTGTGGATTACACAGACCTAAACAAGGCTTGTCCAACTGATCCTTTTGCTCTCCCCCGTATTGATCAGATTATTGATGCTACGGCAGGATGTGAGCGGCTAAGTTTTTTGGATGCATATTCAGGATATCATCAAATCAAGATGGCAGTTAAGGACCAGGAGAAGACAGCTTTCATAACTCCCTTTGGAGCCTTCTGCTATGTATCTATGCCTTTTGGGCTTAAGAGTGCCCAAGCAACTTACCAGCGTTGCGTGCAGAACTGTCTCAAAGGGCAGATCGGAAAAAATGTCCATGCTTATGTTGATGACATTGTGGTGAAGTCAAGGAAGGAGGAGACACTGATAGAGGACCTAAAGGAAACCTTCGACAACCTCCGGGTTTATAAGATGATGCTTAATCCGGAGAAGTGCTTTTTTGGTGTTCCGGCAGGCAAGCTCCTTGGATTCTTAGTGTCAAACAGAGGAATAGAGGCTAATCCGGAGAAGATCAAGGCGATCACATCCTTGACTAAACCGGCTTGTATCAATGATGTCCAGCGCATAGCAGGCCGGATTACAGCATTGAGCCGATTCATCAGCCGTTTGGGAGAGAAAGCAATTCCGCTTTATCAGATGCTGAAAAAGACAGATCGGTTTATATGGAGCGATGCTGCAAACACTGCGTTCGAGGATTTAAAGCGGCAATTAGCAGAGCCGCCTGTTCTTGCTGCCCCTGTTGACAACGAGCCGCTGCTACTATACGTGGCTGCCAATGCTCATGCAGTTAGCGTGGCAATTGTGGTGGAACGCACGGAAGCAGGCAAGGAATATCTGGTTCAGCGCCCGGTTTACTGCGTCAGTGAGGTTCTCATTGAGTCGAAGCAAAGGTATCCACACTGGCAGAAGCTAGTATATGGTGTGTTCATGGCAAACCGGAAGCTGAAGCACTATTTCCAGGGCCTCCCAATCACTGTAGTCAGCTCAGCTCCGTTGGGGGATATAATCCAGAACAGAGAAGCCACTAGCAGAGTGGCAAAGTGGGCCATTGAGCTTAGCCCACACGGATTGAAGTATGTACCCCGTACTGCTATCAAATCCCAAGCACTGGTAGATTTCATCAATGATTGGACAGAATTGCAAGCACCAGAGGAGAAGCCGAATCATACATACTGGACTATTCACTTCGACGGTTCAAGGCAATTAGAGGGCTCGGGGGCTGGAGTCGTGTTAACTTCCCCACGTGGTGACAAGTTTTGTTATGTCCTCCGACTAATGTTCCCTTGCACAAACAATGCTGCTGAGCATGAAGCTCTCCTTCACGGCCTATGGATAGCTAAGGAGATGAACTTGAGCCGGGTCAAGTGCTTTGGTGATTCAGATCTAGTGGCGCGACAAGTGTCTGGCAAGTGGGACTCTAAAGATCCGCTCATGGCAGCTTACAGGCGGGAAGTTGAAGCGGTTGCAGGATGTTTCAAAGGATATCAGGTAGATCACATAGACCGGCGGAAAAATGAAGCGGCCGATGCACTAAGCCGGCTGGGCTCTCAGCGTAAACCAGTTCCACCAAATACTTTCTTGGATGAATTACACAGTCCATTGGTTCAGGTAGCATCGGAGGAGGATTTGATTGTTCCTGATCCGGAAGCGCAGCTAGTTGCAGCACTTCATGTTATTCCGAATTGGACGATCCCTTACTTGGCATACCTGAGTCGAGGAGAGTTGCCAGATGATGAGGTTGAGGCTAGGCAGATTATCCGGCGATGCAAATCTATGACCATCGTCAACAGAGAACTTCATCACCGTAGCGTCTTTGGGGCATTTCAGCGATGTGTATCAGCGGAAGAAGGTTGTGATATTCTTCGAGAGATACACGAAGGAGATTGTGGTCACCATGTCGGTTCAAAGTCATTGGTAGCCAAGGCTTTTTGTCATGGGTTCTACTGGTTAACGGCTCATGCTGATGCGGAGGATCTAGTCCGGAGATGTGATGCTTGTCAGAAGTTTTCAAGGCGTGCTCATGTTCCGGCGCAGGAGCTACGGATGATTCAATCACTTGGCCGTTTGCGACCTGGGGGCTTGATATGGTTGGGCCCTTTAAACGATCCCAAGATCAGAAAACCCATCTGTTGGTAGCAGTGGACAAGTTTACAAAGTGGATTGAGGCAGAGCCTGTCAGTAAGTGTGATGCGGCAACAGCGGTTAAATTCATCAAAAAGGTAATTTTCCGGTTTGGCTTTCCACACAGCATCATTACTGACAATGGCACCAATCTATCTAAAGGAGAGATGGAAGAGTTTTGCCAAAAGGAACACATTCGCCTGGATGTATCTTCCGTAGCTCACCCTCAATCCAATGGTCAAGTTGAGAGGGCCAACCAAGAGATTTTGAGAGGCATCAAACCCCGGCTTATGACTCCTTTGCAAAGAACACCAGGCTGTTGGGTTGAGGAGTTACCTTCTGTCCTCTGGAGCATCAACACTACGCCTAACAGGTCTACAGGCTATACGCCTTTCTTCATGGTATACGGTGCTGAAGCGGTTCTCCCTAGTGACATCCGGCATGACTCACCACGGGTAGCAGCTTATGTTGAAGCGGCCAATGAGCAAGCAAGACAAGACAACTTAGACCAGCTGGATGAGGAACGGGACACAACAGCAGCACAATCAGCAATTTATCAACAAGACCCGCGTCGATATCACAGCCGCCGGGTTAAGACCAGGACGTTCCAGGAGGGGGATCTGGTGCTCCGGCTCATCCAAGACCAGACAGATATGCATAAGTTATCCCCACCTTGGGAAGGACCCTTTGTGGTCAGCAAGAACCTACACAACGGTTCATACTACCTGATTGACGATCGAGAGCATAAAGACTCACGTACAGCAGAGGAAGAGACGAAACGGCCGTGGAACATCGCTCTTCTGCGGCCTTACTACACTTGAGCCATGGGCTCCGCTTCATGTATCATGTACATATTATGATTTAATAAATAAACCGGCACCCTCGGTAAGCCGGGGAATCAGCCATCTTCTTCAAATATAAGTGTCATATGGGAATTCACTCAGGTGATATCCATCTAAAGTTTATTTCTCTTGATATATACCATTTTCATCAAGAAAACAATATGCTTTGATCTATCTATTTTGATATGCAGGACAATTATTTATTAAGGGACCAAAGAGGGTTTGCCGCTCAGCGCAACTCCCATATAGGTACCCTGCCTCTACGGTCACTAGGGGACTTCCTGTTCAAACATAGGTCGTATTCGAACCAAAGAGAACATAACCAAACTCACTAGGGGGCTTCTTGATCGTATTCGAATCATAGCTTAACCCCTTTTGGGTCCGACTTGGATCGTATTCAAAACAGGGTTGTTAAAAACCTCTCAAGGCCACTGGGGGCTACATGATCGTATTCGAATCCTAGCTCAACCCCTTTGGTCCGGTTTACTGATCGTATTCGAATCAGAAGCCTCTTAAAAAACTCTCAAGGCCACTGGGGGCTACATGATCGTATTTGAATCCTAGCTCAACCCCTTTGGTCCGGTTTACTGATCGTATTCGAATCAGAAGCCTCTTAAAAAACTCTCAAGGCCACTGGGGGCTACATGATCGTACTCGAATCCTAGCTCAACCCCTTTGGTCCGGTTTACTAATCGTATTCGAATCAGAAGCCTCGATTTCGAGCCTGGCAGCTCATAAAAAGCCTCGATTTGGAGCCTGGCAGCTCGTAAAAAGCCTCGACTACATGCTCTTATTTGCCAAAAAACTTTGTTTCTATGATTTTACAAGTTTTGATGTTAACCAAGTTTATTGATCCGGGATTGGGCAACTTCAAAGTTGACCATATATCTGCAACATTAAAAGTCTAGGTCATGAACACCAGCATGAGTTAAACCGGCATTCATCATAACTTGGATCAGTCATCAGGCAAATACCAAGAGAGCCAAGAGCCTCATCAGCATCTATACTTTCAATTATGCCTACCGGATTAAGGACGTCAGGCACACTTAATCAGAGGTATGAGGTTTTTTTGATATAAAACAGATACTCCTTCAATATATGTCTATGAGAACAATGTAATAGGTCCGGTGGTAAATCGCCAGGACATCTTTTTAGCATTGTTTATGCAGGCGCAGATAACATAAACGGATCAATCATAGCAAAACAAGGGATTAAATTGGCAGACGCCAAGTCAAGCTGTGACATCCACATTGGGACAAAGACAATATTTCAAACTATCCTATTACAAGGCACCTGCAGGCTCGAATGGATTAAAGTTTTTTGCAAAAGTGTTCAGCAGCTACGAATTAAACCGGACGGTTTACGACTCCTCTTCACGCTGTGAAGGCTGAGGGTCGCCTTGTTCCGGATCTTCTTCATCTTCAGGTAGTGGCTGGAAATCAGGAATGCGCCAGTCAATCTTGTAGAGTGCACGGAAGTACATTTCCTCATTAATAAGATCTGACGGATCAATATCTGGAGCGAAAGTATGGCCACGCACTGGTGGGATCAGATTCTCGGTATCGTAAACCGGCCGGTCTACCCGCTCATTCTCTAAGTCATAGGCCGGATGATACCTTGTCAGATCCGCTTCATCGGCAAGTTTGCTAGCAAGTGGGCGCATCTCTTTGGTTAAGGCACGAAGGTCTTCAGCAGAGAAGGCGGATCCATCCTCTTTATTGCTGGGATACCCGTTCATAGCCTCAGCCGGATCAAAGTCCGGAACCCATGTCTTGGCCCGGGTCAGCGCCATAAGAGAACCAGCCCGTGCAGCAGATTTCTTCACTTCCACCAGACGAACAGGCAGGACAGATAGCTTCTCCAAAGTGCCTTGGATGGTAGTTGGGGCCGGTTTTTGATGGGACATAGCACTAATAACCCTTTGAGCGCCGAAATAAAGCTGCTCTACCAGGGTATAAGAGGCCTTGAGCTTATTCCGGGCATCATCCCCAAGATGAGCTATGCGCCTCCCTGAAAAACGTTGGCCAAGTTAAACTGGAGCAGAACAAAAGATTACAAAGATGAAAAGCATATGCAGACGGGTGCTCACCGAAGATAGCAGAGGTCATGAGTTCTATTTGCTGTCTTAAACCGGTTAGCTCCTGTGTAACCAGATTAAGTGCAGCTTCAGCGTCTTTTGCCCTTTTCTCAAGAGCATTCCTCTGTACTTCCCATGTGGACCGCTCCGCTTCAAAGTCCTTTTTCAATTTTTCCATGTTGGTTAAAGTAAGCACAAGCTCTTCCTTGGCTTTGGCAAAAGCAGTTTCAGTAACAGCCAAGGTATTCCGGAGCTCAGTTACCTCCGAAGCCCTCCGGGTCAAGTCAGCCTACAAGAAAATCAAACGGATTAAGAAGACAGATCAATCAAGTCTCAAGCATATAACAAGTTATACACTTGACACTTGGGGGCTAATGTACAATTGAAGTACCAACAGAGAATTTCAGACAAGTCCCAAGCGCATAAAACAAGTTATACCCCTGGCACTTGGGGCTAATGTAAGTTCATTTTCAGATACACTGAAAGTCTCGGTTCACCTACAATGAAGCTAAACCGGCACTTGGGGGCTACTATGGCCTGAAGACAGGATTGCAAAGAACACAAAACAGAGACAAGTAAAAGGAAAGGAAATTACCTCGTATTTATCCTTCATCATATTAACCAACCCGGCTTCATTCTCACGGCTGGTAAAGAGCCGGTTCAGATACCCGGAATGAAGTTCCTGGGCACTCAGCTGGGCATAGCTGGATAGGTCCGTGCTCCACTTGCCTTTCTCTTGTTGAAGTTTTTCCTCCTTGGCAGTATGCTTAGCCAAGATGACAGGCTCAGTGGGGGCAGCAAAGCCTAACCCGGTTATCTCAACGTCCGGGGATGAAGCGACAGTTGGCTGGAGAGGGACAGCAGTAGGTGCCGGGCTGACAGGAGCCGGGCTAGCCCGAGGAGTGCTAACCCGGACAGGGCTCGCCGGTTCAACCACATTCTCCGTATTATCATCCCCCGAAGTAGCAATGTCGTCGCGATCCATGGGAATATGGTCATCAAACTGAGCTGCAGGATTATCTTCTGGAAGGATAACTTCTTCCGGATCACCGGCCGGTTCAGCGGTACTGGTGTTAGCAACTGCTTTGGTTGCTTTCGCCTTCTTGCTAGTCTTCGGTTTTCTGGAAAAAGTCAAAGGAATAATGAGAATCATGAAGTCAATAATCTGAAGGTAAACCGGATGTTTGAAAGGAACTTACCCGGGCATAGTCTTCAGCACAGGGACCTGTGTAGCAGTCGACTCGCCGAAAGAGGACAAAGGAGCCTCCTGATAGTTAGGATCAGACGGTTTAAGCGGTTTACGTATGAGTCCGGCTTTTGGATGAAGGAGAATTGGGGAAAGTAAAACCTCGGAGCGGCGCCTGCGAGCCGGTGTAAGAGGTATTCCGGATGACTCCACCACACGCGCCACTACTCCGGCGTGCTTCATGCTGCTGCTTCTTCAAAAGAAAGTTGGGGTCCAATTGAGCGTAAGGATGAGAAAAAGGGTATTTCCGGGACACCCGACGGATTTTGGGGGGCAGCGGTTCTGAGTTAGAAGAGAGAGAAATTACCTCAACTTCCGCCGCTTTACTTCCTTCCACCAGATCCTGTGGAAAGGCACTATTAAACATAAATTTAGACAAAGGGAGGATAAGGCATACAAGGTTTAATTCTTACCTCTGAATCCGGATCATCTTCCGGGGTGTGAACCGGAGGCGGCAACAGCCTTTTTTTTCTTGACGGCGTAAGTTTTCCGGCGTGGTTGCTTGGCCGCTTTATCTTGAGGTTTCCTTTTCCAAAAGGGATCGGTGGCCTATGCAGAAGATAGGAAATAAATGGAAGAGAATTGATATGGCCGGATCAGAACAAACAGAAAAGATCAGAAAGGACTTACTGCTGGTGGTTTATTGGTTTCGCAGAACGAAGCTAAACCGGTCCGACTGCATTCTTCCAGAGTGATGTTGAGCATTTTCTTCGCGGATTCAGTGACTTCTTTTTCAGGAAGTATTACATCAATGTGGCGCTGAGGATCATCCGGTTTACCAGTGTACTCGCACATCAGGCCTAAGTGCCGGCTCAGCGTAAGAATGCTCGAGGCAAGCCAGCAGCAGACAAAGTCTACTCCGGTTAAGCCGTTGGCTACAAAGGCCCTGAGCTTAGAAAGTTGAGGAGCAAACCGTGTTGGAAATATGCCCTAGAGGCAATAATAAAAGAGTTATTATTATATTTCCTTGTTCATGATAATCGTTTATTATCCATGCTATAATTGTATTGATTGGAAACTCAAATACATGTGTGGATAAATAGACAGACTTTGTGTCCCTAGTGAGCCTCTACAGAACTAGCTCGTTGATCAAAGATGACCGCGGTTTCCAGGTCATAGACATGAGTTGTCATTTGATAACGGGATCACATCATTAGGAGAATGATGTGATGGACGAGACCCAAACGTTAAACATAGCTTTTGATCGTGTCAGTTATCGCTATAGTTTTCTGCATGTCAAGTATAAGTTTCTATGACCATGAGATCATGTAACTCACTGACACCGTAGGAGTGCTTTGTGTGTGCCAAACGTCGCAACGTAACTGGGTGACTATAAAGGTACTCTACAGGTATCTCCGAGGGTGTCTGTTGAGTTGACATGGATCGAGACTGGGATTTGTCACTCCGTGTGACGGAGAGGTATCTCCGGGCCCATTCGGTAATACGTCATCTCAATGAGCTCAAAGTGACTAAGTAGTTGGTCACGGGATTATGTATTACGGTAACGAGTAAAGAGACTTGCCGGTAACGAGATTGAACTAGGTATAGAGATACCGACGATCGAATCTCGGGCAAGTAACATACCGACGAGACAAAGGGAATTGTATACGGGATTGCCTGAATCCTTGACATCGTGGTTCATCCGATGAGATCATCGAGAAACATGTGGGAACCAATATGGGTATCCAGATCCCGCTATTGGTTATTGACCTGGGAGTGTCTCGGTCATGTCTACATGGTTTCCGAACCCGCAGGGTCTACACACTTAAGGTTCGGTGACGCTAGGGTTGTTAATGAGAAAAGTGCATGGTTACCGAAGGTTGTTCGGAGTCCCGGATGAGATCCCGGACATGACGAGGGTCTCCGGAATGGTCCGGAGACGAAGATTGATATATAGGATGAAAGGTTTCGGAGTCCGGAAGTGTTCCGGGGAGTATCGGGAAATCGGCGGATAACCGAAAGGGGTTTCGGGGGTCCCGGAAGGGGTTTCGGGCCTATTGGGCCACAAGGGGGGACACAACAGCCCTCATAGGGCTGTGCGCCCCTCCTGGGCCCTCTCCTCATGCGCAAGGGGAGGTGGCCCCCCCTAGGGCTGCCGCACCCCTATGGAGTAGGGGGCAAGGCACTTGGGGGGGAAACCCTAGCCCCAGGGGGCGCCGCCCCCTTCCCCCTTGCCCTAGCCGCCGCCCCTAGGGGAAACCCTAGGGCGCCCCTCCCCTCTCCACCCCCCTATATATAGTGAGGCAAAGGGAGGGCAGCCAACACAAGTTCGTGCCTCGGTGCTGCCCTCCCTCTCCCATAACATCTTCTTCTCCCGCGGTGCTTAGGCGAAGCCCTGCTGGAATTCTTCTACACCATCACCACCACGCCGTCGTGCT
The DNA here is from genome assembly GCA_902687465.1 of Secale cereale. Lineage (NCBI taxonomy): Eukaryota > Viridiplantae > Streptophyta > Magnoliopsida > Poales > Poaceae > Secale > Secale cereale. The sequence goes on along the minus strand of LR738712.1, from coordinate 75,806,981 downwards.
GCCGGTTCTCCATCAACCTCTCCTCCACCCCTTGCTGGATCAAGAAGGAGGAGACGTCCCCGAGCCGTACGTGTGAAGAACGCGGAGGCACCGTTGCTTCGGTGCTTGGATCTTCAGCGATCTGAATCGCGGCGAGTACGACTCCATCAACCGCGTTCTTAACGCTTCCGCTTAGCGGTCTACAAGGGTATGTGGATCCTACTCTCCCCTCGTAGTTGCATCTACTAGATTGATCTTGGTGAACGTAGAGAAAAAATTTTGTTTTCCATGCAACGTTCCCCAACAGTGGCATCATGAGCTAGGATCTTGCGTAGATGCTTTCTCGAGTAGAACACAAAAGGGTTTGTGGCGTTGATGTTTAAATTGCTGCCCTCCTTAGTCTTTCTTGATTCAGCGGTATTATGGGATGAAGCGGCCCGGACCAACTTTACATGTCCACGTACATGAGACCGGTTCCATCGACAGACATGTGACTTTTGTTGCATAAGATGGCTGGCGGGTGTCTGTCTCTCCTATCTTAGTTGAATCGGAATAGAACAAGGCAGTCCTTGTAGAAGGTTAAATAGCAACTTGAATATCACCGTTGTGGTTTTGCGTAGGTAAGAAGCGTTCTTGCTAGATACCCATAGCAGCCACGTAAAACATGCAACAACAAATTAGAGGACGTCTAACTTGTTTTTGCAGGGTATGTATGTGATATGATATGGCCAATGACATGATGAGTTATATTTGATGTATGAGATGATCATGTTGTAATAGTTAATATCGACTTGCATGTCGATGCATACGGCAACCGGCAGGAGCCATAGGGTTGTCTTTAATTTTTGTATGACCTGCGTGTCAATCATTAAGCGCTTTGTAATGCTTTACTTTATCGCTAAACGGTAGCAATAGTAGTAAGAGCATGGTGGGCGCCGACAACCCCGATGGCGACACGATGATGGAGATCATGATGATGGGGATCATGGTGTGGCACCGGTGACGATGGAGATCATGCCGGTGCTTTGGAGATGGAGATCAAAAGCACGAGTTGATGGCCATATCATGTCACTTATGATTTGCATGTGATGTTAATCCTTTTATGCATCTTATTTTGCTTAGGACGACGGTAGCATTATAAGATGATCCTTCACTAAAATTTCAAGATAAAATTGTGTTCCCCCCGAGTGTGCGCCGTTGCGAAGGTTCGTCGTTTCGAAGCACCACGTGATGATCGGGTGTGATAGACTCTACGTTCGCATACAACGGGTGCAAGCCAGTTTTGCACATGCAGAACACTCGGGTTAGACTTGACGAGCCTAGCATGTACAGACATGGCCTCGGAACACGGAGGACCGAAAGGTCGAACATGAGTCATATAGTAGATATGATCAACATGTTGATGTTCACCATTGACACCACCTCATCTCACATGATGATCGGACTTGGGTTGGTGGATTTGGATCATGTCACGCTCGAATGACCGGAGGGATGTCAATTTGAGTGGGAGTTATAAATAATTTGATTAGGTAGTAACTCACTTATCATGAACAATAGTCTAAAATGTCTTTGCAAATCTTTTGTTGTAGATGGCTCGCGCAGTAGCTCCCCTGAATTTTAATGCGTTCCTAGAGAAAGCTAAACTGAAAGATGATGGGAGCAACTTTGTGGACTGGCTCCGCAATCTGAGGATCATCCTCATAGCTGCCCAAAAGGTTTATGTCCTAAATGCACCGCTAGGTGACCCCCCCGCTCCTACAGCCTCTGCAGACGTTTTGAACGCCTGGCAGTCGCGTTCGGATGACTACTCAATAGTGCAGTGTGCCATGTTGTACGGCTTGGAAGGAGGACTTCAAAGGCGTTTTGAACGTCATGGTGCATATGAGATGTACCAGGAGTTAAAGTTCATCTTTGAAAAGAATGCTAAGATCGAGAGGTATGAGACCACCGATAAATTCTTTGCTTGCAAGATGGAGGAGAATTCGTCTGTCAGTGAGCACTTACTGAAGATGTCTGGGTACTATACCCGCATAGCTGATCTGGGACTTGTGTTCCCGGATGAGGCTATCATTGACAGAATTCTCCAGTCACTCCCTCCTAGCTACAAGAGCTTCGTGCAGCAGTATAACATGCAAGGGATGAACAAAACCATCGCCGAGCTGTTTTCGATGCTGAAAGTCGCTGAGGCAGACATCCAGAAGGAGTATCAAGTGTTGATGGTCAATAAAACCACCAGTTTCAAGAAGAATGGCAAGGGCAAGAAGGGTAACTCTAAGAAGGGTGGCAAAGCAGTTGCTAATCCAGTGAAGAAACCCAAGGCTGGGCCCAAGCCAGAGACTGAGTGTTTCTATTGCAAGGGGAACGTCCACTGGAAGCGGAACTGCCCCAAGTATCTGGCGGACAAGAAGGGGGCCAACAACAACAAAGGTATATGTGATATACATGTTATTGATGTGTACCTTACCAACTCTCGTTGTAGTGCCTGGGTATTTGATACCGGTTCGGTTGCTCACATTTGCAACTCTAAACAGGAACTGCGGAATAAACGGAGGCTGGCGAAGGACGAAGTGACGATGCGCGTGGGAAATGGTTCCAAGGTTGATGTGATCGCCGTCGGCACGCTCGCTCTTCGATTACCATCGGGATTAGTTATGAACCTGAATAATTGTTATTTAGTGCCTGCGTTAAGCATGAACATTATATCTGGATCTTGTTTATTGCGAGACGGTTACTCATTTAAGTCAGAGAATAATGGTTGTTCTATTTATATGAGTAATATCTTTTATGGTCATGCACCCGAAGTTAGGGGTTTATTCTTATTGAATCTCGATAGTGATGATACACATGTCCATAACATTGATGCCAAAAGATGTAAAGTTGATAATGATAATACCACTTTCTTGTGGCACTGCCGTCTGGGTCATATCGGCGTGAAACGCATGAGGAAGCTCCATGCTGATGGACTTTTGGAGTCTCTTGATTTTGAATCACTTGACACGTGCGAGCCGTGCCTCATGGGCAAGATGACAAGGACCCCGTTTTCAGGGACAATGGAACGGGCAAGTGACTTATTGGAAATCATACATACTGATGTGTGCGGTCCGATGAGTGTAACGGCGCGCGGTGGATATCGTTATTTTCTCACCTTCACTGACGACTTAAGTAGATATGGGTATATTTACTTGATGAAGCATAAGTCTGAAACTTTTGAAAAGTTCAAGCAATTTCAGAGTGAAGTTGAAAATCATCGTAACAAGAAGATCAAGTTCCTACGATCTGATCGAGGGGGAGAATATCTGAGTTATGAGTTTGGTGATCACTTAAGAAAATGTGGAATTGTTTCACAGTTGACGCCACCTGGAACACCACAGCGTAATGGTGTGTCCGAACATCGTAATCGAACCCTATTAGATATGGTGCGTTCTATGATGTCTCTTGCCGATTTGCCACTATCGTTTTGGGGATATGCGTTAGAGACAGCTGCATTCACTTTATATAGGGCTCCATCTAAGTCCGTTGAGACAACACCGTATGAACTATGGTTTAGTAAGAAACCGAAGTTGTCTTTTCTCAAGGTTTGGGGTTGCGATGCTTATGTCAAAAGGCTTCAGCCAGAAAAGCTCGAACCCAAAGCGGACAAATGTGTCTTCATAGGATACCCAAAAGAAACAGTTGGGTACACCTTCTATCTCAGATCCGAGGGCAAAGTGTTTGTCGCTAAGAACGGGTCCTTTCTCGAGAAAGAGTTTCTCTCGAAAGAATTGAGTGGGAGGAAGGTAGAACTTGATGAGGTTATTGAACCTCTGCTTCAACCAGAGAGTAGCGCAGCGCAGAAAGATGTTTTTGTGGAGCCTGCAGAGGTTGAAGAGGAAGCCAATGATGATGATCAAGGAGCTTCTGATCAAGTTACTACCGAACCTCGTAGGTCGACAAGGGTACGCACTGCACCTGAGTGGTATGGTAACCCTGTCTTGGAGGTCATGTTGTTAGACAACGGTGAACCTACGAGCTATGGAGAAGTGATGGTGGGCCCGGATTCCGACAAATGGTTAGAGGCCATGAAATCCGAGATGGGATCCATGTATGAAAACAAAGTATGGACTTTGGAAGTATTACCTGAAGGGCGGAAGGCCATTCAGAATAAATGGATTTTTAAGAGGAAGACGGACGCTGACGGTAATGTCACCGTGTATAAAGCTCGACTTGTGGCAAAGGGTTTTTCACAAGTTCAAGGAATTGACTACGATGAGACTTTCTCACCCGTAGCGATGCTTAAATCCGTCCGAATCATGTTAGCAATAGCTGCATATTTCGATTATGAAATTTGGCAGATGGATGTCAAAACGGCGTTCCTTAACGGTTTTCTTAAGGAAGAGTTGTATATGATGCAACCGGAGGGTTTTGTCGATCCAGAGAATGCTGACAAAGTGTGCAAGCATCTCGGAGTTGGAATCTTCGCTTTGATGAGGTGATCAAAGCGTTTGGGTTTATACAAGTTTACAATGAAGCTTGTATTTACAAGAAAGTGAGTGGGAGCTCTATAGCGTTTCTAATATTATATGTGGATGACATATTGCTGATTGGAAACAATATAGAATTTTTGGATAGCGTGAAGGGGTATTTGAACAAGAGTTTTTCGATGAAAGATCTCGGTGAAGCTGCTTTCATATTGGGCATCAAGATCTATAGAGATAGATCAAGACGCTTGATAGGACTTTCACAAAGCACATACCTTGATAAAGTTTTGAAGAAGTTCAAAATGGATCAATCCAAGAAGGGGTTCTTGCCGGTATTGCAAGGTACAAAGTTGAGTAAGACTCAATGCCCAGTGACTGCGGAAGATAGAGAAAAGATGAGTGTCGTCCCCTATGCTTCAGCCATAGGCTCTATCATGTATGCAATGCTCTGCACAAGACCAGATGTCAGCCTTGCCATAAGTATGGCCGGAAGGTTTCAAAGTAATCCTGGTATGGATCACTGGACAGCGGTCAAGAATATCCTAAAGTACCTGAAAAGGACTAAGGATATGTTTCTCGTTTATGGAGGTGATCAAGAGCTCGTCGTAAAGGGTTACGTCGATGCAAGCTTTGACACTGATCCGGATGACTCTAAGTCTCAAACCGGATACGTATATATTCTCAACGGGGGAGCGGTAAGCTGGTGCAGTTCCAAGCAGAGCGTGGTAGCTGATTCTACATGTGAAGCGGAGTATATAGCTGCCTCGGAGGCGGCAAAGGAAGGTGTCTGGATGAAGGAGTTCATGACAGATCTTGGAGTTGTGCCTAGTGCACTGAACCCAATGACTCTGTTCTGTGACAACACTGGTGCCATTGCTCTAGCCAAGGAACCAAGGTTTCACAAGAGGACCAGACACATAAAGCGACGCTTCAATTCCATCCGCGATTCGGTCAAGGAGGAGGACATAAACATTTGCAAAGTACACACGGATTTGAATGTTGCAGATCCGTTGACTAAGCCTCTTCCACGGGCTAAGCACGATCAACACCAAGACTCAATGGGTGTTAGATTCATTACCTTGTAATGCCAGATTATTGACTCTAGTGCAAGTGGGAGACTGTTGGAAATATGCCCTAGAGGCAATAATAAAAGAGTTATTATTATATTTCCTTGTTCATGATAATCGTTTATTATCCATGCTATAATTGTATTGATTGGAAACTCAAATACATGTGTGGATAAATAGACAGACTTTGTGTCCCTAGTGAGCCTCTACAGAACTAGCTCGTTGATCAAAGATGACCGCGGTTTCCAGGTCATAGACATGAGTTGTCATTTGATAACGGGATCACATCATTAGGAGAATGATGTGATGGATGAGACCCAAACGTTAAACATAGCTTTTGATCGTGTCAGTTATCGCTATAGTTTTCTGCATGTCAAGTATAAGTTTCTATGACCATGAGATCATGTAACTCACTGACACCGTAGGAGTGCTTTGTGTGTGCCAAACGTCGCAACGTAACTGGGTGACTATAAAGGTACTCTACAGGTATCTCCGAGGGTGTCTGTTGAGTTGACATGGATCGAGACTGGGATTTGTCACTCCGTGTGACGGAGAGGTATCTCCGGGCCCACTCGGTAATACGTCATCTCAATGAGCTCAAAGTGACTAAGTAGTTGGTCACGGGATTATGTATTATGGTAACGAGTAAAGAGACTTGCCGGTAACGAGATTGAACTAGGTATAGAGATACCGACGATCGAATCTCGGGCAAGTAACATACCGACGAGACAAAGGGAATTGTATACGGGATTGCCTGAATCCTTGACATCGTGGTTCATCCGATGAGATCATCGAGAAACATGTGGGAACCAATATGGGTATCCAGATCCCGCTATTGGTTATTGACCTGGGAGTGTCTCGGTCATGTCTACATGGTTTCCGAACCCGCAGGGTCTACACACTTAAGGTTCGGTGACGCTAGGGTTGTTAATGAGAAAAGTGCATGGTTACTGAAGGTTGTTTGGAGTCCCGGATGAGATCCCGGACATGACGAGGGTCTCCGGAATGGTCCGGAGACGAAGATTGATATATAGGATGAAAGGTTTCGGAGTCCGGAAGTGTTCCGGGGAGTATCGGGAAATCGGCGGATAACCGAAAGGGGTTTCGGGGGTCCCGGAAGGGGTTTCGGGCCTATTGGGCCACAAGAGGGGACACAACAGCCCTCATAGGGCTGTGCGCCCCCCCTGGGCCCTCTCCTCATGCGCAAGGGGAGGTGGCCCCCCCTAGGGCTGCCGCACCCCTATGGAGTAGGGGGCAAGGCACTTGGGGGGGAAACCCTAGCCTCAGGGGGCGCCGCCCCCTTCCCCCTTGCCCTAGCCGCCGCCCCTAGGGGAAACCCTAGGGCGCCCCTCCCCTCTCCACCCCCCTATATATAGTGAGGCAAAGGGAGGGCAGCCAACACAAGTTCGTGCCTCGGTGCTGCCCTCCCTCTCCCATAACATCTTCTTCTCCCGCGGTGCTTAGGCGAAGCCCTGCTGGAATTCTTCTACACCATCACCACCACGCCGTCGTGCTGCCGGTTCTCCATCAACCTCTCCTCCACCCCTTGCTGGATCAAGAAGGAGGAGACGTCCCCGAGCCGTACGTGTGAAGAACGCGGAGGCACCGTTGCTTCGGTGCTTGGATCTTCAGCGATCTGAATCGCGGCGAGTACGACTCCATCAACCGCGTTCTTAACGCTTCCGCTTAGCGATCTACAAGGGTATGTGGATCCTACTCTCCCCTCGTAGTTGCATCTACTAGATTGATCTTGGTGAACGTAGAGAAAAAATTTTGTTTTCCATGCAACGTTCCCCAACAAACCGAGCACGATCCGGAGTGCTGAGGCGCTAAGGCAAGGGGTGATCCGTTGGTAAGTGATGGGCACGGTAACCTGGTAGTGGGTTCTCTCCTTCAGGCGAGGTGTCTTTACAATAGAACCACGTTTGGTTCCATTCCTTGGGATGGCTACGAAGGGTAGCGTGAGGGAAGCTCACATCTTTTCTCTTTTGGATACTGACGCCACCCAACTCTTGATGCGGCCCGTCAGTAAACTCCGTTCGCCGGTTCAGATGAAAAAAGTCTCGAAACAGATCCACTGATGGTGCTTCTTGAAGATATGCCTCTGAGAAGACTTAAAAATTGCAGATATTTGACATAGAATTTGGACCTACGTCTTGAGGATGGAGCTGGAAAGCGGCTAACACGTCCCGGAAAATTTTTGAACCGGGAGGGCTAAAGCCCCGAGCCAGGTGATCAAAGAAAACAATGACCTCTCCTTCTTTAGGAGTAGGTGGACACTCATCTCCTGGGGCCCGCCAGCATAGAACCTCTTTAGGACCCAGAATACCAATTGAAGCGGTGTTCGTTAAGTCATCCTCAGTAATGCGGGAAGGAACCTAGTTGCAAGCGACGAACTGCTTGGTTGTCATCTTGACTGAGGAAGTGCTGAAAATTACAGTGGAAAATCCGGTTTACCAATTGCTAAAGCATAGGCCGGAGCAGTGTATAAAGTTATGGATCTAAATTGCCGGTTTACACAAGGGACTAATGGCGTTACCAATCCGGAAGCATATAAGAGTAAGGCAGCTACCGGTACATAATGACAGAAAAGGCAGAAGTTAAACCGGCAATTACAAATACGGGCTTACATCTAAACCGTCAGTAAAACATATGACGTGCAAGTATGGCTGAACCGGAGAGACGAGCTACAGATCTAAGGTATGAAGAAACAGTTTCCACAAAGAGCTGAGGAAAACCTAGATCTAAGGCACAAGGAAAATATGGAATAAAACGCAAGTAATATACAGGAAGGGCTGCGGAGGTCCCTCTATAGATCTAATCTAAACTGATAAAGTTAGAGGAACTAGGGTTATAATGGCAGAGCGAAAATGCATGGATTCAGGTCAAAGCTAAATAAATCTGAGCCTATAGCAAGGTTGGTCTATGGGGATGAACAGTAAAAAGCTTCAAGGTTTTCATGGCGGAAGCTATGGAAAGAACCCTAGATTGAGATCTACAGTGAGGAAGAAGGAGTACCTGACGAAGAAGAGGGCGGCGGTAAATTGCTCTGGTCACGATCAGGGTGATGCAGCGGCCTGGCTTGAGGACGACGACAAGCTCAAAGAGCGGCGGCGGAGCTTCGAGCGACGGGGATGAAGGAAGACGAAGGCAGAAGGGGAAAATAAGGCATGCCCCAGCGGTATTTATAAGCCAAAGGGGTGAAAACGGTAAGCGCGGGAATCGAGGAGGCCAGAGATTGGATAAAGATTGCGATGTCACCTCGATTTTCGGTGCGGCATTTAATAAAGGTAACAGACAGAGGCGAGCATTAAAGTGCAGAGATGACGTCACGACGGATTAAGGCGATTCCAGGAGATGACGTTATGGCCGGTTTATGAAGCAAATAAATACAGAGAAGAGATTTATGCAAGACTTAGAAGACTGACATGAACAAGTTCAAATCAATCTAGGGCCTAATGTCAGGGATATTACTAGTAGGTATAAACCGGCCAGGAAGATCCGGATTACACTGACATAGTTGTGTTATCACAAGCCCAGTAGAATATGTACCAGAGGTTACGGCCCATAGACGCTTAGAGCCCATGTGTAAGGCCTGCGGTTTGTAAACCGTCATATCATGTAACTTGGGATGTAAGATAGAAAGAGTAGAGACCGAGGCGGACACGTTTATGAACCGGCCTCGGGACTCTGTAAACCAAACCGGGCGTCGTCTCCTATATAAAGGGACGACCCAGTGACGGTTCAGGAGAAGAAAGATAGCGCTAAACACAGGCAAGTGATTCGCTCCCTGTTCATCGACGCACAAGCAATACCACACCAAACGAGACGTAGGCTTTTACCTTCATCGAAGGGGCCGAACTAGTATAAATCCTCTGTGTCCTTTGTGTGCTTTTAACCTCTTCAAGCTAACCCGTGCGATGGCCTCACACCTAAGTCCTCTAAACCGGACATCTGCCGTGCTAATTCCACGACACAAGGTGTTCCTTCGGTATTCGGGAGTTGCATAATCTCATAGTCATAGGAACATGTATAAGTCATGAAGAAAGCAATAGCAGTAAAACTAAATGATCATAGTGCTAAGCGAACGGATGGGTCTTGTCCATCACATCATTCTCCTAATGATGTGATCTCGTTGATCAAATGACAACTCATGTCTATGGCTAGGAAACATAGCCATCTTTGATCAATGAGCTTGTCTAGTAGAGGCATACTAGGGACAAACTGTTTTGTCTATGTATTCACACATGTACTAAGTTTCCGGTTAATATAATTCTAGCATGAATAAAAGACATTTATCATGATATGAGGAAATAAATAATAACTTTATTATTGCCTCTACGGCATATTTCCTTGAGTGGCCATCTTCATCATCCCGGCGGCCACCATGATGAGGAGGGAGTAGTCCACCCTCGAGGCTGAGGGTTTGTACCAGTAGCTATGTGTCTAACCTCTCTCTCTCTCTCTCTCTCTCTCTCTCTCTCTCTCTCTCTCTCTCTCGTGTTCTTGAGATGCACAATCTTGATGTATCGCAGGCTTTGTTAATATAGTCGGATCATATGGTGTTGAAAGTGCGTTATATCGACTAGAGGGGGGGTGAATAGGCGATTTTTATGAATTCTTCACTGAGGAATTTTCTGTTGAGGAAATTCCTTAGCGAAGAACTACTTGGAGCGAAATAAGTACTCAGAAGTAAACATGACAGAATACAAGCATGATCAACACGAAGAAATGAAGACAAACACAGAGTACAAAATGCGTAATCACAGGATAACACAGAATGAAGACAAATAGACTGAAGAAATTGAACTGAGGAAATTGAGAAAGTCTTCCGTCAAAGTCTTCAAACAGATATGAACAAGCACACAACACAGATATGAGGAGATGAAAGAGTTGAGGAATTAGAACCAGTAAGCTTGGTGAAGACAATGATTTGTTAGACCAGTTCCAACTGTTGTCTCAGTTCTACATCTGGTTAGGGCGGCTAGGTATTTAAACCTGAGGACACACAGTTCCAGACACCCAGTCAAGGACACACAGTCCAAGACACCAAGTCCTCACCGTATTCCCCTTGAGCTAAGGTCACTCAGACCTCGCCCAATCACTCGTGCTAAGTCTTCAGCTGACTTCCGAACCTTCACAAACTTGGTCACTCAGCGATCCACAATTCCTCTTGGATGCTCTAGACCATGACGCCTAACCGTCTGGAAGAAGCATAGTCTTCAAAGGTAACAAGCGTCGGATCCATGCAAGATCAATCTCTTCAGTGATGCTCAATCACTTTTGGGTTTGAAGGTTTTGGGTTTTTCCTCACTTGATGATTTTCGCTCAAAGTCCTCGGAGGATGGGTTGCTCTTATGACAAGTGTCAGTTTCTCGCGGAGAAGCCAACCAACTAGTGGTTGTAGGGGGCGGCTATTTATAGCCTAGGGAGCATCTTGACATGATAAGACATAAATGACCTTTAATGATATGACCGTTAGGTAGGTAGATATTTTGGGACAACTGGCACTTAGCATAGCAACAGTCGGAAATTTGAGTATCAAACTCCTCAGGGCTATCATGTTCTTCACTGTGTAGGTAATCCGCACGCGCGAATTCCTAACTCCTCAGTCAGAACAAATTCCTCAGAGACCAGAAGAACTTCGTCTCTGTCACTGAAGAATATGACTGAACTGTATGAGATTTCCAATGGCTTCACTCGAAGGGATTGGTAGGTGTAGGATTTTGAGTTGAGCATCACATGGAAATTTTTCCTTAGTATTTCCTCGACCCCCTTTAACAGTACGGTGTTTCCTATGACTCAAGAAAGAGAAAATGAAACTATAAAAACAAAAGTCTTCATGCTTCATGTTCCTCGAATGATTATCAAGTCTTCAGGGTCACACCAATTTCTTCACTTTCAAAGTCTTCAGAAAGTCTTCAGAAATCTAAAGTCTTCAGTTGAAGAACTTCATTTTTAGGGGTCGACTTTCCTGTAATTATCAAACTCCTCATAGACTTATAGACCGGTGTACACTCATAAACACATTAGTCCCTTAACCTATAAGTCTTCAATACACCAAAATCACTAAGGGGCACTAGATGCACTTACAATCTCCCCCTTTTTGGTGATTGATGACAATATAGGTTAAGTTTTCAACGGGGATAAACATATAAGTGTAAATACTGATGTTGAGGAATTTAATTGCAAGATATAGAAGAACTCCCCCTGAAGATGTGCATAGTGAGAATTTGCTTCTGAAACAATGCACACTTGAAGAGTAGAATCATGGAGATCTCCCCCTATATCTTGTAATTCATACACGCATTTGACATATAATATGAAGAATTTGAAATGCATGATGAAATATGGTGACTGATGTATTCAGCATGCGTGCATAACATTAATGAGAAATAGGCATGCAGAAACACCACAGCAAAAGTATCAGGTCACCATAGAGTTTAAGTTTACAACTCGATCCACAAAGTCATCAAAAGAACGTGAGTTGTAACTTAGCAAAAAAAGCCCATATATATAGACCCGCTTGAAGACTAACTCAAATTTCTCCCCCTTTGTCATCAAATGACCAAAAGGGTCGAAACTGAGGACTAACGCCCCTGAAGAATATCACGATGATGAAGGAGCGCCAGCGTTGTTGGGGTTGATAGTTGAAGTAGGGCCTGCTGCAGTGTTGTGCAGGTCTTCATACTCGTCAGTCTCGCGCGATGAAGAATAAGAGCTGGCCACCAAGGGAGGAACCTTGACCTTCTTGTATTTCTTCAGAGGAGGAGCGGACCAGTCAAAGTCATCGTTGAGACCCATTTTCTTCAGATCTTCTTCGCCATATAGATGAGACAGAACAGCCCAGGTACGGTTGAGGGTTTCATGAAGGTAGTAATGGTTTTTCTTCACTGCATTATGTGTAGAGGTCATGTTGTGAAGAATTGAACCAAACTGACGCTTGACCCATTTGTGGTTGCGATCAACCTTCTGATGAAGACTTAGGAGAAGCTCATGGTCAGTCATCACCCTGGGAGCTGTGCCTTGAGGATTTTGCTTTGGAGCATTGGCGGCAGAGTCATGAGTCGCAGAGTCATCATTGGTGGAATAAGATGCAGCTTTGCGAAACTGGCCATCCAATGGACGAGAGCCTTCATCAAAAACAGCAGTGGCCTTGCCCTTGTCATCAGCTGAGGAAAATGTCCGTTTGAGGACTTCAATTGGGGGCAAGTAGCTGCAATGATTGAGTGTCAGCTTTGTAATTCACTGAAGACCTTGTCCTGATGAATCTCATAATCCATGGAGCATAAGGCTTCAGGTTGAAAGGGGACAGTGCACCATTCGCCATTGTCCTCATGAAGAAATCATGGAAGTTGACGGGAATGCCATGGATGATGTTGAATAGCATATTCTTCATGATGCCAATGACTTCTTCATTATTCGAGTCATGGCCCTTGATTGGACTCAAAGTCTTCGTCAGAATGCGATAGACAGTCCTTGGCAGAAACAGCAATTCCTTCACGAGGAATTTGGTCTGTGGAGCTTGTCCTGGCTTCAAAGGCTTCATGAGCACTTGCATGTAGTGATCAGTGAGTTCAGTTTCTTCATACATACAACGTGCTGCTTCATTTGGAGGACTGAGGGGCAGAGCCTGAAGCAATTCAGAGGCTGGAGCTTTGTAATGAGTGTTTTCAGACATCCAGTCCATCACCCATGAATTTATGTCTTCAGAATTGCCAGTGATGTGCAGGGTTGCATAAAATTGAAGAATTAGTTCTTCATTCCAATCGCATATATCTGTGCAAAAACCCAGAAGTCCAGTGTCATGAAGAACACTAAGGACCGGCACAAAACATGGCAGAGACTCCATATCCACGTGAGGAATATGCTGATGATTGAAGACTTTATGTTTGTTATAAAGCACTGAGGAATAGAAATTCGCCTGACTAGCAGTCCAGAAACACCTCTTCCTTATGCGAGCAGAGTCATAGAGATTGAAATCAGTGAAGAACACATGCTCGCCGAAGAAATCAGCCTTCTTGAAATATTGCTTCCTTGAGAAGGGATCCTTTGGCTTCGGTTGAGGAGTATCTGTCAATTGCATCACTACCTCTGGATTTTCAATCATAGGTTCTTTAGTCTGAGGAATTTATGGTTCCTCTTCAGCAGCAGTCTTCATCGATTCAACAGCAGCAACAGTTTCTTCAGCACTAATGGCTGGAATGTCTTCATGAACAGACTGTGTGGGATGAGTTTCCTCAGAGCCCAATGGAACGGTTGGTGCTGGTGAATGAGGAATTTATTGGAGTGACGTGAACAAAGGGGAGTTGGGATGCTGACTATCCCAGAATTCATCAGTCATCAATGGAGTGGCATTCCCAATGTCCACGTCAGAGTCTTGTTCTTCCATTTCTTCAACGCCGGCCTCTTCAGCAGTAAACTGAGGCATAGGCGAGGAGATGACAGGGGTTGAAGGGATAGCATCCACTTCAATTTCTTCATCCGTCTGCTCTGAGGAAGCAGCAGAGGGAATGTCTTCATCCGATTCACTTGGATTCACATAATCTTCACCAAAAGGAACAAGGTCCTTTGATGGCATAGATGAAATTGGAACGGCATCAATTGGATTCTCAGTTGAGCTTGTTAATGGCTTCATTTTCTTCGGAACTGAAGAATTTGAAGAAGTTGATGCCTTCCTTTTCTTCATAGGTGCACACTCTACAGCCTTTGTCTTCTTCACATCTAATGCAGATGGAAGGATTGGAGTTGGAGAGGGCGCAGGAGCAGCAGAGGAATTTGGTTCATTTTCTTCAGGCACAACTGATGCAGTTGTCCTGAGTTCTTCATGATCTTCAGGCACAGCCTTGGGAGCTTCAGCTGGCCTGACATTTTCTTCAGGCGCAACACTAGAGGTTGCCCTGGCAATTTCTTCAGCGGCTGGAGTGGAGTCATTAGTCCTGGGATGTTCTTTAGCAGCCTGATGTTCTTCAGCGGTGCTGGCATGTCCTTCAGCAGACTGAGCAGATGCTTCAGCCTGAGGAATTTCAATGTGCGTCTTGCGAGCAGTAATTGAAGAAAAACCTTTGGTCAGATTGACAAAACTGACTTTGGCGCCCAACCAGTCAACACGATATGCTTCAAATTCATCACTGAGGGCTTTGATTTCACCCTGAATCTTGACTAGTTCTTCAGTTGTCATGTTGACAACATTTTTCTTTAGAAAGCGCCCCTTCTTGTACTGCGCTTTCTTGGTCTGCCTGGCATGTTCAAACTTCCATTTTTCTTCGCCTATGAAGGCGGTCAGCATATGACTTTGGCCAGGAGTCAGGTTGAAATCAGGCATAGGAGTGTTGGGGTCCTTGTGCCAGAGATCAATGAAATCAAGGATCACCTTTGGATCCAAAAGCAGTGGCACTTCGCTTCCTTTGGCTCTAGCGGCCCTTTCTTGCCTATCTCTGATGATTTGAACAAGTTCTTCATCATCAGCTTCGTCATCAGACGGCACTTGGAAAGCAACTTGCTTCTTATGAGGACTTGGGCAAGAGCCTCGTCCAGCAGTTGTCTTTTTCTTCAGGAGCGAGGGACCAGCTGAGGAACTTGGTATCGCTGAGGAACTTGGGGCAGCTGAGGAGCTTGCAGAGGCTCCTGAGGCAATGGATATGCCTGCAGTCCTCTGACATGTGGCAAGATGCACTGGAGCAGAAGATTCTGTTGCAGCATCTGAAGACTTTTGCGGAGGAGCTGAGGACTTTAGAGTAACAGGAGCAGTCTGAGGAATTTGCCGTGAGGGCTTTGAAGAAACTGGCCATGAGGGCTTTGAAGAAACTAGCCGTGAAGGCATTGCTGAGGAAGAAGTACTTGGCTTGTGAGCAGGCTTCTTAGCCATGGCCTTTTTAGGCTTGGAAGCAGAAGCCTCAGCAGAGGCAGCAGCAGCAGCAGAGTCTTCATTGAATTTCCTCACTTCTTCTTTTGCTTGTCTGGCCAACTTGGCCTAGCGCTTGGCCCATTCTTCAGGAAAGTCCTCACCATGCTTGAGGCTTGTGGGATCAACAACTTGGCCATGTGCCAGTGGAGGTCTTGGGCAGGAAGGATTGAGTGCGAATTTCTTCATGTATTTTGGAGTGACATATTTGTACTCCCTCCACTCACGTGCCCATCTGATACGTCTCAAACGTATCTACTTTTCCAAACACTTTTGCTATTGTTTTGACCTCATTCTTTCATGATTTGAACTAAACTAACCCGGAGTGACGCTGTTTTCAGCAGAGCTGCCTGTATGGTTTTATTGTGTGCAGGAAAACGGATTTTTAGGTGTCTCAGAAAATTCCAAGAAAAATCACAGAAAAACCACGCACCCGAAGGACCATTGTGCCAGAAGTGGGGCCAGAGGGCAGCCAGGGGGGCCCCAGGCGCCCTGGTGGCGCGGCCCCACCCCTGGCCGCGCCGGGAGGCCGCCTGGGCGGGTCCTTCCCCCTCTGGTGCCCTACTTTGACCCGTATTCATCCCCGTGACGAGAAAACCCCAGAACAGAAGTCGTTTTCCCAGTTTCCATCGCGGAGCCGCCGCCACCCTCTGTTCTTCTTCGGGAGGGCTAATCTGGAGGCTGATTTGGCCTCCGGAGAGGGGAGATCGTCGCCATCGTCATCATCATCACCACTCCATCCTCCCTCCATGGCTTCTCCTTCCATGTGTGAGTAATTCCCTGCTGTAGGCAAAGGGGATGGTAGGGATTGGATGAGTTAGATCATGTAATAGTTTATCAGATTGTTGGGGGCATGTTGCCTATCTTCTACTATGGTGTTTATCATCTTTGCTTCAACTTGTTGCTCTTAATGCTTGTCACTTAGGGCCCGAGTGCCATGATTTCAGATCTGAACCCTATGTGTTTACATGAATATATTTGTGTTCTTGATCCTATCTATGAGTTGTTTGCACCTATTACGGTCCGGAACCGGCGATCCCAAAAGTGACAGCTTGGGACACCAAAGGGGATGGTCCATAATTTGAGGATTCCATGTATCCATTGAGCTCATTGCTTTGTTCCGGTGCTCTTTGACAGGAGCACCTTAATCTCCATAAGTTCCTTTTGGCCCCGTTCGTCGCGGGGTGGTAGGACAAAAGATGTTGTGCAAGTTCTTATTGCAAGCACGTACAACTACCTGTGGGATACATGCCTAATGTTTGATACTTGCCTAGATGATCATTACTTTTCTGTGTGCCTTGCCCCAATTTAGATTCATGATGTATCTCATCCATGCAGCGCCCAACCATCCATCTCCCTAGCCTACAGTGTTTCAATCCTGCTGGTTATTAGTTGTTACTTTTGCTGTTTACTTTTGCTGTTTACTTTTGTTGTCACCACCATCACTATCATATCACCGTTACCACTTATCTTTTGTTGCAAGTAAGTATATTTCAGGTGCGGTTGAATTGACAACTCAACTGTCAAAGCTTATAAATACTCTTTGGCTCCCCGTGTGTCGAATCTATAAATTGGGTTATTCTTACCCGCGAAGACTATCTCGATCCCTTACGGTTGAGGGTTATCAAGTACCGTTTTCTGGTGCCGTTGCCGGGGAGCATAGCAATATTTACAAGTCTACTTGAAGTATCCTACCTGCTGCACTTCATCCGCTATGGGTAAGAAAGGAGACCCCAAGGTTCCGATCTTACTATCCACTACAAGAACAGGTACTGTTCTGAACACTAGTGCTACACTTGATTCACCTTCTGTTATGAGTAAGTTTGCCTCACCACCACCACATGATGCTTCTACTGAATCTGTTACTATGGCCGATCCTACTATGGACTTTATGCTCTATATATCGCCGGTTTGTTGGTAAGACTTGATCAACCTTACTAGTGAGCATGTTTTATATAGGTAAAAAGTTGAGCTTGTTATGTTTTCATTTGTTTTAGCTTTTGTTTTCCTTGCTATACCAAGTGTTTGTGTTTTTGAAGCTTCACAATACTAATCACCGCTTTAAGTTTTCAGAAAGTTTTGCAGCTTTTTGAACTTCGAAAAAATTTCAACAGTGAAGTTTTCAGAAAAATTCCAGAAAAATAAAAATAAAAATTTCCACGCCGGGAGTGACCCAGAGGCACCTGGGGCTGACCAGGGGGGCCACCAGTGGCCCAGGCGGCCAGCTGGCGCGGCCTGCCCCCTGGCCGCGCCCATAGGGCGCCTGGGGCCCACAGGTCCCGCCTCCAGGTGAGTCTTCTTCCTCTCTCTCTCTTTCTCTCCGAAAACACGAGTTCTGCACCTGTTCTTGCGTTCTTGCTGTTCTTGGAGGCGATTTTCGATCTCTCTCTACAGTCTATCATTCGAACTGAGATTTTGAACAAATACTCCCTAGTATGTAACTCCTCCACCCCTCCAATTAGATTTCTGATTGGTGGCTTCATTTGTGAGAATTTAGTAGTTCTTGGTGCTGTGTAGATGAGCTTGCATGCATATGTAGAAATTTATTTTCCAAGTTTTGATGCAAGTTTATGCCTTAGGTAAGTGAGTTGAGTAGTTTGCCTTAACCCACTTTGTTTAAATCCTTGTTTTTGTAACTTGTCAAAAATTTCAGAAATGAGTTTGTTAGGAAGGGCAAAGGGGTGGCTTGAGAAGAAGAGGCCCGCGCGCTCCGATCGAGTTACTAGAGCCGCAGCTTCACCCTCGACTGCTAGGGTGAGCTACAATGAAGATCATGTGCCCCTAGAGTTGTTGGAAGACACAAGTCCAGCACGTGCTATGATGTTCCCATGTGATGAATTCCTTGAAGCTGCGGGAATTAAGGATGAGTTTTATAATCTTTGTGCTAATGCAGGTCTGACACGGCTCGTCACGTGCCATGTTACTCAGTATCAAAAACTCACCTCCGGTTTCATTAACAGTTTTAGATATAACCTTGATACTGGTTCTATTGATTTTAAAATTTACAATGATCTTTTGACCATGCCGTTGGAAAAGTTTTGTGAAATAATAGGTGTGCCAAACGTTGGGCGGACGGCGAAGATGACCTCTCAGCCCTCCGAGCTGAAAATCGTCTTCAACTCTCTATGTAGCATGGGTACGAGGGATATTCATCGGTCAAAAATCTCCAGCATCTTATTCCCTCACCTCAGGTATTTTGCGTATTATGTTGCTAGAGGAGTGTTAGCTCATGACAACACGAGCAACACTTCTGCGCCGGATATTGCTATCCTGGCAACCGCCCTCTCAGGGAGGTTTGATTATAATTTGGGTGCCTTAATTGCTCGACGCCTTGCTATGAACGGTAACAGGGGAGATTTATTTGGTGGCGTTTATGCCACACTTATCTTAGAGTATCTTAAAGGCACCCCACACCCTGATGATAAGCCTTTTACTTATTTAAGTTTTGATCTTGCTGCTATGAAAAGGCATAAGTTTGTTACCATGACTTCTGAGTTTGGTAACCTTGTTTATATCTTGCGTTCCGGAACTACCGCGGAACGCAAGATCCGTCTACATGCACCTCTTTTGTTTGATTTTTCTCGCAGGAACGGATGGTCCTTTGATGTTGTCTAGTTCGATGAGTTCATGGTCCAACATCAGTTTCATAACCCCATGGAGGGGGTTGTGCTCGACGAGGAGGAGCACGGTGAGTTACCACCTTTCTAGGGGGAGACCGTCACCCAGTTTGGTGAAGGGTCTTCCTCTGCTTGGAGTGCGGACCCTTCTTCGTGGGAGGATCCAAGGACTTCGGTGTACGCGCCGGAATCCTTTTACGACCCTTGGACTCACCAGCACCACCCCGGAGCAGGAGGCTCCTGGGGGCAGTAGCTACTACCAACTTAGGCCAAAAGCCTAAGCTTGGGGGAGTACGTGCCCTTCTCACTTTTCCATTGTATTATCCGTTTTATTTTTGTTCGCTTTGATCTTTTCGAAGTTTTTGCCCGTTCTTCTTTATTCTTTCTTTGCAGAAACAACAAAAAGATTTTCTCTTTCTTTTGCTTTCGTTCAACCTTTGAAATAACCCAAAAAGATTTCCTTTCTCTCTTTAGTTTGCTTTGTTTTCAGAGTTCAGCTCGAGTCCGTGATGGCATTTAATTATATTTCCTACGTTCGATCGTGCAAGTGACAAGGCAGTAATGACGAACATCGACGGAGGGGAAGCAACAAGGAAAACCGGTATGAACTCTTCTTGTTTCTACTTTTGTACATATGCATGTACTTATGATCTAGAGACCAGCTTGTAGCGACATAGTGCTATGTTCACAATGCTTTCCCAGTGGTTCATGCTTTCCTTGTGGCTAATCTCAAATAGCTAGAGTATATAATGTGTTATTGAAATGATTTACATGCATTGCATTGTTCATAGTTTGGTATACTAAGGTGGTATTTCCCTTTGGAGAATTCTTGGATTGACTTGGCACATGTTTACACATGTTTAAGACTAAAAAGTCTGCTTTGCCTTGATGATCTTTGAGTTTCAGAATAGTTATATCACTTTCATGCCCAATTCAAAGTTGCTTTGTCGCTCTGCATGATTATGACCGTTATTGCTCTCTAGTTGGTCGCTTCCCAGTCTCTTGCTAGCCTTCGCTCGCACTAAGCGGAATTCTGCTTGTGCATCCAAATCCTTTCAAACCAGTTATTCCATATGAGTCCACCATACCTTCCTATGTGGTATTTACCTGCCATCCTAACGAAGACTTTCTTGTACCATCTCGAAATTATTGAAATTTACTCTTATTTTGTGCCCCTGTTTTAGCTCATGAGGAAGTAGTAGTTAATTCATGACCTTTTTAAGTTGGACAAGTTTTATCCCGGGATTGCATGTCTAATCTGCAAACCCCTAATACGAGAAGGAACTGGCATGAGTGCGCCCGGCTCATAAAAGATAATACAACAAACAAACCCTCCTTCACGCTTTGTTCATGAGAAATCAGAAAACTTTTGGCAGTGATAAACAAAGGAGATTAAGGGGATGTGATCGTCCCCGTGCGGGAGTCGTACCTCGAAACTTGTCCAGCTCGAGAAGTAATTGGGTTGTCTACTAACATTCATTGACGAAATATGCACCTCCCAAAATCATTTTTACTCTGTTTTCAAAACCAAGAGCTCTGGTACATGTTTATTCTTTGCTTCCAACCACGGGTTTTCAACCTCGCCATCAAACTCCACGGTTCGAGAGTCTCCACCTTCTTTCTTCAAAGCACCAACTAGGAGAGCATAATTGTCATTCTGAGTGTAATGTGCATTGTCCCAAAGTATTACATTGTCTTCTGCATGCTTGTGGTATTATTTATTCTGAAATTCTTAGTTCTAGTCTCCTTTAAAACTCTGGAGGAGTTTCTGCATTTATGTTTTGCTTCATTCATGGAGGCTAGCGAGATACCACTCTAGTATGTTCAAGCTATGTGCAATGTAATCTTGTCTTGATTTTCAGTAGTATATTATTTACTTTTAGGTATTTGTGATTGGTCACTTGAAAGAAGGATTGCTTCGTGCATTGTCCTCATAGCATTGTTTCAATACTTGCTAGACTCTTTTCGCAGTACATGCTTATATACATCTAATGAAGCAAAAGAGTTTGTCAAAGTTTTCTTTGTCGCGTCCAGTTCATTGAACTGAATTGCTTGAGGACAAGCAATATGCTAAGCTTGGGGGAGTTGATATGTCTCAAACGTATCTACTTTTCCAAACACTTTTGCTATTGTTTTGACCTCATTCTTGTATGATTTGAACTAAACTAACCCGGACTGACGCTGTTTTCAGCAGAGCTGCCTGTATGGTTTTATTGTGTGCAGGAAAACGGATTTTTAGGTGTCTCAGAAAATTCCAAGAAAAATCAGAGAAAATCCACGCACCCGAAGGACCATTGTGCCAGAAGTGGGGCCAGAGGGCAGCCAGGGGGGCCCAGGCGCCCTGGTGGCGCGGCCCCACCCCTGGCCGCGCCGGGAGGCCGCCTGGGCGGGTCCTTCCCCCTCTGGTGCCCTACTTTGACCCGTATTTATCCCTGTGACGAGAAAACCCCAGAACAGAAGTCGTTTTCCCAGTTTCCGTCGCGGAGCCGCCGCCACCCTCTGTTCTTCTTCGGGAGGGCTAATCTGGAGGCTGATTTGGCCTCCGGAGAGGGGAGATCGTCGCCATCGTCATCATCATCACCACTCCATCCTCCCTCCATGGCTTCTCCTTCCATGTGTGAGTAATTCCCTGCTGTAGGCAAAGGGGATGGTAGGGATTGGATGAGTAGATCATGTAATAGTTTATCAGATTGTTGGGGGCATGTTGCCTATCATCTACTATGGTGTTTATCATCTTTGCTTCAACATGTTGCTCTTAATGCTTGTCACTTAGGGCCCGAGTGCCATGATTTCAGATCTGAACCCTATGTGTTTACATGAATATATTTGTGTTCTTGATCCTATCTATGAGTTGTTTGCACCTATTACGGTCCGGAACCGGCGATCCCAAAAGTGACAGCTTGGGACACCAAAGGGGATGGTCCATAATTTGAGGATTCCATGTATCCATTGAGCTCATTGCTTTGTTCCGGTGCTCTTTGACAGGAGCACCTTAATCTCCATAAGTTCCTTTTGGCCCCGTTCGTAGCGGGATGGTAGGACAAAAGATGTTGTGCAAGTTCTTATTGCAAGCACGTAAAACTACCTGTGGGATACATGCCTAATGTTTGATACTTGCCTAGATGATCATTACTTTTCTGTGTGCCTTGCCCCAAGTTAGATTCATGATGTATCTCATCCATGCAGTGCCCAACCATCCATCCCCCTAGCCTACAGTGTTTCAATCCTGCTGGTTATTAGTTGTTACTTTTGCTGTTTACTTTTGCTGTTTACTTTTGCTGTCACCACCATCACTATCATATCACCGTTACCACTTATCTTTTGTTGCAAGTAAGTATATTTCACGTGCGGTTGAATTGACAACTCAACTGTCAAAGCTTATAAATACTCTTTGGCTCCCCGTGTGTCGAATCTATAAATTGGGTTATTCTTACCCGCGAAGACTATCTTGATCCCTTACGGTTGAGGGTTATCACCATCTCCTCTCTATTCTTTGTATGCGCACTTTGCGCTGATTCTTGTCCTCTTTTCGGAACTTTGCCTCATCAGGAGTGCAATAATCAGCATAAATGTCTTCAGGCAGTTCAAAAGCAGTATTGACCTCTAGCTTCTTTCCTCCTTTCTGCGGGTTCTTCCCATCAGCCATTTTCTTCAGATGAGGAATTTGAACAATTGAATTCTCTGAAGAAGTATGCAACTTTTCTTCAAGGAACGCTGCAAATGAGTTAAGTTGATGAGAACCTAGTGATTCAGCAGCGGACATGAGTACCTATGAACAGAGTATAGTTGCAAGGAATTTGGAGAGATCATATGCGTTATCAGAAGGTTTTGTAAAAAGAACAAGTTTGAGGAATTTGACCAGATGTGTCTTGAAGAATTTCACAAAGTGTTCTTTGTCTTAGGTTCCAGAGTTGTATAGATTGAAAAATCCACACAATTTAGGAATCTTGAAGAAAATCATAGCTTAGAGAAATCAAATCAAGAACAGATGATATGTGAGGTGTTTAGTGTGTGAAGATTTGATGAAGAAAACATCTTTCGAGAATTTTGAAGAACACTTTTGAATCAAAGAGGGCAGTAAAAATAACTTTTAATTACCCTGGATGAAGAACACGACGAACTGTGGGATGGAGAAGTGAAGTTCGTCTGTGCAGATCTTCCACGCCCTAACTTGGCGGAGGAAGACAACTACGACGGTGGCGGAGTGAAATCCGCGGCAGGCGCGAGTACGACGGCGACGAGGTCGAGGCAGTGAAGCTCTTCCTCACCGGCGATGATGGAGTAGCGGCGGCGCTAGGGTTGGAGAAGCTCGAGCGGGAGAGTGAGAATGAGGGGAGTAAAAAGTGAAGTGAGGGAAGGGGAGGGGTATTTATAGCTGAGGTGAAAAACCGTTTGATCGAAGAAATAGGATGAACGTGCCCCTGACCCTCCTCATTGGCACGACATGTGTCACCCACGTACTTTGTAGTGGAGATCGTGTGAGATCGTGGGTGAATAGATAAGTATTGTCGTGGGATGTGGAACGATTTGAGCGGCAAAACCAAAAAATTTGGAAAGGATAAGTTTTAATGTTGCATTCGCAATTTCTTCAGCTGACAAGGACACGGTGAAGATTTTGAACAAGTTTCAAATAGAACGCATATGAAGAATTTGTGAATGGAATGGGTTGAGTTTAGCATAGAGGGGGAAGGGTCCGATCACATTCACTTAGCAGAAAAGGCAACTTGAAGAAATAGCAATAAGTCAATGATGTAGAGGAC
>LR738712.1:75725459-75782788 GCA_902687465.1 Secale cereale | reverse complement strand
CACTCCCCCCATGCCCCCCTATCGCCCCGCTCCTCCTTCCTCTGCCATGCGGCCCCAACCTTCCTTCAACACCGCCGGCGACCACGACCGCCTCCACACGACTCACATCCCCTCCTTCCACCACCAACGCCCACCGCCGGCGCCCCACTCCTGCATCGACGCGGTGCAACACCATGCCTCCAGGGCGCACCGCCCTCGACCCACGTTGTTGGGTATGGTAACCCAAGGCACGGATCCATGCATCCCCGCGCAGGATCCGGGTTCTCCCCTCCTGCATCGTCCTCTTCCCGCATAAATCGAGCGAGCTCTAGTCGTGCCACCCTCGTCGTGGTCCTCCCAACCCCCTCCTTCCCTTCTACACCAGCAGGTCGCCCGTCGCAGGATCTGCCTCACCTTGTTTGCAGCTCATTTGATTTTTTTGCAGCTCGTTGAATTTTACCTATGTGCAACCTCGTCGCTGGATCTCTTCTCCTAGGACGGCAACGATGTGCTAGGAGGTACACGGTGGCGACGGCGGCAGGGATTGTGCGTGCAGTCCGGTGCCCGTGGATGTGCAGCTCGGCTACGGGAGATGCAGTTGTGGGTGTTAATGTCAAGCAGTTCATGGGCACGCCGGCGATGACACCAGCAACGGCTCCGCCTCCAGCGAGCTCAATCGGTCGTCCGCCGGCGAGATCCTCAGGTGAGCACCCCCCCTGATCCTATGTTACAACAATAGGAGGACACCGTGCTGTTCGTTAACTCCTAGCCCGCGGTGACCCTGTCTTCTCCATGACTTGCTAGCACAGTGCCCCGCCAGCGCATGGGCTAGCCAACCCCGCATCACCCACTCCTCCGATGGCAACCACCACCCTGAATCCTTGGATCCTCCTCCCTAGTGCTCACCCGCCGAACACCACATCTTCCTGACCCCATATCGTTTCCTGTGTGCAATCCGGTGGTGCGTAGACGTACAGTGCGGTGGCGCTAACAAAAATGACGAGGAGGATGATGGTGTGTGACTTGTGGTTCGCGGGAACTGGTGACCCCCATCTTGCCAAGATCGCTCTGCCGCCCCTTCCCTTCCCCCCTTCCAGGTGTGCAGAACGGTTTTCGTTCAGTGCACTGTGAATTCAGTGCAGTAAAATTTCTAATGCAGCTCGTTAATTACTCCTTGCAGTTTGTTTGGTGCCCCCCGACATGAGGTTCAGCCAACTTATCTACTTGCAGTTTGAAAAGTGGTCTACAAACTAAAAGGCATGCATGATTTGTGGACGGCTAAGAAACTTACCTATGTGAAGCTCTACTTGCAGTACTTGCGCCTCGACTGTGGAGTTCGCCTGGCATTTTCGTTCAGTCCACTGTGTAAAAAATGAACTAGATATCTATGTGGCCTGCAGTGAGACAATCCACTTTTGTTGTTGATTTTGATGAATTCAGTGCAGTAAAATCTCAAATTAGTATGCTTTACGGCTTGTTTGAGCACAGTGAAGAACGACCTCAGAGAAATTCAGAATCCCAGTCAACTTGTCAGCGCGGAGAGAGAAAACGACGTCAACAACAACACAAATGCAGATCCACGGGTGGCCGGAGCTGGAGTGGAGTTGCTCTCCTCCATGGCGCTCCACCTCGGTGGCTGTCTACGATGCAGCCGCTCGACGGTATGTTGCGTTGTCGGCGTACTGATTCTTTGCTACCACTTCCGTTCACTGTTCAATTGCTTGTTTTTCTCCCTTGGGAACAGTCTGAGGCTCAAAAGTGCAAAGCAATCTGCTTCGTTGTTTGTTCACGTGGTTTGGTTAGTTATTTTTTGCAGAGAGAAGACGACCAGCCAAAACAAAGGAAGGGGATAACGACGCAATTTCAGAATTTGGATGTGTAATTTGGTTGCATTTCAGTGCAGTGCGGCTACAAAAAATGGCGCCGGCATGCAAATGCAGTGCACTTTGGTCTTGCATAAAAGCCCACTACTAAAGATTTTTCAGTACACTCCATTTAAAATAAAATGCATTTTAAAAACATGTCATTGCGGTGCACTACGAAGGACTCTTCAATACACTCCATTTAGAACAAGCTACATTTAAAAAAAACAAATGTAGTGCACTTTGGTCTAAAAAAAGTCCATTGCAAAGGACTCTTTGAAGCTCACTTTGTTCTTTCACGAAGTTGGCCATGAAAAAACCTTTGTGGTTCACTTGGTGATCAAAAAACAAAAACACATCGGAAAGCAGCTCACTTCTCAACACTTCTCAACGCGCGTAAAAAATGAATTAGTACGAAAAAAGACAACAGCAAATCATGAGGTTCACTTTTGGTAGTGTTCCGCTTCACTTTCGGGAGTGTTGCGGTCCACTTTCCTTCGAAAAAAAAAGTTGGAAAAAAGACAACAAAACTTCTCTGAGAAAAATCTACGTCCAACAAAATAAATCATGAGGTTCGATTGACTGTCTGATGCAGTGCGTTTTTCAGTTTGAAATAGTGCGCTTTTCTGTCCGATGCAGTGCACGCGTCGATTTTGTTGTCGCGAAAAACAGAGTTTCCGTGTTTTTATAATTTCAAAACAGCTCTTAAACCATAATGAATTAGAGGGAGTGTTCTACATGAAAAAGTAGCGTCTCGACGATATCTTTCCAACGGTGTATCATTTGGATCATTTCGGCTAACGTTTTGTAAAAATTTCACGAAAAAACGGCCGCTGCCCTTCGTAGTCAGCCGCACGATTTTCAAATTTAACTAAAAACCGTAAGGAATCTCAAAAACATTTCAACATATGAAAGTTGCGCCTCGTTCGTAGCTTTCCAACGGTATATTACATGCCTTGTTTCGACA
The DNA here is from genome assembly GCA_902687465.1 of Secale cereale. Classification (NCBI taxonomy): domain Eukaryota; kingdom Viridiplantae; phylum Streptophyta; class Magnoliopsida; order Poales; family Poaceae; genus Secale; species Secale cereale. The sequence continues at coordinate 75,779,980 of LR738712.1, read as the reverse complement.
AACGGTTAGAAAACTGGAGTGAAAACAGTACCGAAAATTTGAAAAAATTCGAAAAACACAATTCCGCGATTTAGTAAATTGAAAACTGCTCTTAAACCGTAGCGAATTAGAAAAAATAATAGATATGAAAAAGATGCGCGCCGACGATATCTTTCCAACGGTGTATCATATGTTTCATTCCGACGAGCGGTTTAGAAAAAAACGCCAAAAAACGCTCGCTGCCATTCGTTGTGAGCTGCACAATTTTCGAAACTGCTCTTAAACTATGATGAATTTTGAAAAATGTTCAACATGGCGAAGTTGCGTCTACTCCATAGCTTTTCAACGGTATATTACACGCATAATTTCGATAAACGGTTAAAAAGTAGAGCAAAAAAGATATCGAAAAAACAACACGTACAGTTTTTTCAAACATGAAGTTCGCTGGTCTCTGTGGTGCAGTGCGTATAGCTTTCCAAAGAAGAAAAGAGACGGAAATAGTGAAGATTTTGCAAAGTTGAAGAATATGAACAATTGAGGAATTTTAAAAACTCAAATTGAAGATTTTCAATTTTTGTGGTGGCGTGACCCACCGTATAACAAAGATGATTTCAGATACCGCGTACAATTGTCGTAGGGTTCTGAGAATCAAATTCTTCATTAATTTCTTCACACTTAGAGCGTTATTCTTCATTGATTGAAGAAAAACAAATTCTTCATGTGTTGCACATCTAGGTCATCAATTTTGCATAAGTGTTAGGATGAGTGTCCAATTCAAAGATCATTCGAAAATTCTAAGATATTTAGCTCACACTGCAACTTGCTAAATCTCTTCTCATCCAAGGGCTTTGTGAAGATATCGGCTAGCTGTTCTTCAGTCTTCACATGTTCAATAGAAATGTCGCCCTTCAACACATGATCACGAAGAAAATGATGATGAATCTAAATGTGCTTTGTCTTCGAGTGTTGAACTGGGTTGTGAGCAATCTTGATGGCACTCTCATTGTCACAGAGTAGAGGCACATTCTTCACGTTGACACCATAGTCCTTGAGAGTTTGCTTCATCCATAACAATTGAGCACAGCAAGAGCCAGCAGCAATATACTCAGCTTCAGCGGTAGATAGTGATACACAGTTCTGTTTCTTCAAGGACCAACAGACCAAAGATCTTCCGAGAAAATGACATGTACCAGATGTTGATTTGCGGTCCACACGATCACCAGCATGGTCAGAGTCTGAATATCCAATGAGATCAAAAGCCGAGCCCTTGGGGTACCATAATCCAAGTGTTGGTGTGTGAGCTAGATATCGAAGAATATGTTTCACAACCTTATGGTGTGATTTCTTCGATGTAGCTTGAAATCGGGCACACATGCAAACACTAAGCATTATATCTGGCCTAGATGCACATAAGTACAATAAAGAACCAATCATGGAGCGCTATACCTTATGATCGAAGTCAATACCAGTTTCATCATTGCACAGATGGCCATTTGTGGGCATAGGAATTTTGACGCCTTTGCAATCGTGCATACCGAATTTCCTGTTGTGATAGATGAACCAGCTTTCTGAACCATTTGTGGGCATAGGAATTTGCAGGCATGAGCAAAAGCTTCAGAAGGCTGGCTATGCCTGCATGACCAAGTCGTTGATGCCATAGCCAGCCTTCTGAAGCTTTTGCAAGTAGACACACAGCTGGTTGAGGTCCTGTAGAGAAATCAACAATATACAAGTCTCCTCTCCTAAAGCCTTCGAAGACTATGGAGTTGACACATTCCATGATCACAGCACAACGATATTTGCCAAAGGCAACAACCATATCCAGATCGCAGAGCATTGAGACAGACATGAGGTTGTATCCTAAGGACTCGACAAGTATGACTTTGTCCATGTGTCGATCCCTAGTGATCGCAACCTTACCTAGACCCAATACCTGACTTTTGCCTTTGTCAGCGAAGATGATGTGCTTCAGATGAGATGGTGATAAGGGAGCATCCATCAAGAGATTCTTGTCACCAGTCACGTGATTTGTACATCCACTATCGAGGACCCACTTAGTGGCTTTGGGTTGATCATCCTGCAAATGAATTAGTGCAGCTTACAAACTCATATACTTCATCAGTGATGAATATGACATCAAATCATCAGATCATTTTCATCAAGCAATGCAACAAATAAAGCAGTATGAGGACGAGAGAAATGAGAGTTCATTTCTTCGTGATTAGCATGCGTCCTTTCAGGCATATTTCAGGTCTCCAGCAAATTCTTTAGACGTTTGAGCACGTCTGGAGACCTAACCCTGCAGAAGAGATTAGTTCTTTTTCTTCACCACCCACATCTGGAGGGGTGGCAAAGAGTTCATCACTCTGCGAGCTCCATACGAGAAAGGTGGCATAGACACCAGCCCGTTTCGTTTCACATACGAGGAGTTAGGATAAGCATATGAATAAGCAGAGTAATTCTTCGAGGACTTATGAACATAATGATTAGAAGAATAATGCTCATATTCATAGCCCTTAGCTCTTCCCTGCGAAACAGAGTTGTTAGCATGATGATATTCATATGAGGACTTTGATCCTTTTGAGGAATTTGATCCATATGAGGAATTTGGTCCGTATGAGGATTTTACTCCATCTGAAGATTTTGATCCATATGAAGAATTGGATCTGGGGTTCCTATTCCTCACACGAGGTGTCATGAGGACATTCACTTGAAGATTTTCAAGGTGCCTCTTAGGGACCCAGATTTTCTTCATAGGGGGACCATTCCTGCAGTTAGTTCCAACATATCTAGCAAAAACTTCACCATTCAGATTTTTGAACAGTTTATAGTTGGAGTCAAATGACTCATCAGAAGAATGAGGAGATTCACATGTAAAGCCAGATAAATTGGATGAATCAACTGGAGGTTCCTTTGCAGCAACCCATGAGGTTTTGGGATACTGCTGAGGCTTCCAATATGAACCATCAGCATTAAGTTTCCTCTCAAAGGCAATTCCCTCTTTCCTAGGGTTCCCGTTGAGTAACTGCTTTTTAAGCACATCACAAAGAGTCTGATGCCCTTGGAGGCTTTTGTACATGCCTGTCATGTACAATTCCTTCAGCCCTGCATTGTCAGTGATACTAGCAATGCCCTCAGATGAGGAATTAGTGATAGCAGAGACAGTTGAAGAATTTGTAGCATTTGAAGCATTTGAACATTCAGGTGAAGAATTTGCAGTTTCTCGTTCAATGCATTTCAAGCATGGAGGAATGAATTCTTCGTGAGAAGCGCTGATTTGTTGAGCAAGTAATGAATCGCGCTCCTTCTGAAGATCTTCATAACTCACTCTTAGCTTTTCAAGATCTTGCTTTCTCTGAAGAAATTCATAAGAAAGCTTCTCATGATCAGACAAGAGAGTGTTATGATGACTTTGAATGTTATCGCACTTGGACTGAAGTCTCTGAAGATTTTCAATCAAGGTTTTACTTCGATCCATTTCTTCACCCAACATATCATCACTTTTATCTAGCATGTTTTGAACCTTATCAAGAGCCTTTTGTTGTTGCACAGCAATTTTAGCAAGTTTGGAATAGCTGGGCTTAAGGTTTTCATCAGATTCATCCTCACTAGATTCAGAGGAGGGATATTTGAGTACCTTAGCACCCTTTGCCATCAAGCAATAGGTAGGGGCATAGTCATCATTGTCTTCATCAGCCTTGTTGGTGAGATCATTTTCTTCAGTGTTGAAGATAGACTTGCTGACGAATGCAGTAGCAAGAGCTAGACTTGCCAAACCAGATTCGGATTCCTCAGATTCCTCCTCTTCCTCATGATCCTCAGATACAGCTTCAGAGTCCATTTCCTTGCCAATGAATGCCCGAGCCTTTTTGGAGTTGTTCTTCTTGTGAAATGAAGACTTTGAGGATTTTGATGATGAAGATTTTGACGATTTCTTCTTCTTCTTTGCATCATCAGAACTGCAATCCTTGTATTTCTTCTTTTGGGATTCCTTTTCCCACTGAGGACAAAATTGAATGTAGTGACCAGGCTTCTTGCATTTGTGACATAGCCGTTTGTTGTAGTCACTGGATGAGGAATCATTTTTCTTAGTGAACTTTCCAAAGCGACCACGTCTTGAGAACCTTTGGAATTTCTTCACATGCAATGCTAGCTCCTGGCTCAATTCTTCAGGATCACCAAGGCTACTACCAGAATCTTCAGCTTCAGATTCAGAGACGACCTTAGCCTTCAGGGCACGTGATCTACCATAGCTCGGACCATAGAGATCTCTCTTTTCAGCAAGCTGGAACTCATGAGTGTTTAGCCTTTCGAGGATATCAGCGGGATCAAGTGCCTTGTAATCACCTCGCTCTTGAATCATCAAAGCCAGAGTATCAAATGAGGAATCAAGCAATCTCCACAATTTCTTCACCACTTCATGGTCGGTGATGTCAGTGGCACCAAGTGCTTGAAGTTCATTTGAGATGTCAGTGAGACGGTCGAAGGTTTGCTGAACATTTTCATTGCCAAGTCTTTTGAACCGGTTGAAGAGATTGCGAAGAACATCAACTCGAGAGTCACGCTGTGTTGAGACTCCTTCGTTGACTTTGGACAGCCTATCCCAGATGAGCTTCGCAGTTTCCAAAGCACTCACTCTTCCATACTGTCCTTTGCTCAGATGGCCACAAATATATTCTTCGCTTGAGAATCGAGTTGCTTGAATCTCTTCACATCAGCAGCATTCAGAGAAGGTGATACCGAGGGAACACCATTTTCCACAACACACCAGAGATCGTTATCAATTGCCTCAAGATGCATTCGCATCTTGTTCTTTCAGTAGGGGTAGTTTGTCCCATCAAAGGTAGGACACCCAGCTGAGACCTTGATCATACCTGCGGTCGACATAACTAAAACTCCAGGCGGTTAAACCAAAATCACACAGAACAAGGGAGTACCTTGTTGATACCAATTGAAAGTGTGTTATATCGACTAGACGGGGTTGAATAGGCGATTTTTATGAATTCTTCACTGAGGAATTTTCTATTGAGGAAATTCCTTAGCGAAGAACTACTTGCAACGGAATAAGTACTCAGAAGTAAACATGACAGAATACAAGCATGGTCAACATGAAGAAATGAAGACAAACACAGAGTACAGAAAGCGTAATCACAGGATAACATAGAATGAAGACAAACAGACTAAAGAAATTGAACTGAGGAAATTGAGAAAGTCTTCATTCAAAGTCTTCAAACAGATATGAACAAGCACACAACACAGATATGAGGAGATGAAAGAGTTGAGGAATTAGAACCAGTAAGCTTGGTGAAGACAATGATTTGTTAGACTAGTTCCAACTGTTGTCGCAGTTTTACATCTGGTTAGGGCGGCTAGGTATTTAAACCTGAGGACACGCAGTCCCGGACACCCAGTCAAGGACACACAGTCCAAGACACCAAGTCCTCACCGTATTCCCCTTGAGCTAAGGTCACACAGACCTTGCCCAATCACTCGTGGTAAGTATTCAGGTGACTTCTGAACCTTCACAAACTCGGTCACTCGGCGATCCACAATTCCTCTTGGATGCTCTAGACCATGACGCCCAACCGTCTGGAAGAAGCACAGTCTTCAAAGGTAACAAGCGTTGGATCCACGCAGGATCAATCTCTTCAGTGATGCTCAATCACTTTTGGGTTTGAAGGTTTTGGGTTTGGTTTTGGTTTTTCCTCACTTGATGATTTTCGCTCAAAGTCCTCGGAGGATGGGTTGCTCTTATGACAAGTGTCAGTTTCTCGCGGAGCAGCCAACCAACTAGTGGTTGTAGGGGGCGGCTATTTATAGCCTAAGGAGCATCCCGACACGATAAGACATAAATGCCCTTTAATGATATGACTGTTAGGTAGGTAGATATTTTGGGACAACTGGCACTTAGCACAACAACGGTCGGAAATTTGAGTATCAAATTCCTCAGGGCTATCATGTTCCTCACTGTGTAGGTAATCCGCACTCGCGAATTCCTAACTCCTCAGTCAGAACAAATTCCTCGGAGACTAGAAGACCTTCGTCTCTGTCACTGAAGAATATGATTGAACTGTATGAGATTTCCAATGGCTTCACTCGAAGGGATTGGTAGGTGTAGTATTTTGAGTTGAGCATCACATGGAAATTTTTCCTTAGTATTTCCTTGACCCCCTTTAACAGTACGGTGTTTCGTATGACTCAAGAAAGAGAAAATGAAACTATAAAAACAAAAGTCTTCATGCTTCATGTTCCTCAAATGATTATCAAGTCTTCAGGGTCACACCAATTTCTTCACTTTCAAAGTCTTCAGAAAGTCTTCAGAAATCCAAAGTCTTCAGTTGAAGAACTTCATTATAAAACTCCTCATAGACTTATAGACCTTTGTACACTCATAAACACGTTAGTCCCTTAACCTATAAGTCTTCAATACACCAAAATCACTAAAGGGCACTAGATGCACTTACAGGTGTTTTCCCCTCTCTATCTTGTTGTGATGAATTGAGTTTGCCCTTTGAGAATTCTTTGGATTGAATACTTTTATGGATTTGAGAACACTTGATGCATGTCTTGCTATGAATTCCTGTGGTGACAATGGGGTATCAAATTGATTCACTTGATATGTGTTTTGGCACTCAACTTGCGGATTCGAGAAGTGACACTGGGTTAATCTATGCATAGGGGTTGATGCACGTTCTTGTCTTTGTTTCTCCGGTTGAAATATTGGGGCACTCTTTGAGGTTCTTTATGTTGGATTAAGTATTATAAATATGAATTTTTTTTTTATGCATATCGTATAATTAACTCACGAATACTCGCGGTGACATTGGGGTATCTAGGTGACATTAGAGTTGGTTGATGTGTATCATATGGTGTTATTTTAGTACGAACTCTAGATAGATCGATCGAAAAGGATAACTTGATTTTTATGTTAGTACGAACTCTTGATAGATCGATCGAAAAGAATAACTTTGAGGTGGTTTCGTAGCCTACAAATAATTTCTTCTTATGTTCTCCGCTAGATAGGAACTTTGGAGTGATTTTTCATCGCACGTTGAGGGATGGTTATGTGATCCGATTATATTATCATTGTTGAGATATTACACTAGCGAAAGTATGGACCCTAGGCCTCATTTTCAAGCATTGTAATACCGTTTGTGCTCACTTTTGTTACTTGCTACCTTGCTGCTTTTTATTGTTCCTATTACAAAAATCAATTCTATTATCGTTACTACACTTTTCTCACCATCTCTTCGCCGAACTAGTGCACATATACAATTTGCCATTGTATTGGGTGTGTTGGGGACACAAGAGACTCTTTGTTATTTGGTTGCAAGGTTCTTTGAGAGGGATCATCTTCATCCTACGCCTCCCACAGATTGATAAACCTTAGGTCATCCACTTGAGGGAAATTTTCTACTGTCCTACCAAACTCTGCGCTTGGAGGCCCAACACGAGTCTACAAGAACAAGTTGTGTAGTAGACATCACTCAATGTCACTATCATAATTGAATCATAAGCCAAACCCTTGACGTGCGATAAATAATCACTCCAAAGTTCCTATCTATATTAGAGAACATAAGATGAAATTGTTGTAGGTAGCAAAACCACCTCAAAGTTATCTTTCCAATCAATTTATTGAGCCGCCCCTATGTGTCACTAATAGCCCTAGAGATCGTACTATGATAACACCATATGATACACATCAATCAACTCTAATGTCGCCAAGATACCCAATGTCACCACGAGTATCTGCGAGTTAATTATTCAACATGCATCAAATAGTCTCAGATCCGAAATATTCAATCCAACATAAAGAACTTCAAAGAGCAGGACTCAATTCATCACAATAAAGATAGTGGGGGAAGAACATCATATGAACCAACTATATTAATAAAGCTATAGTACATCAAGATCGTTCCCTATCAAGATAACGAGGGAGAGACATCAAACACATAGCTACTAGTACATACCCTCAGCCATGAGGGTGAACAACTCCCTCCTTGTCATGGAGGCAGCAAGGATGATGAAGATGGCCTCTATGATGGCTTCCCCCTTCGGCAGAGCGTCGGAGAAGGCCTCCAGATGAGATCACTTCGGAATAGAGGCTTGTGGCGGTGGAGTAAATGTTCTAGGTTATCTTTCTAGGATTTGAATACATAAGAACTTTCAGTATTTGAATCACGCTAGGAGGTGTCACAAGAGACCCACAAGGCATCAAGGCATGCCCTACTCGCAAGGATGACCCTTGCCCTGTGGGGCCCCTGTGGATCTTCCGGTGCTCCCCAAAGCTTCATGGGTCACTTTCCTTTGAGGAAAAATCATCAAAAAGTTTCATTGTGTTTGGAACTTCTTTTTATGGATTTTCTAGAAAACCAAAGAACAAGCGGAAAACTGCAACTCGCACTTGGCACTAGATTAATATGTTAGTCCATAAAAATAATATAAAATTGCACCAAAACTATACAAAATTGATGTAAATATAAAATGGATACTTCATAAATTATAGATACACATGAGACGTATTGGGCAATACCAATGATGGCAAAGGCGGTAACGACAATGACAATAACAACACGAATAATAACAACATAAGCAATAATGCCAATGCCAATGACAATGCCGACGAACCGTACAAAAACCTCGGTGCCGAGGACAATGCCATCCTAAATGAGTCGCTTAACAACCCCAACCACGACACATTGAGGTTAGGTTGGTCCGCACGGACAACTGGTTGCTTGTTAGAATCACGTCGGTATTTCCCCAAAGAGGAGGGGATGATGCAGCACAAGAACGGTAGGTATTTTCCTTAGTGTGAGACCAAGGTTATGGAACCAGTAGGAGAACCACGCAACACTACGTGAACGGCACCTGCACACAAATAACAAATACTCGCAACCCGACGTATTAAAGGGGTTGTCAATCCCTTTCGGGTAGCGGTGCCAAAAGATTGCCAAACGGACGTGAGAGAGTTGTAATAATTTGATAGATCGAACGCCAAATAAAATAAAGTGCAGCAAGGTATTTTTGTATTTTTGGTTTAATAGATCTGAAAACAAAAGCAAATAAAATAGATCGTGAAAGCAAATATATTAAAGAAGAGACCCGGGGGCCGTAGGTTTCACTAGTGGCTTCTCTCGAGAAAAATAGCAAGCGGTGGGTAAACAAATTACTGTTGAGCAATTGATAGAACTTCAAATAATCATGACGATATCCATGCAGTGATCATTATATAGGCATCACGTGTGAAAGGATCGATATGGTTGACTAGAGGGGGGTGAATAGGCAACTAACAATTTTTAGCTTTTCTTGACCACTTTAAATTAAGCGCCAAAGTAAGTTGTCTAGATAAGCTACTAAGTTGACAACTAATCGAAAGTAAAAGTAACAACCACACAAGCACACTATAGGATAGAAACAAGTAATGCTAGCGCAAGTAAAGGTAAGAAATAACCACAAGTGGAGACGGTGAAGACGAGGATGTGATATCGAAGTTCCTTCCCTTTGAGGGGAAGTACGTCTCCGTTGGAGTGGTGTGGAGGCACAATGCTCCCCAAGAAGCCACTAGGGCCACCGTATTCTCCTCACGCCCTCACACAATGCAAGGTGCCGTGAATCCACTAGTGGTGCCCTTGAAGGCGGCAACCGAACCTTTACAAACAAGGTTGGGGCTCTCTCCACAACTTAATTGGAGGCTCTCAACGAAACCCCGGAGCTTCACCACAATGGATTGTGGCTTCGAAGTGACCTCTTCCGTCTAGAGTGCTCAAACACCCAAGAGTAACAAAATCCACACAAGAAAGTATGGGGGAATCAAGTTTCCTTTGGTTGAAGTGTAGATCTAGGTCTCCTCCTTCAAACCCTAGCAAATCAACAAGTTTGGTTGGCTAGGGAGAGAGATCGGGCAAGAAAGCTTCAATGGCATTAATGGTGGAGAGAGAGAGGCAAGAGATAAGGTGGAGGTGGGAGAAGGGGCTCCTTAAATAGGGTCTCCACCAATCCAACCGTTATGTGCAGAATAACATAGGACCAGTAGTTCCGCTAGCCCAACCGGTAGTACCGGTGAGTGAAGAAACATGCGCCCTTGCCACTAAGGCGGTACTTCCGGTGGCTCACCCGGTAGTACCTGTCTTCCAGAGAAAACCGGAACTACCGCCCCACCTCCGGTCAACTACCGCTTGGAAACCAGACGGTTTCAAGCAGGGGCGGTAGTTGGGACGATGGTTGGGCCGGAACTACCGCCAGGCAGATAGTTTCTGCGTGGTGGCAGTCAGAGCGGTACTACCGCTCGGAACACCGGTACTCTGGGCCACCACCGGTCTACCACCGCACCCAGTACAGAAGGTATCACCCCTGAGCGGTACTTGGGGCGGTGGTTTGACCGGAACTACCGGCCACCGGTACAACCGTCAACTAGGGCGGTACTACCGCTGTGGAAGAGTCTACACAAAAAGGAGGAATGAAACGGGACCTCTCTCTCCACGAGCGGAGGCAATATAGTGGGTGCAAAGAATCTGTGTACGTGACTTGATTCACCCATTACCTTCCGATGTGGGTTCCCTCTTAATAGTACGGATTTCCTATGACCAAAAGAAACAAAAAGGCATCGGAAACTCCGTCTTCGATCTTTTCCTTAAAGAGGGAAAGCCTAACCGTCTTGTGCCACATGTTATCAACCTGAGTAATATTGACACACGATTAGGCCACACAAGGATTGTCATCATCACCAAAACCTCAGGCAAGAGATGCCCTTACAACGTGTAATGCCCAGGATGGGATTATACCTCCTACGTGTCGAGGCACGACTTAAAGGTATAAGCCCATTCTAGAATGATCTCAAGTTTGGTATCTTTGCACGACTCATGTAATAATAGGGATGAAATTGTAAAAGGATAGTTGGCTTACACTCGCCACGTCACACAATACATTACATAAGCAAAACATCATCCAAAACATCACAACCCGACTACGGGCGAAGATCCAAAAGAAAGATACCAAAAACATAAATCCACAGGTCCGAATCGCCCCTAGTAGAAACCACTACTGATCGTCGAAACACGTCACATATATACATCCACTCTCTTCATCGAGCTCCCAGTGAAGTACTTGAACCAGCTCCTGCATCATTCTCGGCTGAACCTGCATCTGCTATTGTAGTATCTGTGAGCCACGAGGACTCACCAATCCCATAACCATGGGTATCAAGACTAGCAAAGCTTTAAGGGTATGGAGAAGGGTAGTGGTGAGGTTGCAGCAGCGGCTAAGCATAATATGGTAGCTAACTTACGAGTACAAGAATAAGATGAGCATCTACGCAAACGATCGCAAACTAGTAGTGATCGCTAAAGATCCTGAACTACCTACGAGTCAAACATAACCCCACCGTGTTCTCTTCTCAAAGTGAAAAGAGACAGTCACGGTTACTCACACAGTTGTGTGTTTTACTTCGGATCCTCTGTCAAGTTTTCTACAACCGGACATTAACAAATTCCAATCTGCCACATAACCGCGGGCATGGCTTTCGAAAGATCATAACCCTGCAGGGGTGTCCCAACTTAGCCCATCACAAGCTCTCACGATCAGCTGAAGTGATAAATATAATATCATCACCCCTTATCTTAGCGAAATCTGACCAGGCTCGGCATCCCGGTGCACAAGACATTTCGACAATGGTAAAACAAGTCCAGCAAGACCTCCCGGCGTGCCGACACCCTGATAGTTGCCGCGCGTATCTCGTCTCAGGCCACGTCCGGATGGATGATGCTACAGGTAAAACCAACCCTCAAGTTTCCCCGAGGTGGCCCCGCAGGCTCCCCGTTTGGGACCAACACCATCAGCACTGGCCCCCCTGCTATGTAGAAAAGAATCTCCAAGGAGCGTCCCCCTTATGCAATTTAATTAATTAATTAATTTGTTATTATGAGGCAAATTAAAACCAATGTTGGGCCTTGCTCGAGGAGTTTTATTCAAAGACGAAGTGTCAAGGGGTCCCCATATACCCAACCGTGTAAGGAACGCAAAATCAAGGAACATAATGCCGGTTTATCGGCGCCTAAGGTGGCATGAGTGGAACAAAACACCGAGCAAAAGGCCAAGCCTTCCACCCAGGCCCAGTATATAGGTGTGTTAATAATAATAATAGATATTGTGATGTTCCAACAACAAGTTCCCTCCTGGAACGAACTTCATCTTCACATGCAACTAACAACACTATAAGAGGGGCTGAGCAAGCGGGTAACATAGCCAAACAGTGGTTTTGCTAGGAAGGTGTCAAAAGGTTAGAGGTTTCATGGCAACAAGGAGAGGTTGACATAAAAGATGGGTAGCATGACATGTAACGATAGCATCGAGACGACTAAGCATGGCAATGGTAGTAAAGGTATCCAAGGGTATGATCATCTTGCCTGAGATCCCGCAAGGAAGAAGAACGGATCCATGAAGTAGTCGAACAGAACCTCACAACTCCGGAACGAATCCGAAGCTAACCAGGAAGCAAACCGGGAAGAAACAAGCAACACGGTAAACACACCACACGAGACATGACAATATGCTCAATCAAGTATGATGCAACACAAGTCTACATAGGATGCACTACAAGTCCATACAGGAAGCAAAACATGGCGAGGTAGGAAGCACAGAAACACAACACAAGTCTATATGATGCAATACATGGCAAGGTATGATGCATGACAAGTCTATACAGGAAGCAATACATGGCAAGGTAGGAAGCACAGAAAAATAACACAAGCAACATGACAATATGCTCAACCAAGTAGGATGCAAGACAAGTCTACATATGATGCACAGCAAGTCTATATATGATGCAATACATGGCAAGGTAGGAAGCACACAAGAACAACACAAGTCTACATATGATGCAATACATGGCGACAAGTTTAAATGAGGTCGGAAACTACAACAACAATTCTGGAAATCCCCATATGCATGTTTAGCAATTTTAAGCAAACAACAATTCACACATTTTAATGTTGTCAACAAGATGCGGATGACATGATCAAGTTTATGCAATTTTTAGTAAAAGTTAACATAAGGGATATGAAGCATTTGTCACCGTGGTGGAAAGAAAGGGGCCACGGCAGCGAATACGAAAATGATGCCACGCAACATATCGGTACCGGTAGCTCGTTGAGAGTCCGGTGCAAAAGATGGCGGAGAGAGGACATGCAAAAGAGATGAGGTGAACCCGGTTGCCCGGTTCCCACGGGTCGGCGACAAGGCAAACGAGGGTCACAACGGACACGATGCAAACATCCGATTCATCTCATACAACACATGCAGTCCACGGGTCATCGTCTCGGGGTTATACCTTCGGAACGTTCGTTTCGGGGCGGTTCGAGGTCGTAGAGGAAATAGTGGTACTTGCGGGTCGTGGTACACGTTTCGTAGCCGTTCACGTTTCCGAAGATGTTTGGGGTCGACGGTAGAGGTACTTGGCGAATCGAACGTCTTCAGGGCGACGGTAGTGGTACATGCCCGTAGTTGACCTTGACGGGTCGACGCGGTCGTCGTGGAAGGTAGAGGTACACGTTTCGTAGATGTTCAAGTTCCCGTAGATGTTCGGTTCGTCGAGGTACTTGTCACATCGTAGGGGTACCTGTCGTCTTGGCGATTCCACGGCGGCGGTAGACGTACACGTATCGTCATGGTACTTGGCGAGATCCGGGACGGTCTTGACGATTCCGGAGACACGGTAGAGGAACTTGATGCAACGCCGTGTAGTCGTACTCGTTTCGAAGGTGAACTTGATCCGATGCCTTCGGGCGTCATGGTACTTGGTATCTTGGCGAAAAATAATGAAGATGGCCTTGGACAGAGACATGGCAGCAACAATAGGATGCGCACAGCAGAGTAGCTGCGGCCTTGGTTCCCGCGGCGGAGCTCCCGTTAGGTGACAGTTGAAGCAGCAAGGGGAGGCACTCGGGGACGACACGGAGGGGCGGCGACGCTGGTCGAGGCGATGGAGCTCCTGGCCGGCCGGGCTTCGGCCTTCGAAGGCTCTCGAGGTCGGCGCGGAGGAGCACAAAGGCGGCGGCTGCGAGGCATGGAGCCGGGCGGGGCGCTGCAGAGCGGCGAGCGGGGCGAGGGACGGCGCGGCTCCGCGCGGGGGAGCCCGCGAGCTCCGGCGGCAGGGATCAGAGGCAGCAGGGAGGAGGCGGCGTTAGAGATGCGCTGGAGGAGGCACAGGCTCGCCGGCGTCCTCGAGGAGGCGCGGGATCGAGCATGCGATACGAGAGAGCGAGAGGAGGGAGAGGTGCGGGGGCTCGAGAGGAGGGAGAGGCTCGGTGTGGCGAAAGGGACGAGAGGGGGAGGAACGATGGACGAGGGGCTGGCGGCGGCTCGGGAGGGAGATGAGGGAGCGACTGGGATGCTGGCATCGCTAGGGTTAGGAAAGGATTGGGCCTAGGAGGCCTTAGTGCAAATGGGCCGGACTGGAGGTGGAAAGATGCAGCCCGGCTCAGCTCTCTCTCTCCCCCTCATATTCTTTTAGAAGAAAAGAATAAGAGAGAAGAAAAAGAAAGAGAGGGTTAAGGAAAGAATTGGGCATGGGGATTATCTTCCCGGACTCACAAAAATGTAAGGACATTTATAAAAATGTTGGAAGGTTATGGAAGATGAAAATTCAAACAAGTTTGAATAAAAGTCAAACTATTTGAATTTAGAAAACCCTTTAGAAGAAATCCAAATGGGCTAGAATTTGAGGACAAGTCTGAGGCCGGGAATTAAGATAACAAAGGCAAGAGAATTAATTGCAAGTGTGTTTGGATATTCCAAATTAATGGATTAATTATAATAGCTCCATAATTATTAGGAGGATATGTTATAAAGAGAAGTCACTCTTCCCTCAATTTAAATGGATCGAAGATCCACACAATTTATTTAGAAATGCAAAAGAATTTTGACATGATGGCATGATGTCATGATGCAATGCAAAAATAAATAACACAAGCACAAATGAAACACACGGGAGAACCCGGAACATCTGGAATCTTCTGGGACGTCGGTCTTCGGGCGTCACAACTCTCCCACACTAACAGAGTGTGACGCCCGAAGACCGACGTCCCAGAAGATTCCAGAAGATTCTCGAAGTTCCAGATGTTCCGGGTTGCCCGTGTGTTTCAGTTCTGCTTGTGTTATTTATTTTTGCATTGCATCATGTCATCATGCCATCATGTCTTTTCATTTTGCATCTCAACCTAATAAATCGTGTGGACCTTCGGTCCATTTAAATCGAGGGAAGGTGACTTCTCTTTATAACATATAAAAGTCTCTCATTATTATTAGGGAGCTATATAATAATATTCCATTGCTTCGGAATCACCATAACACACTTGCATTTTCCCCATGTCTTTTCACTTCGAGTTTCACCTTCAAAATCTTGCCAATAATTCTTTTCCGTTGTTTCGAGGTTCCTCCAAAAATTGGAGCATTTTTGGACACTTCAATAATCAAGTCTTAGTTCAAATTATTTGAATTAAATTCAAATATGTTTGAATTATTTTCCGATCTGGCCTTTTGTATTTTTCTCCGGTTGTGCTCATTTTACGAGCCCGAGAAAAAAAATAACCTTTGTCCTAATTCTTGCCCTAACCCCCCTCCTCTTTTTCTTTTTCCTTCTCTTTTGTTTTTCTGCTAAAAAAAATCAGTTAAAGAGATAGACCTGCTGGGCCGGCATCTCCTCCTCCCAGCCGGCCCAAGTCTCTCTCCTCCAGCCTCCTTCCCCTTCTCCCTAAGGCCCAACCGGCTCTGGCCCAAGGCCCGGTTTCTCCCCCCTAACCCTAGCGATCTCCAGCCCTTCCCTCGAGTCCCTCTCGCCCCCTCAGCCGCCGCAGCCTCCCTCTCGATCTGGTCTGCCTCTGCCCGAGTCCCATCGCTCGCCCCGCACCTCACCTCTCGATCTCCTTCCCTCGACCGCACTCCCCCGCGCCGATTCCTCTCGATCTCCCTCTTCGCTCGCCTCTGCTCGAGCCCACTCCTCCTTTCCCCTCGCCCGCTCCCTTCGTCGCCTCCCCCTCTCCTCTGCGCAGGCGCCCGCGCCTCCGGTCCTCCTCTCCAGGAGCGGCGCCTCTGCAGCTCCAGCGACGCCCAGGCCCGAGGCCGCGGCCTCCCCGCATCCCGGCTCTCTCCCTCTGTTCCCGCGGCCAGGGGCCCTCGCCTCCAGAAGCCGGCGCCCCGAGCCCTCTGTCACCGTCCCGAGGCCCCAGCGCCGGCCTTCCCTCCTCCAGCTCGTCTCCCCCAGCGCCTTCGACCACCAGCGGCCGGAGCTGCTCCCTCCGTCTCCAGCGCCATGGAGGCCCCTCGTCCTCCCGTCGCGCGAGCGGTCACCCGAGCTCCTGGCTCCGACCCATCTGCACCTCTCCGCCTCCGTCCAGTGGAGCCCCTGCCTCGGCCTCTTCTTCGTCTGGCCTGAGCCAGCATGCCGTGGCCTCCCTCCTTCTGCGTCCTTCCTCTGTTCCCAGCGCCTGGAGCCGAGCTCTGTTGTTTTGCTGCTGCCTTGGTCTCGCCGCTGTCCCGTTTTGCTGTAGTTTTGTTTTGTTTTGTGTGGCTTGTGTTGACCTTGACAGAGAACGTGTACATCTACGAGCTCCGTGTACGACTACGTGAACGAGTTTACGGCGACCCGACCAAGTACCCCTACGGCGAGTACCACTACCGTCGACAAGTTCGGAGACCACAAGTACCACTACGAACGTCGACGTGACTAGTACCTCTTCGGAAACGGAAACGCCTACGTGAACGTCTACCGTCGCCCCGAGTACCACTACCGTCGCCCGGAAACGAGGAATTCGCCAAGTACCACGACATGATGACGTGAACCACTACTTCCTCTACGAGTTGCGAGAACGACTACTTCCTCTCCGACGTGAACGACTCCTTCCTCTACGTCTCGAACCGCCCCGAAACGCACGCTTCGAAGGTATATCGAGACGACCCCGTGGATGACCCGTGTGATGCTTGCTTGTGTTGTATGGAATGTTTCCCGTGTGTGCTCCGTGCCCGTTTCGTCCGTTGTCATGTTCCTCGGTTGCCTCGCCACCGACTCGTGGGAACCCGGTAACGGGATCACCCCATCATCTTGTTCAACTCGTTCACTCCACCTTTTGTTTTGCACCGGTCCCTCACCGAGTTACCGGTACCGATATGATGCCATTGCCTCATTTCGGATCGTTGCCGTGGCACCCTTTCATTCCACCACGGTGACAATGCTTCATATCTCTTTTATGTTAACCCTTTTAATAAACTTGCATAAACTTGATCATGTCATCCGCATCATGTTAACAACATTTAATATGTGTGCAATTGTTGTTGCTTTATAATTATTAAACATGCTCATGGGGATTTTCCGGATATGTTGTTGTTATTTTCCGGCCCCATTTAAAATGTCTTAATAGTGTAGTTTCTTTATGCTTCACCTCTTGCCATGCTAAAAACATTTAATCTTGTCTTGTAAATAACGAGAGTCAACTAAATAATTAAAATGTGGTGTTTCGTCAATATGCAACTCGTTGCATATTGATCTCCACTTAACTTGTAGTATTTGTTTGTGTACTTTGCCATGCCATGCATATTTAAACCGGACATGCATCATATTTGGATGTGCATCGTATGCCATGTTTATGCTTGTGTGTTTACCGTGTTGTTTCTTTCTTTTCGGTTTGCTTCTTTTGATAGCTTCGGTTTCGTTCCGGAGTTGTGAGGATTCTCTCGACTGTGTTGCTCCGTCTTCTTCCTGGATCCGTTCTTCTCCCTTGTGGAATCCCAGGCAAGATGACCGAACCCGGATACCATTACTATCTTTGCCTATTGCTAGTAGTCTCGATCTATAGTTTTGCCTCGATGCCCATGTTTTCCTGTCAGCCTCCTATTGTAACCATGAACCTGTCTAACCACCCCACCTATGCAAACTGTTGCTTGGCTATTCGTAGGCTTTGCTCAGCCCCTTTTATAGCATTGTTAGTTGCAGGTGAAGATTGAAGATGCTTGCTTCATGTTGAAGTTTGGTTGGGTTATATCACACTATATAAATGCTTAAATGAAATCATCTATATACTGGCAAGGGTGGAAGGCTAAGCCTTTTGCTTGGTGATTTGTTCCACTCATGCCGTTAGGAACCGTATAAACCGGTGTTATGTTCCTTGATTATGCGTTCCTAACACGGTTGGGGTGTATGGGACCCCCTTGATAAACCGCTAAGTGCTAAGTCTTTTCCAGCAAATCCCAACATTGGTACTATTTGCCTAATAACAAACTAATAAAAACTTGCATGTGGACTAGCTATCCCTTTTATTCTTAATTCAACAACCCCGGGCCAGTGCTCCACATGAGTGTTGGTCCGAAACGGGGAGCCTGCAGGGCCGCCTTGGGGCAACCCGAGGTATCTGGCATACACCTGTAGCTTCGCCCATCCGGTCGTGTCCTGAGACTTAGATACACACGGCTACTATCAGGGTGTCGACACGCCGGGAGGATTTGCTGGATTAGCCTTACCTTAGTTCGGTTTTACTCGAGCACGGGATTCCGAGAATACTCGGGTCTTCCCAACTATGGAGTTGCGACTCCGCGGATCGTGGGCTTGTGATGGGCCAAGTTGGAACACCCCTGCAGGGTTTGAACTTTCGAAAGCCGTGCCCGCGGTTATGTGGCAGATGGGAGCTTGTTAATTCCGGTTGTAGATAACTTGACACAATGTTCTAATACACTACCAGCGTGTGTACCGTGACTGTCAATTTCCGAATAGGGATTCGGGAGTTGAACACGGTGGGGTTATGTTTGACCGGCTTTAGCTAGGATCAATTCGTGATCATCTTTCGACCGAGGCTTTTCTCTTCTCGCTCTCTGTTACGTAAGTTAGTGCTAGTTGCTGCTGCAGACTCTTGTTGTTCCTTCACCTCATATTCTTTTCTTCAGCCTTGTTCCATACCCAAGGCTTAAATAGTCGTGTTACCCGGGAACGGGATTGCTGAGTCCTCTGTGGCTCACAGTTACTTCACCACACCAGATGCAGGTTCAGCCGAGTTTGATGCAGGAGCTGGATCAGTTCTTCACCGGGAGTTCGATGAAGAGTTTGGCTGTTTGCTTGTGACGTTTCGACGATCAGTAGTGGTTTCTACTAGGATTCGATCCTGACCTGTGGCTTTATGTCGTTTTGGTATCTTTCTTTGGATCTTCACCCGTAGTCGGGTTGTGATGTTTTGAATGATGATTGTTATGTAATGTATTGTGTGAAGTGGCGAGTGTAAGCCAACTATCTCCTTTTGCAATTTAATCCCTCTTTTGCATGAGTCGTGCAAAGATACCAAACTTGAGATCATTCTAGGATGGGCTTATACCTTTAAGTCGTGCCTCGATACGTAGGAGGTATAGTCCCATCTTGGGCATTACAAGTTGGTATCAGAGCCTTCTCCGACCTAGAAGCCCCCACTGATTGATCGAATCGTTGACGGTTGAGTCTAGGCACACACTTGAAAAATGTTTTGAGTCCTATATTATATCGGAGGGTAGGATTTCTTTGCTTCTCATCCCCTTTCTCTCTGGTGAGGACTCCTGACGATTACTCTTGCCTCTTCTACTTTCAAAATTTGCACCAAATTTTTTTTTAGGATCCCGCGAGTATTCTGGGATTGTTTCGATGTTCTTGTGACAAGGATATTGTTCTCGATGCCTCCTGTTCCCGAGGAGTTGAGCTTCGGGGTATCATTGACACAAGCATATCACGGCAGTACTAAATACTTAAGACGGCCGACATCGAAAATCTGTCCTATACGGCCAGTGGCAAGATAACCCCGACATCACCCAGTACTGGGGAGGTAGTTCGAGAGTATTGCCATAGCTTGTTATAGTGGATGCTTTTCGAAGGTCCGAGGTAAACAGTTTCCGAGAAAGACTGGTTATGTGTTGAAGGATGGATACACCTGGATGTAGGTTTAGAGTTGATTGCGCGGTGCTTCCCGTGTATCCCCAACACCTGATTGCATAACTGGAAACTTTCGGAAATCTATAGGTGGGTTCATCTAGTAGTTCTAGGCATTCTTCCAACGGATGCTCGATATGAAGTTTGGGGTTCTACATTGAGTGAAGTGGTTTTATGGACTTGTTCTGATCGGGAGTTGCATCTTAAAGGGTCCTTGGCTATGCTGATCCGGGGATTGCAAAACCCTTTTGTAACATGTTCCACGAGCTTTCAGCACGAAGATGTCGAACGAAACTTCTATCTTGTATTTGTTCTATCTGATCCTTGTTCCTTTTTATTTATCTTTTGTTCTCCAAGTGGCTTCTCGACGAGTTGATGTACATGCGGAATTCATTCGTTCAATCCTCTGTTCGAATGATATTGTGAAGATCATATTGCATATCTACCCTTTGTTCTTGTTTTGATTCTGGTATTCGAGTTGCTTCGATGTCAAATGTTGATTCCATACCTTTCTTAATCGGTATTCTCATATTTCTATGGGAGTGCTATTTCTTCTTGACCATCGAGATGGTCATGTTAAATTCTTTTCAACCGGTGTGCCTTCTCTTCAAATTATTCCATACGGACGCCGTTGAGAAATCTGACAAGTTGTATGTTTCAATCATCCCAAGTTGTCCTTGTTTTCCCCACCCTCCCACCCTTCTTTTTATGGAGCCAGCAATTCTCAAATGAAGTATCCATTTTTATTCATGTGATATTTCTTCATTCTTTTCTTTCAATGTTCTATTCCGGTGATTTATCGTGAAGATGCTCAAGAGCTTCAAGTTCATCATTCTTTTGTTCTCAGATTCTGCCGGTGGATGTAATTCAAGATTTTGGTGTTGATCTTATCCTTTTCCTCTTTTCACAATGCTTTCTTATTCCTGTGCACCAATTAATCATTCTCCTCTTGCTATTCATATCCGGAGAGCTGAAGGTATCTCAGAAGATTCATAATTCCATTCTTAATCCGTTCAAACTATTTTGAGGTTGTTATCTTATTCAAGCCATTTAATTCAACCAGTGCTATATCTTTTAAGCAATCTTTTCCAACGGTGATTTCTTTGAGTGGGCCCTAACCCACAGGTCTTTTTCCAGGATCTTACCTGACTCTTCTTTTCCGGCGAATTCTTTTCAAAGTGTGACGTAAGAATGATCCCCATCAGTCACATGCCTTCTCCAAGATCGCTTTCAAATTCTTTCCATCGTTGGTTCAACCTTTTAATTCTTCATTCCAGAGTGCCCAACAATTTGTATGGCATTTCTCGTCTTCATTCTCAACATTTGTAGACCGGAGAAGTGTTTCTCTTAAATCTTGGCCCGTTCTCTCAAGAGTTGTGGTTCTAGCTTCATGCCATCCTCATAATTGTTTTCGATTGTGGGAATTGTTTTCATGCCCCTTCCGAAGCATTTCATGAATTCTTTTCTTTGTGATCCTCCGAAGGCCATCATTTCAGAAGATTCTTCGTTCTCAGTTTTCAACTTCGTCCTCCAAATATTCTTCATTGATGTCTCTTCGTTCGTCTCCATATTCTTCCCGGAGATTCATTCTCTTGTATTCACTCGATTCATTTTCTTACGGTGGTTTGTCCTCTTGCAATCGTTCAATTTCATTCCTTACGGTGGTTCATTCAAGTTTTTTCTCTTCCGTTGTTATCGTTTTAATTCACTCGTTCTTTTCATAATCCTACCGGTGGTTCGTTGAAGATTTACACAAGCTTGTGCTAGATCTCTCTTTAATTCTTTCCAACGAGAATAAGTAGTATGCCAAATCCTTTGGTTGTCATCAATTTAAATTGGTGAAGGAGATGCATGACATAATTCTTATTCTTATTCCTTCAAGCTGTTTTAATTCTTTTGTCTGGAGCTTGTTCATCATATCATATCCTTGGTTCTAAGTTGTCCATCTTGTTTTTTTTTTCGGAGCTCCAAGTTATTTCAATTATCATTTCAAGCTCCATCTAATTCATCGCAGGCCTTGAATCTTATTATTTTCATCTTTCACTTCTCATGCTTTCTTTACCGGAGTTCTTCTGGGTGGTTCATCAAGATTTAATTCATCCTTGAAGTCTTCATCAAGATTATTGTTGGAGCTCAAGCATTCTTCATCATGCTCTCCATTTGCAATTCTTCTACCTTATCTTTTCAGATGGTGTTATGTCATTCTTGTCAATTCCTTCATGTTTCATGATTCACAAGTTGTCTAGAATGAGATAATTAAAACCATCATTTCCTTCTCTCTAGGAGATACTTTCAACCCCTCATTTTTATCTCTTGGAGTTATCTTGGGTTCTTTTACACCTAAAAGCTTTCCCTAAGGATTGTTGCTAATTATGGTGCTTATAAATGACCCAAGTTCTTCATTTATCATTCCGGTGAAATAAGTTTATCGTCTCCTTGTTGATCTCAATCCAATCAAATGTTCTCCTCAGTGGCTGGTTATCACCTCTTAATTTTGAGATGTTTTCCATCAGCCCACATGAACCTCATTCGTTTCGTTGTTGATTTTTCCAACAACTCCGTTCAACCCTTCTTCGTAAGGATGCCCTTTCAAATTCATTTTGGGAGAAGTTGTCTTTTTCTCTCCATTCAATTCTTTCAGTGATTTATATGCTATTCTTTCATTCCGGAGGCATTGTGATGTTGATCTCTCCAAACCATCATATCGTTTTATCGAGATCATGTTCTTTCCTTTGCTTGTCCATTTAACAGGAGTGTTATGTCCTCTTTTCAAGTTCTCTCATCTTTTCCAGTTTTGCCTCTCTTTTCAACCGGAGTGCTGTCTGAATGTTTCTTCCACCTTGTGCCATTCTTTTAATTGTTTCAGAAGCTATATGCTGTTCATTTCATCAAGTATCATTCCATCTCCTCAAGTTCTTGTTAATTCCTTTCATTTTTAGACGGAGTGCTGTCCAAATTCTGTCATTCTTATTCCTTGGTTGTACCATTGCAGTTTCTTATTCTTTTGGTTCGTAAGCTCTTGTTTCATGTTTTCAACCTACAAGGTTCTGGTTATGCTCCTTGTTCCTCATTCTACCGGAGTGCTCCTAACTTCGTTCATCTCCGTTGCTTTCTTCTTTCAACTTGTTCAACCTCTCAAGGTTCTTTGGTTTCACTTGTCTGTCAAAGAAGCAACTTTGTTTTACCTCTTCCTCTTTCGTTTTTACCCGGTGATATCTCTAGGATCTCGGGTCGAGATCCTCTCTTAGTGTGGGAGAGTTGTGACGCCCGAAGACCGACGTCCCAGAAGATTCCAGAAGATTCTCGAAGTTCCAGATGTTCCGGGTTGCCCGTGTGTTTCAGTTCTGCTTGTGTTATTTATTTTTGCATTGCATCATGTCATCATGCCATCATGTCTTTTCATTTTGCATCTCAACCTAATAAATCGTGTGGACCTTCGGTCCATTTAAATCGAGGGAAGGTGACTTCTCTTTATAACATATAAAAGTCTCTCATTATTATTAGGGAGCTATATAATAATATTCCATTGCTTCGGAATCACCATAACACACTTGCATTTTCCCCATGTCTTTTCACTTCGAGTTTCACCTTCAAAATCTTGCCAATAATTCTTTTCCGTTGTTTCGAGGTTCCTCCAAAAATTGGAGCATTTTTGGACACTTCAATAATCAAGTCTTAGTTCAAATTATTTGAATTAAATTCAAATATGTTTGAATTATTTTCCGATCTGGCCTTTTGTATTTTTCTCCGGTTGTGCTCATTTTACGAGCCCGAGAAAAAAATAACCTTTGTCCTAATTCTTGCCCTAACCCCCCTCCTCTTTTTCTTTTTCCTTCTCTTTTGTTTTTCTGCTAAAAAAATCAGTTAAAGAGATAGACCTGCTGGGCCGGCATCTCCTCCTCCCAGCCGGCCCAAGTCTCTCTCCTCCAGCCTCCTTCCCCTTCTCCCTAAGCCCAACCGGCTCTGGCCCAAGGCCAGGTTTCTCCCCCCTAACCCTAGCGATCTCCAGCCCTTCCCTCGAGTCCCTCTCGTCCCCCTCAGCCGCCGCAGCCTCCCTCTTGATCTGGTTTGCCTCTGCCCGAGTCCCATCGCTCGCCCCGCACCTCACCCCACGATCTCCTTCCCTCGACCGCACTCCCCAGCGCCGATTCCTCTCGATCTCCCTCTTCGCTCGCCTCTGCTCGAGCCCACTCCTCCTTTCCCCTCGCCCGCTCCCTTCGTCGCCTCCCCCTCTCCTCTGCGCAGGCGCCCGCGCCTCCGGTCCTCCTCTCCAGGAGCGGCGCCTCTGCAGCTCCAGCGACGCCCAGGCCCGAGGCCGCGGCCTCCCCGCATCCCGGCTCTCTCCCTCCGTTCCCGCGGCCAGGGGCCCTCGCCTCCAGAAGCCGGCGCCCCGAGCCCTCCGTCACCGTCCCGAGGCCCCAGCGCCGGCCTTCCCTCCTCCAGCTCGTCTCCCCCAGCGCCTTCGACCACCAGCGGCCGGAGGTGCTCCCTCCGTCTCCAGCGCCATGGAGGCCCCTCGTCCTCCCGTCGCGCGAGCGGTCACCCGAGCTCCTGGCTCCGACCCATCTGCACCTCTCCGCCTCCGTCCAGTGGAGCCCCTGCCTCGGCCTCTTCTTCTTCTGGCCTGAGCCAGCACGCCGTGGCCTCCCTCCGTTTGCGTCCTTCCTCTGTTCCCAGCGCCTGGAGCCGAGCTCTGTTGTTTTGCTGCTGCCTTGGTCTCGCCGCTGTCCCGTTTTGCTGTAGTTTTGTTTTGTTTTGTGTGGCTTGTGTTGACCTTGACAGAGAACGTGTACATCTACGAGCTCCGTGTACGACTACGTGAACGAGTTTACGGCGACCCGACCAAGTACCCCTACGGCGAGTACCACTACCGTCGACAAGTTCGGAGACCACAAGTACCACTACGAACGCCGACGCGACTAGTACCTCTTCGGAAACGGAAACGCCTACGTGAACGTCTACCGTCGCCCCGAGTACCACTACCGTCGCCCGGAAACAAGGAATTCGCCAAGTACCACGACACGATGACGTGAACCACTACTTCCTCTACGAGTTGCGAGAACGACTACTTCCTCTCCGACGTGAACGACTCCTTCCTCTACGTCTCGAACCGCCCCGAAACGCACGCTTCGAAGGTATACCGAGACGACCCCGTGGATGACCCGTGTGATGCTTGCTTGTGTTGTATGGAATGTTTCCCGTGTGTGCTCCGTGCCCGTTTCGTCCGTTGTCATGTTCCTCGGTTGCCTCGCCACCGACTCGTGGGAACCCGGTAACGGGATCACCCCATCATCTTGTTCAACTCGTTCACTCCACCTTTTGTTTTGCACCGGTCCCTCACTGAGTTACCGGTACCGATATGATGCCATTGCCTCATTTCGGATCGTTGCCGTGGCACCCTTTCATTCCACCACGGTGACAATGCTTCATATCTCTTTTATGTTAACCCTTTTAATAAACTTGCATAAACTTGATCATGTCATCCGCATCATGTTAACAACATTTAATATGTGTGCAATCGTTGTTGCTTTATAATTATTAAACATGCTCATGGGGATTTTCCGGATATGTTGTTGTTATTTTCCGGCCCCATTTAAAATGTCTTAATAGTGTAGTTTCTTTATGCTTCACCTCTTGCCATGCTAAAAACATTTAATCTTGTCTTGTAAATAACGAGAGTCAACTAAATAATTAAAATGTGGTGTTTCGTCAATATGCAACTCGTTGCATATTGATCTCCACTTAACTTGTAGTATTTGTTTGTGTACTTTGCCATGCCATGCATATTTAAACCGGACATGCATCATATTTGGATGTGCATCGTATGCCATGTTTATGCTTGTGTGTTTACCGTGTTGTTTCTTTCTTTCCGGTTTGCTTCTTTTGATAGCTTCGGTTTCGTTCCGGAGTTGTGAGGATTCTCTCGACTGTGTTGCTCCGTCTTCTTCGTGGATCCGTTCTTCTCCCTTGTGGAATCCCAGGCAAGATGACCGAACCCGGATACCATTACTATCTTTGCCTATTGCTAGTAGTCTCGATCTATAGTTTTGCCTCGATGCCCATGTTTTCCTGTCAGCCTCCTATTGTAACCATGAACCTGTCTAACCACCCCACCTATGCAAACCGTTGCTTGGCTATTCGTAGGCTTTGCTCAACCCCTTTTATAGCATTGTTAGTTGCAGGTGAAGATTGAAGATGCTTGCTTCATGTTGAAGTTTGGTTGGGTTATATCACACTATATAAATGCTTAAATGAAATCATCTATATACTGGCAAGGGTGGAAGGCTAAGCCTTTTGCTTGGTGATTTGTTCCACTCATGCCGTTAGGAACCGTATAAACCGGTGTTATGTTCCTTGATTATACGTTCCTAACACGGTTGGGGTGTATGGGACCCCCTTGATAAACCGCTAAGTGCTAAGTCTTTTCCAGCAAATCCCAACATTGGTACTATTTGCCTAATAACAAACTAATAAAAACTTGCATGTGGACTAGCTATCCCTTTTATTCTTAATTCAACAACCCCGGGCCAGTGCTCCACATGAGTGTTGGTCCGAAACGGGGAGCCTGCAGGGCCGCCTTGGGGCAACCCGAGGTATCTGGCATACACCTGTAGCTTCGCCCATCCGGTCGTGTCCTGAGACTTAGATACGCGCGGCTACTATCAGGGTGTCGACACGCCGGGAGGATTTGCTGGATTAGCCTTACCTTAGTTCGGTTTTACTCGAGCACGGGATTCCGAGAATACTCGGGTCTTCCCAACTATGGAGTTGCGACTCCGCGGATCGTGGGCTTGTGATGGGCCAAGTTGGAACACCCCTGCAGGGTTCGAACTTTCGAAAGCCGTGCCCGCGGTTATGTGGCAGATGGGAGCTTGTTAATTCCGGTTGTAGATAACTTGACACAATGTTCTAATACACTACCAGCGTGTGTACCGTGACTGTCAATTTCCGAATAGGGATTCGGGAGTTGAACACGGTGGGGTTATGTTTGACCGGCTTTAGCTAGGATCACTTCGTGATCATCTTTCGACCGAGGCTTTTCTCTTCTCGCTCTCTGTTACGTAAGTTAGTGCTAGTTGCTGCTGCAGACTCTTGTTGTTCCTTCACCTCATATTCTTTTCTTCAGCCTTGTTCCATACCCAAGGCTTAAATAGTCGTGTTACCCGGGAACGGGATTGCTGAGTCCTCTGTGGCTCACAGTTACTTCACCACACCAGATGCAGGTTCAGCCGAGTTTGATGCAGGAGCTCGATCAGTTCTTCACCGGGAGTTCGATGAAGAGTTTGGTTGTTTGCTTGTGACGTTTCGACGATCAGTAGTGGTTTCTACTAGGATTCGATCCTGACCTGTGGCTTTATGTTGTTTTGGTATCTTTCTTTGGATCTTCACCCGTAGTCGGGTTGTGATGTTTTGAATGATTATTGTTATGTAATGTATTGTGTGAAGTGGCGAGTGTAAGCCAACTATCTCCTTTTGCAATTTAATCCCTCTTTTACATTAGTCGTGCAAAGATACCAAACTTGAGATCATTCTAGGATGGGCTTATACCTTTAAGTCGTGCCTCGACACGTAGGAGGTATAGTCCCATCCTGGGCATTACACAGAGGATCTCGACCCGAGATCCTGGAGATGGCACCGGATAAAAACGGAAAAGAAGAGGTAAAAACAAGTTGCTTCTTCGACAAACGAGTGAAACCACGAACCTTGAGAGGTTGAACAATCTTGAAAGAAAGAATACAATGGAGATGAACGAAGTTAAGAGCACTCCGGTAAAAAGGAGGAACAAGGAACATAATGAGAACTTTGTAGATTGAATGACATGAAACAAGAGCTTACGAACCAAAAGAATATGAAACTGCAATGGTATAGCCAAGGAATAAGAATGACATAATTTGGACCGCACTCCGTCTGAAAATGGAAGGAATTAACATGAGCTTGAGGAGATGGAATGATACTTGATGAAATCAACAACACATTGCCTCCGAAACAATTGAAAGAATGGCACGAGGGGTAAGAAGGATTCAGACAGCACTCCGGTTGAAAAGAGAGGAAAAGCTAGATAGATGACGGAACTTGAATGGAGGACACGACGTTCCAGTTAAATAGACAAGCAACGGAAGAATATGATCTTGATAAAAATGAGAAGATGGTCAAAGAGAGCAATATCACAATGCCTCCGGAATGAAAGAATAGAATATAGATCAATGAAAGAAATGAACGGAGAAAAAAATATGACAACTTCTCTCAAAATTGAATTTGAAAGAGCATCCTTATGAAGAAGGGTTGAATGGGGTTGATGGAAAATCAACAGCAAAACGAATAAACTTGATGTGGGCTTATGGAAAACATCTCAAAACTTGAAGTTAAATTCTGCCACTAACGGAAACAATTGATTTGATTGAGAGCACCAAATAGATTATAAAATTAATATCACCGAGAGGAGAAATGAAGAACTTGGGTCATTTATAAGCACCATAATTAGCAACAATTCTTAGTGAAAGCTTTTAGGTGAAATACAACCCAAGATTACTCCAACGAATAAATTGAATGGTTGGAAAGATCTCCTGAACAAAGAAATGATGGGTTTAAATATCTCATTCCTGACAACTTGTGAATCATGAAACATGAAGGGAAATTGTCAAAAATGGCATACCACCATCTCAAACAATAAGGTAGAAACAATTGCACTTGGAAAGCATGATGAAGAATGCTTGAGCTCCAACAAGAATCTTGATGAAGACTTCGAGGATGAATTAAAACATGATGAACCACCATGAGAACTCCGGTAATGAAAGCATGAGAAGTGAAAGATGAAAAGAATAAGATTCAAGGCCTGCGATGAATTAGATGGAGGTTTGGAATGGTATAATTGAAATAACTTGGAGCTCCGGAAAACAAGATGAACAACTTAGAACCAAGGATATGATACGATGAACAAGCTCCGAAGGAAGGGGTTAATCACTCCGAGGAAATAAGGATAAGATTTACAGTATGCTTATCCTTCATCAAATTAAATTGATGACCAGCAACGGATTTGGCCTACTACTTATTTTTCTTGAAAAGGATTGGAGAGAGATATAGCCAAACTTGAGAATAATCTTGGACGACTCACCGGTAGGATTTTGGAAAGAACAAGTGAAATGACATGATAACACGGTAAATAATGTTTAACGAACCACAGTACAAATTGAAATGGAGTGATGACACAGAACAAGCCACCGTAAGGGATTGAAATTGAGTGAATATAAAAGAATGAATCACCGGGAAGAACATGGAGACGAACGAAGAGACGTCAATGAAGAATATTTGGAGGACAAGTTGAAAACTGAGAACGAATAAATATTCTGAAATGATGGCCTTCGGAGGATCACAATGGAAAGAATTCATGAAATTCTTCGGATGGTATAAAAGAATTCCTCACAATCGAAACAATAATGAGGATGGCATGAAGCTAGAACCACGAATCTTCAAGAGGACGGCCAAGATTTATGAGAAACTCTTTTCCGGTCTTAAAATGTTGAGAAGAACAACGAGAAATACCATGAAGAATTTTTGCGATACTCCAGAAGAATGGAAATATAAAGGTTGAAGCAACAATGAGTGAAAGCGATCTTGGAGGAAACATTTGACTGATGAGAAATCCATTCTTACGTCAAACTTTGAAAAGAATTTCATAATACTCCGGAAAATAGAAGAGTCAGGTAAGATCCTGGAAAATACCTGTGGGTTAGGGCCCACTCAAAATAAATCACCGTTGAAAAAGATTGCTTAAGAGATATTGCACCGGTTGAATTAAATGGCTTGAATGAGATAACAATCTCAAAATATATTGAACAGGTTGAAAATGGAAACACGACTCTTCTGAGATATCTTCAGCACTCCGGAGAAGAATTAGAGAGTTGAATAATCAAGAGAGACTTCGGATAAGAAATTTCAACATCGGAAAACATGTGAAACAAAAGGAATAGATTTGATCATGACCGAAGCTTGAAATTAAGTTCACCGGAGAAGAAACGAGAACGAAGAACGATAACTTGAAGCTTCCTTAGCATCTTCCTGAGGAATCACCGGATAATGAAATTGAACGAAAGAATGAAGAAACATCACATTAATAAAATGGATATTTCATTTAAGAATTTCTGGCTCCGAGAAGAAGAAGGGTGGGAGAGTGGGGAAAACAAGGACAACTTGGGATGAATGAAACAGACACCGTTGAGAAAAAATTGAGAGTTGATCTTGCAAATGATGAAGAGATCGGATTAACTTGAAGAGAAGCACGCTGGTTGAAAAGAATTTAACATAGCAATCTCGATGATCAAGAAGGATTATCACTCCCATAGAAATATGAGAACACCGATTAGGAAATGTATGGAATCAACATTTGACATTGAAGCAACTCGAATACCAGAATCAAAACAAAAACAAAGGATAGATATGTAGCAACATAATCTTCACAATATCATCTGAGCAGAGAATGAATTCCATAGCTTAATGGTACATCAAGCTGACGAGGAGGCACTTGGGAGAACAAAAGGTAAATAAAACAACAAGGAGCAGATAGAACAAATACAAGATAGAAGCTTTGTTCCACATATTTGTGCTGAAAGCTCATGGAACGTGTTACAAAAGGGTTTTGCAATCCCCGAATCAGCATAGCCAAGGACCCTTTAAGATGCAACTCCCGATCGGAACAACGCCCATAAAACTACTTCACTCAATGTAGAACCCCGAACTTCATATCATGCATTCGTTAGAAGAATGCCTACGAACTACTAGAAGAACCCACCTATTAATTTCCGAAAGTTTCAAGTTATGCAATCAGGTGTTGGGGATACAGGGGAAGCACCGCGCACTCAACTCTAATCCTACATCCAGCAGTATCCATCCTTCAACACATAACCAGTTATTTCCGGAAACCATTTACCTCGGACCTTCGAAACGCATCCGCTATACAAGCTATGGCAATACTCCCGAACTACCTCCCCAGTACTGGGTGATGTCGGGGTTATCTTGCCACTAACCGCATAGGAGAGTTTTCGATGTCGGACATCTTATGTATTCCAGAACTACTGCGATATATTTGTGACGACAACACATCGGAGCTCAACTCCCCGGGACACTGCCACAACCCCTAAATGACAGGAGGCATCGAGAACAATGTTCTCGTCACAAAGACATCGGAACAATCCAAACAATACTCGCGAGATCCTAAAAAAAAATTGGTGAATTTTTGAGAGTAGAAGAGATAAGTAATCGTCAGGAATCCTCACCAGAGTGAAAAGAGATGAGGAGCAAAAAGAAATCCTACTCTCCGATATATATATATATATATATATATATATATATATATATATATATATATATATATATATATTGGACTCAAAACATTTTCAAGTGTGTGCCTCGACTCAACCGTCAACGATTCGATCAATCAGTGGGGGCTTCTAGGTCGGAGAAGGCTCTGATACCAACTTGTAATGCCCAGGATGGGATTATACCTCCTACGTGTCGAGGCACGACTTAAAGGTATAAGCCCATTCTAGACTGATCTCAAGTTTGGTATCTTTGCACGACTCATGTAAAAATAGGGATGAAATTGCAAAAGGATAGTTGGCTTACACTCGCCACGTCACACAATACATTACATAAGCAAAACATCATCCAAAACATCACAACCCGACTACGGGCGAAGATCCAAAAGAAAGATACCAAAAACATAAATCCACATGTCCGAATCGCCCCTAGTAGAAACCACTACTGATCGTCGAAACACGTCACATACATATAGCCACTCTCTTCATCGAGCTCCCAGTGAAGTACTTGAACCAGCTCCTGCATCATTCTCGGCTGAACCTGCATCTGGTGTTGTAGTATCTGTGAGCCACGAGGACTCAGCAATCCCATAACCATGGGTATCAAGACTAGCAAAGCTTTAAGGGTATGGAGAAGGGTAGTGGTGAGGTTGCAGCATCGGCTAAGCATAATATGGTGGCTAACTTACGAGTACAAGAATAAGATGAGCATCTACGCAAACGGTCGCAAACTAGTAGTGATCGCCAAAGATCCTGAACTACCTACGAGTCAAACATAACCCCACCGTGTTCTCTTCTCAAAGTGAAAAGAGACAGTCACGGTTACTCACACAGTTGTGTGTTTTACTTCGGATCCTCTGTCAAGTTTTCTACAACCGGACATTAACAAATTCCAATCTGCCACATAACCGCGGGTACGGCTTTCGAAAGATCATAACCCTGCAAGGGTGTCCCAACTTAGCCCATCACAAGCTCTCATGATCAGCTGAAGTGATAAATATAATATCATCACCCCTTATCTTAGGGAAATCCGATCAGGCTCGGCATCCCGGTGCACAAGACATTTCGACAATGGTAAAACAAGTCCAGCAAGACCTCCCGGCGTGCCGACACCCTGATAGTAGCCACGCGTATCTCGTCTCAGGCCACGTCCGGATGGGTGATGCTAGAGGTAAAACCAGCCCTCGAGTTTCCCCGAGGTGGCCCCGCAGGCTCCCCGTTTGGGACCAACACCATCAGCACTGGCCCCCCTGCTATGTAGAAAAGAATCTCCAAGGAGCGTCCCCCTTATGCAATCTAATTAATTAATTAAGTTGTTATTATGAGGCAAATTAAAACCAATGTTGGGCCTTGCTGGAGGAGTTTTATTCAAAGATGAAGTGTCAAGGGGTCCCCATATACCCAACCGTGTAAGGAATGGAAAATCAAGGAACATAATGCCGGTTTATCGGTGCCTAAGGTGGCATGAGTGGAACAAAACACCGAGCAAAAGGCCAAGCCTTCCACCCATGCCCAGTATATAGGTGTGTTAATAATAATAATAGATATTGTGATATTCCAACAACAAGTTCCCTCCTGGAACGAACTTCATCTTCACCTGCAACTAACAACGCTATAAGAGGGGCTGAGCAAGCGGGTAACATAGCCAAACAGTGGTTTTGCTAGGAAGGTGTCAAAAGGTTAGAGGTTTCATGGCAACAAGGAGAGGCTGACATAAAAGATGGGTAGCACGACATGTAACGATAACATCGAGACGACTAAGCATGGCAATGGTAGTAAAGGTATTCAAGGGTATGATCATCTTGCCTGAGATCCCGCAAGGAAGAAGAACGGATCCATGAAGTAGTCGAACAGAACCTCACAACTCCGGAACGAACCCGAAGCTAACGAGGAAGAAAACCGGAAAGAAACAAGCAACACGGTAAACACACCACACGAGACATGATAATATGCTCAATCAAGTATGATGCAACACAAGTCTACATAGGATGCACTACAAGTCTATACAGGAAGCAAAACATGGCGAGGTAGGAAGCACAGAAAAACAACACAAGTTTGTATGGTGCAATACATGGCAAGGTATGATGCATGACAAGTCTATACAGGAAGCAATACATGGCAAGCTAGGAAGCACAGAAAAACAACACAAGCAACATGATAATATGCTCAACCAAGTAGGATGCAAGACAAGTCTACATATGATGCACAGCAAGTCTATATATGATGCAATACATGGCAAGGTAGGAAGCACACAAGAACAACACAAGTCTACATATGATGCAATACATGGCAACAAGTTTAAATAAGGCCGGAAACTACAACAACAATTCCGGAAATCCCCATATGCATGTTTAGCAATTTTAAGCAAACAAAAATTCACACATTTTAATGTTGTTAACATGATGCCGATGACATGATCAAGTTTATGCAATTTTTAGTAAAAGTTAACATAAGGGATATGAAGCATTTGTCACCGTGGTGGAAAGAAAGGGGCCACGGCGGCGAATCCGAAAATGATGCCACGCAACATATCGGTACCGGTAGCTCATTGAGAGTCCGGTGCAAAAGATGGCGGGGAGAGGACATGCAAAAGAGATGGGGTGAACCCGGTTGCCCGGTTCCCACGGGTCGGCGACAAGGCAAACGAGGGTCACAACGGACACAATGCAAACATCCGATTCATCTCATACAACACATGCAGTCCACGGGTCATCGTCTCGAGGTTATACCTTCGGAACGTTCGTTTCAGGGTGGTTCGAGGTCGTAGAGGAAGTAGTGGTACTCGCGGGTCGTGGTACACGTTTTGTAGCCGTTCACGTTTCCGAAGATGTTCGGGGTCGACGGTAGAGGTACTTGGCGAATCGAACGTCTTCGGGGCGACGGTAGTGGTACATGCCCGTAGTTGAACTTGACGGGTCGACGCGGGCGTTGTGGGAGGTAGAGGTTCACGTTTCGTAGATGTTCAAGTTCCCGTAGATGTTCGGTTCGTCGAGGTACTTGTCGCGTCGTAGGGGTACTTGTCGTCTTGGTGATTCCACGACGGCGGTAGACGTACACGTATCGTCATGGTACTTGGCGAGATCCGGGACGGTCTTGACGATTCCCGATACACGGTAGAGGAACTTGACGCAGCGCCGTGTAGTCGTACTCGTTTCGAAGATGAACTTGATCCGATGCCTTCGGGCGTCATGGTACTTGGTATCTTGGCGAAAAATAATGAAGATGGCCTTGGACAGAGACATGGCAGCAACAATAGGTTGCGCACGGCAGAGTAGCTGCGGCCTTGGTTCCCGCAGCGGAGCTCCTGTTAGGCGACAGTTGAAGCAGCAAGGGGAGGCACTCGGGGACGACACGGAGGGGCGGCGGCGCTGGTCGAGGCGGTGGAGCTCCTGGCCGGCCGGGCTTCGGCCTGCGAAGGCTCTCGAGGTCAGCGCGGAGGAGCACAAAGGCGGCGGCTGCGAGGCATGGAGCCGGGCGGGGCGCTGCAGAGCGGCGAGCAGGGTGAGGGACGGCGCGGCTCCGCGTGGGGGAGCCCGCGAGCTCCGGCGCGTCGCTGTCCGGCGGCGGGGATTGGAGGCAGCAGGGAGGCGGCGGCGTTGGAGATGCACTGGAGGAGGCGCAGGCTCGCCGGCGTCCTCGAGGAGGCGCGGGATCGAGCATGCGATGCGAGAGAGCGAGAGGAGGGAGAGGTGCGAGGGCTCGAGAGGAGGGAGAGGCTTGGTGTGGCGAAAGGGACGAGAGGGAGAGGAACGAGGGACGAGGGGCTGGCGGCGGCTCGGGAGGGAGATGAGGGAGCGACTGGGATGCTGGCATCGCTAGGGTTAGGAAAGGATTGGGCCTAGGAGGCCTTAGTGCAAATGGGCCGGACTGGAGGTGGAAAGATGCAGCCCGGCTCAACTCTCTCTCTCCCCCTCATATTCTTTTAGAAGAAAAGAATAAGAGAGAAGAAAAAGAAAGAGAGGGTTAAGGAAAGAATTGGGCATGGGGATTATCTTCCCGGACTCACAAAAATGTAAGGACATTTATAAAAATGTTGGAAGGTTATGGAAGATGAAAATTCAAACAAGTTTGAATAAAAGTCAAACTATTTGAATTTAGAAAACCCTTTAGAAGAAATCCAAATGGGCTAGAATTTGAGGACGAGTCTGAGGCCGGGAATTAAGATAACAAAGGCAAGAGAATTAATTGCAAGTGTGTTTGGATATTCCAAATTAATGGATTAATTATAATAGCTCCATAATTATTAGGAGGATATGTTATAAACAAAAGTCACTCTTCCCTCAATTTAAATGGATCGAAGATCCACACAAGTTATTTAGAAATGCAAAAGAATTTTGACATGATGGCATGATGTCATGATGCAATGCAAAAATAAATAACACAGGCACAAATGAAACACATGGGAGAACCCGGAACATCTGGAATCTTCCCATTGCAAGATAAATAGATCAAGTTGGCCAAACAAAACCCAAATATTGGAGAAGAAATATGAGGATATAATCAATCATGCATACAAGAGATCGAAGAAGACTCAAATAACTTTCATGGATATAAAAAGATATATCTGATCATAAACTCATAGTTCATCGGATCCCAACAAACACACCGCAAAAGGAGTTACATCATATGGATCTCCAAGAGACCATTGTATTGTTAATCAAAAGAGAGAGCGGAAGCCATCTAGCTACTAACTACGGACCCGTAGGTCTACAAAGAACTACTCACGCATCATCGGAGAGGCACCAATGGACATGATGAACACCTCTGTGATGGTGTTTAGATTGGATCTGGTGCTTCTAGAACTTGCGGTGGCTGGAATTGATTTTCGTCGACTCCCCTAGGGTTTCTGAAATATTGGGGTATTTATAGAGGGAAGAGGCGATGCGGGAGGCCACTGAGGTGGGCACAACCCACCTGGTCGTGCCTGGGGTCCCAGGCGGAACCACTTTCAATTTCACCAGAAAATTATAGTACTGCGTTAACATTCTTTAAAGATAATTTGGAGTCCTGGTGGGTTGTGCCTCCCTCGGGGCACCCCCCCATGTGCTTTTGTGGCTCGACAGGTGTCTTCTGGTCTAAAAACATTCCACAAAAGTTTCGCTGCATTTGGACTCCGATTGATATTGATTTCCTGCTATGTAAAAAACAAGCAGAAAACAACAACTCGAACTTGGCACTGTGTCAATAGGTTAGTACCAAAAATGATATAAAATGATTGTAAAACATCCAAGAATGATAATATGACAGCATGGAACAATAAAAAATTATAGATACATTTGATACGTATCAGCATCCCCAAGCTTAATTCCTGCTCGTCCTCAAGTAGGTAAATGATAAACACATAATTTTTAATGTGGAATGTTGCCTATCATGATCATATCATATTCTTTCTTTTATAGCATGGACAATTGGACGTTTATGTGGTTCAAAGCAATAGTCTATTTTTGACATGAGGACTTCAATATTCAAGCATATCAACAAACAACCATGTCCTTCAAAATATCAATACTAAAGCAAGTTATCCCTAGCCCATCATGCTTAATAGTTGATCCATTCATGCCACACATTCAAATGTAAATTTCATCCAATGCTCATGTATGATAATAGTGTTCTGTAGTTGGTGCTTTATAAGAGGAGATGGAGACTCAAATAAAAATAAAAATTACATAAAGAAAAATATATGCCCTTCGCGGAGGGAAGTAGGGATTTGTAGAGGTGCCGGAGCTCAAAGCTTAAATTGAGAGGAAAATTTATTTTGGGTGGCATGCTTTTCTCACCAACGAGAACGACTTAAAGTTCCCAAGAATTCCATACTAGATGCATCATATGCGGTTCCCAAACATAAAATATATTTTATTCTTTTTTCCACCAAACTTTCACAAGCCATGGCTAACCGTATCCACGGGTGCCCTCCATACCAACACTTTCCAAGGAATTTATTATTTGACAACATAAAGTAATTTTTTTCTTTTCATTTCGGGACTGGGAATCCCTATTACCGCCATACTCTCGTGCAATGACAAGTGAATAAACACTCGTCTTGAGAATAACACATCTAGCATGAAAAATATTGGCCACCCCTCGCTGCTTCGTGAGCGGTACGAGCACACAAAAGAGAAATTTATTCTGAAAATTAGAGTTGACACATACAAATTTGCTTAGAACGACATGGAAATACCACATATAGGTAGGTATGGTGGACTCATTTGGCACAACTTGGATAATAGGAACTGAATCCACAAGTAGTATTTCTACTCAGTACAAGGTGGAGGCTAGCAACAGATTGAGAAGCGACCAACCAAGGAACGAAACCATCATAAGAGAATATTAAACATAACTAACACCGAAAAATGCAACACAAGTAGGATATAATTTCATTGCATGACTATTGACTTGAATTCTTGCGTAGGGAATCACAAACCTTAACATCAATATTCTTACTAAGAAACAATTACTCATCAACATAGCTCGCATATCACTATCATCATATCTCAAAACTATTACAAAGAATCAAGTTTATTTTGTCCAATGATCTTCATGAAATTTTTATTATATCCTTCTTGGATATCTATCACTTTGGAACTAATTTCATATGTTGCTTTTGATAAGCTCAAACAAATATAAGTGAAGATCATGAGCATTATATTTCTTTCTCTCAAATTAATCTAAGTGAAGCA
Source organism: Secale cereale (assembly GCA_902687465.1). Taxonomy (NCBI): domain Eukaryota; kingdom Viridiplantae; phylum Streptophyta; class Magnoliopsida; order Poales; family Poaceae; genus Secale; species Secale cereale. The sequence continues at coordinate 75,742,085 of LR738712.1, read as the reverse complement.
AGAGATAATTTCTTAAAAAAATTACCAACTCTCAAATAAATCTAAGTGAAGCAAGAGAGAATTTCTTCAAGAATAACAAAGCACACGTGCTCAAAAAGATATAAGTGAAGCACTAGAGCAATTCCATAGCTCATAAAGATTTAAGTGAAGCAGAGAGAGCAATTCTAACAAGTCATGGCATAATTTTCGCTCTCTCAAATGGGTGTGTCCAGCAAGGATATTTATTGAAAATTAAAGAGAAAACAAGCAAAGAATCATATTATACAAGACACTCCTAGCAAAACTCATAATATGTGACGAATAAAAATATAGTTTCAAGTAAAATACCGATGGTCATTAGTAGAAAGAGGGGATGCCACTCAGGGCATCCCCAAGCTTAGCTGCATGCTTCTCTTTGGATAATAACTTGGGATGCCATGGGCATCCCCAAGCTTAGGCTCTTCTTACTCCTTATTCCTTCATCCATCGTAACATCACCCAAAACTTGAAAACTTCAATCACACAAAACTCAACAAAACTTTCGTGAGATCCGTTAGTATAACAAAACCAATCTTTACTCTAACTATTGTAATAAACCAATTCTTATTTTGTAATTGTATTATACCTTGTGTATTATAACTTTTCTATGGTAAAAACTCATCAAAGGAAACCATAGAATCATCAAAACAAGCACATAACACAATAAAAACAGAATATGTGAAAAACAGAACAGTTTGTAAAGATGTGAGTTTTCACCATACTTCTGCAACTCTAAAAATTCTGAAACATTAGGATAACGTGTAGAATTTGTATATTGATAAACCCAAAAAAATTCAAGAGTTAATCACGTTCTAGTAATCGTCAGTAATTCCAACTCTGGACAAAAGTTTCTGAATTTTTCAATGCGATCACATCAACCATTAACCAAATCATCCCAAAGGCTTTGCTTGGCACAAACCTTTATTTAAACCACAAAACACATCTAAACAAAGGTATTATTGGGTATTTTATTGAAAACATCAAGAAAACCAAAAGGCAAAGAGATACAAGTCGGGTTGCCTCCCAACGAGCGCTATCGTTTTACGCCCTTAGCTAGGCATAACTCAAAGATCTATGTTTGCCATCCTTATTCTTATCTTCCATGGATGTGCTCTCATCTTGAGTATTAGTACAAACAACTTGTAAAACATTGTCCATAGAAATTTTAGCATTATTGAGTTGCCCAATTTTATACCCCCTTTGATTTGCGGCAACGATCCAAGAATATTGTTGATTAATATCATTAAAGACTTGTTGGATTATATCTAGAATGGGGACTGCCTTCTTAAGATTTTCATCAAAAATTTGATTATTACCAAGAAAGTGCCTCAACATATAATCAATATTATAAAGGATCTCATCTATAACCGGTTTTTCGCGGTTCATACCATAAAATCAAAAATTTCCCTAGCCTCCAGTAATATGTAATCAAATTCATTCATGAGGATACGTGTAGCTAACTTTTTGGCCTTGGGATCCATTAAAGTGGGTAGTTCAAAAACAATATTTGCAAGGTAGGATGAGTACGAATAAATATATTCTCAAGTTTCAATACTAGCGCTGAAATAGCTTTCGCATAAGATTTTGTTCTTTTGAGTATCAGGGTGTCATCAAGAGTCAAATTCCCAACACAATTGAAAAACTCTTGGATATGTTCTTTCCCCATAATATTCCCTTGTCCCAAAACAAAGGTTTTAGCATCCAGATTGCCTGATCTTCCAATTTTAGGAGTCAGGCCATCATCTGTTTCTGCCATACCAAAATCACTCATGGTGACAAGCAAGGTAAAAGAACCAACAGGAAAACGACGAACGAAAAAGAGGCCTAATAAAACGGCAAATTTTTGTGAAGTGGGGGAGATGAAAATGAGAGGCAAAAGGCAAATAATATAAATTGCAAGGAGACGAGATTTGTGACTAGGAACCTGATAGTTGTTGGTGATGTCTCCCAGGCAACGGCGCCAGAAATTCCTTTTGATTGCTTGTTAGAACTACGTCGGTATTTCCCCAAAGAGGAAGGGATGATGCAACACAACAACGGTAGGTATTTCCCTCAGTGTGACTGTGAGATCAAGGTTATCAAACTAGTAGGAGAACCATGCAACACTACGTGAACGGCACCTACACACAAATAACAAATACTCGCAAGCCGGCATGTTAAAGGGGTTGTCAATCCCTTTCGGGTAGCGGTGCCAAAAGATTGGCAAACTGACGTGAGAAAGTTGTAATAATTTGATAGATCGAACACCATATAAAATAAAGTGCAGCAAGTTATTTTTGTGTTTTTGGTTTAATAGATCTGAAAAAAAGCAAATAAAATAGATCGTGAAAGCAAATATATTAAAGAAGAGACCCGGGGGCCGTAGGTTTCACTAGTGGCTTCTCTCGAGAAAAATAGCAAGCGGTGGGTAAACGAATTACAGTTGAGCAATTGATAGAACTTCAAATAATCATGACGATATCCAGGCAATAATCATTATATAGGCATCACGTCCAAGATTAGTAGACCGACTCCTGCCTGCATCTACTACTATTACTCCACACATCGACCGCTATCCAGCATGCATCTAGTGTATTAAGTTCATGAAAAATGGAGTAATGCAAGAAGAACGATGACATGATGTAAACAAGATCTATTTATGTAGAAATAGACCCCATCTTGTTATCCTTAATGGCAACGATACATATGTGTCGGTTCCCCTTCTGGCACTTGGATCAAGCACCGTAAGATTGAACCCATTACAAAGCACCTCTTCCCATTGCAAGATAAATAGATCAAGTTGGCCAAACAAAACTCAAATATTTGAGAATAAATATGAGGCTATGAGCAATCATGCATACAAGAGATCGAAGAAGACTCAAATAACTTTCATGGATATAAAAGGATAGATCTGATCATAAACTCAAAGTTCATAGGATCCCAACAAACACACCGCAAAAAGAGTTACATCATATAGATCTCCAAGTGACCATTGTATTGATAATCAGAAGAGAGAGAGGAAGCCATCTAGCTACTAAGTACGGACCCGTAGGTCTACAAAGAACTACTCACGCATCATCGGAGAGGCACCAATGGACATGATGAACCCCTCTGTGATGGTGTCTAGATTGGATCTGGTGGTTTTGGAACTTGCGGCGGCTGGAATTGATTTTCGTCGACTCCCCTAGGGTTTCTGGAATACTGGGGTATTTATAGAGCGAAGAGGCGGTGCGGGAAGCCACCAAGGTCAGCACAACCCACTTGAGCGCGCCTAGGGGCCCAGGCGCCCTGGTGGGTTGTGCCCCCCTCGGGGCACCCCCCAGGTGCTTCTCTGGCCCAACAGGTGTCTTCTGGTCCAAAAAAACCACAAAACGTTTTGCTGCATTTGGACTCCGTTTGGTATTGATTTCATGTGATGTAAAAAACAAGCAAAAAAACAGCAACTCACACTTGGCACTATGTCAATATCTTAGTACCAAAAAATGATATAAAATGATTGTAAAACATCCTAGAATGATAATATAATAGTATTTTACAATAAAAAATTAGAGATACATTGGAGACATATCACCAATAAGATAACAAGCGAGAAGTGAATAATTCAGGAATTTCAATAGTATCTGGGCGACCGTTGGAACGAGCTCTTCCAGGCCGAGGAAGTGCTCAAGGCCAAGTTGAAGCAGGCGCCAAACAATAAAGTGTCGCCTAGCTACTACAAGAACCCGATGAAAGACCTCGATGCCACCGCCGACGGAAGTGCAACATCCAAGTGCGAGTAGGCCAAATTGCACAAGCATGTAGAAAACCGACCTCCCCCTAACGACTGGAGGAACAGTGCATGCATGCACACCCGCGAGGCGTCAGACCGATGACGGATAGAGGTCGCCCATCCGTTGGCATGGGCAGCTCAAATAAAGGCCCTCCCCTGCTCGAGGGACCAGCTCCTCAGACCATCTACCAGACCAGGAAGCGCCCACACCCGCCCGCTAAGCAAGCAGGTTGAATGGCTTGGCTGGCGAAATACCGTGACCAGCGAGGGACCACCAAGTATGGGGATGTGAGCAGTCCCGTTGTGCATCATGCCATCGCCCCGTACCCGAGGTGCGGCCCACCTGTTGTGCTTCACAGATGAAGCCATGGAACATAAATTCCCACCAGGATTCAAAATTGTGAATGTCGCTACGGGTCGACTGACCCCTCAGTCTGGATTGAGGATTATATCCTCATAGTACACATGGTAGACGACGATAGTCTCCACGCTATGAAATGTCTGCCCCTACAAGCTTAAGGGCTAGGCTCGGAACTAGCTCCATATACCCTACCGCAAGGCTCAATCAGCACATGGGAAGCACTGGAGGCCAAATTCATGGCCAATTCCTAGGGACTATTACACCCCTAGATGTCGACGACTTGGCTCTTATAGTGCAAAAGTCGGGCGAGTCCGTACGCAAGTTCTGGAAGCATTTTCTCAGAAATAAAAAACAGACAGTTGATTGCAGTGACTCGAAGCACTTGCGGCATTTTGGAACAACATCAATGACGAGTGGTTGTCCGGAGATTCGGGACATTACAAACTAAGGACGGTGGCCACACTCACGCAGATAATGATGGCAACACTCACACAGATCATGACTAAATTATGTGCCGACGAAGATAACTAGCTCGCAAAGAAGAACGGTCGGAATGACGACCCGGGCACATCCGAAGACAGGCCGGAATGTCTTGTTGATGATAGACGGGAAGTCTCCATGCACGTGCCTCTAAAATACTATCACTCTGGAGCCACATTCGTCGCTATTGAACCCTGATTTGAAAATTGATGGTATAATAAATAATCACCTGGCAATGTTTTCAATTATTTTCTTCCATTTGGACGTTTAGACAGCATCATGCAAATTACTCCCTTGAAACGAGCAACACTCCCCACAAAGAAAATGAGACTACATATTCTAAAAGAATGAGACTACATATAAAAGTTCACCAAAACTGAAAGTCCAAGGAGGGAAAACACAAGATTGTAAAACACAGTTATTATGAATCATGGGGAGAAAGGGAGGGGCCAGCAAGAGAACATTTAGAGGGGCAGAACTGTCCATTCGCAGAGCCCATGAACTAGGCTTTGACACCCCACCCGGCACCCCTACCAGTTTTTTTCAAGATAAAAAACCAAATCCATTAGCCCTGCACTAGAGTAGCAAAAGCGGGAATCCAGGCACCACCAAGCTCAGCTTGCTCTGCAAGAAAGACACTCTCACTAGCGGTGGCATATCGACGCCAAGACACATAAGCTTTGTGCTTGATCGCATCCACCCAACTCACAACTTTTGTAAGGCAACTAATCACCTACCACTTCTTCTTTTCCCCCTTGCCCCTCGCAAGACTGCAGCGCCACCCAAGAAGAAGTTGACGCTGAAGGAGCAAGCCATGCAGTCGGCCAAGAGGAAAGGCCGGAGGCATGCGGCAGACGCAAGGGAAGAAGTAGCGACCGCCGCCGCCATCGCTGCCGCGCAGCAGGAGGACACCAACGCCTGTGTCGCGGCGGCAACAAGGACGGACATGTTCTACCTAGCATTAAACTCTGGGCAGCACGGGCTCGTCAACGCCACCGTGGCCGCGGCCAGCACTGGATCGTCCGTGTTTCCTCAGATGGTGCTGCCGGAGTCGCCACGCATGTCGATGACGCACCCAATCCCCGGCTTCCATGTCTACCCGCAAGCCTCCCGACTCTTTGGGGAGTGCTCGCCAGAGGTGAGCATGGTAACTCCTTCCATCCCCCCGCGCCCATGCCCATCGACCTCAACGCAACACCGATGGTCGGTGCCTCGTCATCCAGAGACGCACGGGAGATGCCAGCCGACGTGCTCCCCGACGCCAGCAACCTGTTCGACACAATGAACGCGGCCTCCACCGATGATACGGCCAACCATTTCATGGAGAACATCATCTTCCAGGGTGGTGCGGCAGCCGCTGGTGGGGCCACCGTGGCTGGCTACGACCCAGAGGAGACCCAAAGCTAGGACGGTCGAGGGTTGATATGAAAGGATCGAGGAAGAGGTATCTAGAGGGTGGTGATTAGACACTCAACAAGAAAAGTACCAGTTTTTAAATTCTTTAAGTTGAGGTGGAGTTTTTAGCATAAGTTCAAACATTCATAATACATTTCAAGCAAGCATGGCAAGAGAATATGAGCAGCGGAAAGTAAAGCATGCAAGTTGCAAGAAAATAAAGGGATGGGATTGGAGTGTGCAAACGCAATTGGAGACACGGATGTTTCTGGCGTGGTTCCGATAGGTGGTGCTATCGTACATCCACGTTGATGGAGACTTCAACCCATGAAGGGTAAAGGATGCGCGAGTCCACGGAGGGCTCCACCCACGAAGGGTCCATGAAGAAGCAACCTTGTCTATCCCACCATGGTCGTCGCCCATGAAGGACTTGCCTCACTAGGGTAGATCTTCACGAAGTAGGCGATCTCCTTGCCCTTACAAACTCCTTGGTTCAACTCCACAATCTTGTCGGAGGCTCCCAAGTGACACCTAACCAATCTCGGAGACACCACTCTCCAAAAGGTAATAAATGGTGTGTTGATGATGAACTCCTTGCTCTTGTGCTTCAAATGACAGTCTCGCCAACACTCAACTCTCTCTCACAGATGTAGATATGGTGGAAAGATGATTTGAGTGGAAAGCAACTTGGGGAAGGCTAGAGATCAAGATTCTAGTGGTAGGATTGGAATATCTTGGTCTCAACACATGAGTAGGTAGTTCTCTCTCAGAAAATGAGTAGTGGAAGTGTAGGCACGTTCTGATGGCTCTCTCTCTGATGGAGAATAGGTGCAGGGGTATTTATAGCCTCCACACAAAATCTAACCGTTACACACATTTGACCCAACTCGTCCAGGCCGAATAGTTGAACTCGGTCAGGTCGAAGCAGTTCAAGATGTGAACGTTAGGAATTTCGGTGGGACCGACATGATCAACTCGATGAGACCGATGTGCTAGGGTTAGGGTAAACCTCATCTCGGTTTGACCGATTACACAAACTCGGTGAGACCGATCTTGGTAATAAGCAAACAAAGAGTTGGTCAAGCAAACTTGGTGTGATAGCCTGGCTTATTAGGGATGATAGACTACTCATATCAATAAGGAATTCCTTCTTTTCCGGGAGCCCATTCAGACAGAACTCCAAAGTTAAGCATGCTCAGCTTGGAGTAGTTTCAGGATGGGTGACCGACCGGGAAGTTGCTCCCGGGTGCGCACGAGTGAGGACAAAGTGCGCAGAAAAGACTAGTATTGATATGCGGGGCCAGTCTAGATCCCGCCAGGAGTAACGACCACCGGCGGGTGTGTTCGGGGCGTTACAAGTTGGTATCAGAGCCGACCCTCGCGGTTACACGGATGTTTGCGGACAGTTTGCAGTCATGTTGTGCATGACGTTTGTGACCCGTCGTGGCACACGGCATGGCACATGTGCTGTCCTGGAAGCACAGACGGTTGTGCCAAGGGGGGACGTTCCTGTGGCCCGACGAGGACATCGGTTCCTCTGAGTGAGGGTGTATGTGATAGCCTGGCTTATTAGGGATGATAGACTACTCATATCAATAAGGAATTCCTTCTTTTCCGGGAGCTTATTCAGACAGAACTCCAAAGTTAAGCGTGCTCAGCTCGGAGTAGTTTCAGGATGGGTGACCGACCGGGAAGTTGCTCCCGGGTGCGCACAAGTGAGGACAAAGTGCGCAGAAAAGACTAGTATTGATATGTGGTGCCAGTCTAGATCCCGCCAGGAGTAAAGACCACCGGCGGGTGTGTCCGGGGCGTTACACTTGGTGAGACCGATTGCATATCTCAGTGAGACCAAAATAATTGCAACACGCAACAGAGAGTTTGCTAGCCCATCTCGGTGAGACCAAGATCCCATCGGTGAGACCAAACTGATTAGGGTTTCTAGAAGTGGATATGTCAAGTGAACTCGGTGGCGCCGGATGAATTAAATCGGTAGGGCCGAGTTTGACTTTAGGTTTAGGACATATGTGGAAATGAGAAAGTGGTTGAGGGATTTCGAGCATATCACTAAGCACTTTGAGCAAGTAGACCATTACGCAACACCTCATCCCCTTTTAATAGTATTGGCTTTCCTATGGACTCAATGTGATCTTGGATCACTAAAATAGAAATGAGGAGTGTTGAGATTTTGCCAATCTTTGTCCTTAGCTTCTGGAAGGGGTTCCGCATCCTCTTGTCCTGCCACTCCACTGTTGAACTCATCTAAAATACACTAGATGAAAATATTAGTTCAACAAGAGATATGTTGTCATTAATTACCAAAATCACCCAGGAATCACTTGTGCTTTCAATCTCCCCCTTTTTGGTAATTGATGACAACATACATCAAAGCTTCAGATAAAGATATGAAGGATAACAAGTAAAGCTTTGGAAAAACATGTAACAAGCATATGCCCCCCCTACATATATGCAACCATGTAAATATAGAATATAAGAGCATGTGAATGCATAAGCATGTCAGAGCAAGCAATGAGTTACATGTATCTTGGCTATATGCATCAGAGTAAATGATGTTCAATATAGGAAATGTACCTCCATGTCAATGAGTCCTCCTTGCATACAATATGTACAACAACAAGAGATCATCATGCACATGGATGTGATGTATATACTTACCTTGTGGTCTTGAGCTGGCTTTGGAGAACGTGGACTTGAGAAAATAGGGTTAGATAACACAAGAACACCTACTAAACAAAGCACAATGACTAACCACAAAAGTACCAAGATTGGGATGACATGTAGAGAGTGAGTAGTTAGTACTCAATGTGGATACAGACATGTCCCCAAAGAGATAAAAATATGTAATGAGTTCCAAAGATTTTCTTCCCTTAAGTGTCTTTCTCCCCCTTAATATTATATTGGATAATGGGAGAAGATAGGGTGAAATAAAATCAGAGCAAAACAATCATAATACATACTAACATGTCTTTCCCCTCTTGAAGACATGTGACTTCTCTCCTCTTTGGATAATAAGCATCTGGTGATATGTGCTCTCTCTCTCCTTTGTGTGATAAGCTTTGATGTGCTCTCTCTCCCCCTTTGACATCAATTTCCAAGAAGGGATCTTCTGGAGCATGAGTCAAGTAGGTTTGGTCCTTGAGTCACATTACAAAGTAACATGTAATTTAAGATGCTAGGAGAGGATAAGAATCATTGAGTGGAGCTGGAGCAGATATGTAGGATGCAAATGACAAAATGTTTGCTCAATATTGAAATCGGTGAGGCCGATTCATTGTCATCGGAGACATCGAGTTGGCAGTGTCAAAGATGATGCATATCGGTCAGACCGGGTTTGTCCCTGTCGGTTGGACCGATGAACAATCTGCAATATAGTAATGTAGTTCGGTCTAGCCGAGAAGCAGAAATCGGTGAGACCGGGTTCCGTATAGAGGAAAGATTTTGTCATCTCAACTCACTAGGAAAATAAGATCTCACAAAGATTAGTAGGGAATTAACTGAAGGATTTGCAAAGAATTTGATGCATAAAATAACAGAGAAATGAAAAGAAAATCTAGATGAAGTTTTTTTGAAAGGAGAACAAGCATGCAAAAGATAAATGCAAGAACACAGAGAAACACTAGAGAACTTCATCTAGAAATGGTCAGCAACAGAGTCACCTATGTTAGAGTATATTGACTTAGGAGTCAAGTGAGGGCACTTGATCATAGGTCATACTCATCATTCAAGCTCAAAATGGGGTTGCCATATTTCGTTTAAACATTTTGATGTATTCTCATCTTGTTGAGCTGCTTTGACCCATGCCTTGGGGTAAAGCTTCTATAAGATGGAATAACATACCTTGGGTGGTGGTGTTGATCTTGATGATGTAGTTGAACTTGTGTTGGATGCTCGAGGTTGATGTAGTTCATCAAGAGTTGGGAGCACCACTTGTAGTTTGAGTTCATCTACCTACATGGGTTAGATTTGCAAGGAAGAGCACTTGTGTATCCAAAATGACAATCATGAAAATTTGATACCAAATGAAATTTGATATATAGAAATTGTCAAAGGATATATTGAAAGGATTCATGCTTCCTTGTCTTCAACCACCAAATTGTAGAGACTTGGTGAAGTAAAGATTGCTTAGGATGTGAGTGAGTTGCAATCTCATAGATTTAGATTCATCCAAGTACCTACAAGGGTTAGATAACATGCAAGGGTGCAAATATAGATCCAAGACATATGAACATCATCATAAGAGAAATATCAAGGATTAGTCAAAGGCTCATGCCTTGCATGCATCCAAATGGAGTGACTACTCCAAATTTGAGGCACCAATGATGTTTAATTCACCTCTCAAACGGTAAAATACTTTCTCATCAAGCGGTTTGGTGAATATATCCGCCAATTGCTTATCGATACGAACATGTTTAAGATCAATGTCTCCTTTAGCAACATGATCTTGAATGAAATGATGATGAACTTCAATATGCTTAGTTCGAGAATGTTGCACGGGATTGTGAGCAATCTTAATAGCACTTTCATTATCACAAAGCAATGTAATATATTTCACATAGATCCCATAATCTTTAAGAGTATGGGTCATCCAAAGTAATTGAGCACAACATGAACCGGCAACAATGTATTTCGCTTCGGCAGTGGATAAGGATACCAAGTTTTGTTTCTTGGAGGACCAAGACACAAGAGATCTACCAAGGAATTGACAAGTACCCAAAGTGGACTTTCTATCAACCTTGTCTCCAACATAGTCCGAATCGGAGTAGCCAGCAAGATCAAAAGAAGACCTCTTGGGATACCAAATGCCAAAATTTGGTGTGCGAATTAAGTATCTCACTGTCCTTTTCACAGCCTTAAGATGACATTCTTCGGGGGGCGCTTGATATCGTGCACATATGCATACACTTAGCATAATATCAGGACGGGAGGCACATAGATATAACAATGAACCAATCATAGAGCGGTAAACCTTTTGGCCAACCGATTCGCCATCCTTAGTCAAGTCAAGATGTCCACTAGTAGGCATGGGTGTATTCATACCTTTGCATTCTTGCATGTTCAACTTCTTGAATAAGTCCTTGGTATACTTCATTTGAGAAACAAAGGTACCCTCCTTAGTTTGCTTGATTTGCAAACCAAGAAAGAACTGGAGTTCACTCATCATAGACATCTCAAACTTCTCCAACATTAGTCTTCCAAACTTTTCACTAAAATGAGGGTTAGTCGAGCCCAATATGATATCATCAACGTAAATTTGGCACACAAATAATTCACCGTTAACTCCTTTAGTAAAAAGTGTTGAATCAATTTCCCCAATTTCAAAGCCTTTTTCAATAAGGAACTTGGTCAAGCATTTGTACCACACTCTAGGAGCTTGTTTAAGACCATAAAGAGCTTTGTGAAGCTTGTAAACATGATTAGGTTTCTTGGGATTAACAAAGCCGAGAGGTTGTTTAACATAAACTTGCTCCTCAATTTCACCGTTGAGAAAAACACTTTTAATGTCCATTTGATATAAAGTGATATCATGATGATTGGCATAAGCAAGTAAGATGTGTATGGACTCGAGTCTATCAACGGGGGCATATGTCTCACCGTAATCCATACATTCGACTTGAGTGTAGCCTTGGGCGATGAGACGGTCCTTGTTGCGTACAACTTGTCCATCTTCTTATTGCTTATTGCGAAACACCCATTTGGTACCGATGATGTTGTGGTTGTTGTCGGGCTTCTCAACCAATGTCCAAACTTGGTTTCTCTCGAAATTATGTAGTTCCTCGTGCATAGCATTCACCCAATCCAGATCATCAAGAGCATCTTCAACCTTCATAGGTTCAAGGTTAGATATGAAAGATTAATGTTCACAAAAGTTAGCTAAACGAGATTTAGAGCGAGTGATTCTCCCGGTTTGGATGTCAACATAGATTTGTTCTACGGGATGATCTCTAGCAATCCTTGCTCTAACTCGTGAGAGCTTTTGTTTGGGTCGAGGTGGAACATCCTCTTCATTATCTTCTTCTTCTCGTCCTTCTTCATTGTTGTTGGCGTTGTTGTCCTCTTGTAGAGGTGGAGAGGGAGGTCAATGAGGTTCATCTTGATGCACTTCCTCGTTTCCTTCATCTTGGTGTGTTCCACTTGTGGATGCCTCCAAGTCAACTTGTGGTTCACCTTGTCGTGAAGTTGAGGCATCCACTTGAATGGACGAAGTAATCTCCTTCACCTCCATTGGGCGAATCTTGCCAAGGGACAAGTCTTGTATTGCTTCCGAAGGGTCTTTGTCTCCTACATCAATTGGCAATTTATCTACTTGCGAGCTATTAGATTCATCAAACTTCACATCTACCATCTCTTCAACCTTTCGGGTGAAATTGTTGTAGACATAGTAAGTGTGAGAGGTTGAGCCGTAACCGAGTAAGAAAACTTCATGAGATTTAGGAGCAAATTTTGAACGACGATGCTTGTCAAGAATGTAACACTTTGAGCCAAATACTCAAAAGTATCCAACTTGGGGTTTGTTACCAGTGAGAAGCTCGTATGCCGTCTTTCCGAGAAGCTTGTGAAGATACAGTCGGTTTGTAGCATGACACGCTGTCTCAACCACTTTCGCCCAAAAGTGTTTTGGTGTCTTGTACTCATCAAGCATCGTTCTCGCCATCTCGATGAGTGTTCGGTTCTTCATCTCAGCAACTCCATTTTTTTGAGGTGTGTATGTAGCCGAGAACTCATGTGAAATCCCTTTTTCGTCAAGGAAGGTATCCACATTAGCGTCCTTGAACTCTGTTCCGTTGTCGCTCCGAACCTTCTTGATCTTCACTTCAAATTGATTTTGGGCCTTCCTAGTGAAGTTCTTGAAGATCTTTTGGACCTGTGATTTATCATCAAGAAGGAACACCCACATAAATCTTGAAAAATTATCAACAGTGACTAAACCGAACGAGTTACCACCGAGACTCTTGTAGGCATTGGGACCAAAAAGATCCATATGAAATAACTCAAGCGGTCTTCTCATGGTCATGATGTTCTTCACGTGATGACTTCCTACAACTTGTTTTCCTGCTTGACAAGCACTACAAAGTCTATCCTTGTCAAATATAACATCTTTAACACCAAAGATATGATCACCTTTAATAAGCTTATCAAGATTTCTCATGCCAACATCACCTAACCTTCTATGCCACAACCAAGCTTTAGAAGATTTAGCAATAAAACAATTGGTTGGGCTTTCTTAGTGAAATCAACAATGTATAGGTCACCTCTACGAATGCCGGCAAATACCATGTTATGATTATCTCTATGAAAGACTTGGCAACCAACATGAGTAAATATCACATTTAAACCAAAATCAGCTAATCTAGACACGGAAAGAAGGTTATAGCCGAGAGATTCAACAAGCATGAATATTTTGATAGAGCTATCATTGGATATGGCCACCTTACCAAGGCTAACAACTTTACCCTTAGAGTTGTCACCAAAGGTAACATACTTTCGTGGACCATCGTTTCTAGCAATCTCATCAAACATGTCATTATCTCTAGTCATATGATCCGTACATCAACTATCAAGAACCCATTCCTTTCCTCCGGCTGCGTAACCACGAAGATTAGCCATAAGACCAAAGTGTCTCATTTGTTCATCAAGGTCAAAGTCACTATCATCATCCTCATCATAATATACATGTTCAACATCGTCTCGTGATTGGTCATTACCTAGAGAGAGTGATTCATAAGTTATGTGATCATGACAATGTTCATCTTTATGAATTCTAATGACTTCTGAGATGATATTACTAATGATTCCTACATCTCCTTTGGCACGCATAAGATCACGAAGCTCAAATAAACAATCATCAAATTTAGGATCACTAGGATTCATTTTATTTAAAGCAATGGACTTTTGAAGGATCACATTTAGATTTTTTAAAGAGTAGTTTGGAAATCATTCCACAAGAAATTTCCATATAGTATAAGCACATTTGAAAGTTGGTAAGCAAACAAGCAAATTTCTAGACAATCCTCTAGTGATAAGATCAACAGTTCTAAGATTGCAAAATATGTCAAGATCCTCATCAGAAGTTGGATTCAAAGGGTCAATGGGGGCACATAAGGGCTAACAATATACTTGTTCAAATGATATTCATGGAAGATCTCAAGCATGTCATTTTTCCATTCCTTATAAAACTCCCCTTCAAGGATAGACACTCTACGTCTAATACTCCCAATTGTAGACTCATCCATCTTCCACCAACGGTGATTAAACCAAAGCAATGGAGACCAAAGCTCTGATACCAATTCAAAGGATCGAAGAAGAGGTGTCTAGAGGGGGGTGATTAGACACTCAACAAGAAAAGTAGCAGTTTTTAAAGTCTTTAAGTTGAGGTGGAGTTTTAGCACAATTTCAAACATTCACAATACATTTCAAGCAATCACGGCAAGAGTATATGAGCAGCGGAAAGTAAAGCATGCAAGTTGCAAGAAAGTAAAGGGTTGGGATTGAAGTGTGCAAACGCAAATGGAGACACATATGTTTTTGGCGTGGTTCCGATAGGTGGTGCTATCGTACATCCACGTTGATGGAGACTTCAACCCACGAAGAGTAGCGGCTACGCGAGTCCACGGAGGGCTCCACCCACGAAGGGTCCATGAAGAAGCAACCTTGTCTATCCCACCATGGTCGTCGCCCATGAAGGACTTGCCTCACTAGGGTAGATCTTCACGAAGTAGGCAATCTCCTTGCCCTTACAAACTCCTTGGTTCAACTCCACAATCTTGTCGGAGGCTCCCAAGTGACACCTAACCAATCTAGGAGACACCACTCTCCAAAAGGTAATAAATGGTGCGTTGATGATGAACTCCTTGCTCTTGTGCTTCAAATGATAGTCTCCCTAACACTCAACTCTCTCTCACACACACATATGTGGATATGGTGGAAAGACGATTTGAGTGGAAAGCAACTTGGGGAAGGCTAGAGATCAAGATTCTAGTGGTAGGATTGGAATATCTTGGTCTCAACACATGAGTAGGTAGTTCTCTCTCAGAAAATGAGTAGTGGAAGTGTAGGCACGTTCTGATGGCTATCTCTCCGATGGAGAATGGGTGGAGGGGTATTTATAGCCTCCACACAAAATCCAACCGTTACACACATTTGACCCAACTCGGCCAGACCGAACAGATGAACTCGGTTAGACCGAAGCAGTTCAAGATGTGAACGTTAGGAATTTCGGTGGGACTGACATGATCAACTCGGTGAGACCGATGTGCTAGGGTTAGGGTAAACCTCATCTCGGTTTGACCAATTACACAAACTAAGTGAGACCGATTTTGATAATAAGCAAACAGAGAGTTGGTCAAGCAAACTCGGTGGGACCGATTGCATATCTCGGTGTGACCGAAATAATTGCAACAGGCAACAGAGAGTTTCCAAGCCCATCTCGGTGAGACCGAGATCCCATCAGTGAGACCAAACTGATTAGGGTTTCTGGCAGTGGCTATGTCAAGTGAACTCGGTAGCGCCGGATGAATCAAATCGGTGGGACCGTGTTTGACTTTAGGTTTAGGACCTGTGTGGAAATGAAAAAGTGGTTGAGGGCTTTGGAGCATATCACTAAGCACTTTGAGCAAGTAGACCATTTAACAACACATCATCCCCTTTTAATAGTATTGGCTTTCCTATGGACTCAATGTGATCTTGGATCACTAAAATAGAAATGAAGAGTCTTGAGCTTTTGCCAATCTTTGTCCTTAGCTTCTGAAAGGGGTTCGACATCCTCTTGCCCTGCCACTCCACTGTTCAACTCATCTGAAATACACTAGATGAAAATATTAGTCCAACAAGAGATATGTTGTCATTAATTATCAAAATCACCCAGGGAGCACTTGTGCTTTCACGTTCATGTTGGCGACCTATGAAGCTGGCATACACGACGCCTTCATGCATGATGAGGCCAGCCTAGACCTGGACGGCTTCCCACTCGACCACGAGTTTCCAGAGGACTACAGTCTCGAGGAAGAGGATGAGTTGGACATCGACGTGGAGCCTTTGTTCGAGGACGAGCTCGCCAACTAAGCCACCGGGTCGAAGCTGAAGCGCAAAAGCAAGCACACGAAGGCATACACGACGGCCGAGGACAAGCTCCTTTGTGAGTGTTGGAGGGACATTGGGCAAGACCCCAAGGTCAGCGCCGAACAAAAGGCATCGACCTTTTGGATTCGTGTCCACCGTGAGTTCCATGAGCACAAGAAGTTTCTGCCATACCAAATGCAAATCACGCGCGGGTGGGTGTCCATTTCAAAGCGATGGAGGGTGATCCAACAAGAGTGTAACAAGTTTTGTGCCACTCTTGCGAGCATCAAGGCACGCTCTGTGAGCGACATCGGCATACATGACATGGTGTGCATGCGGCCCTCTTCTTTTCATTCCGTTTTCCATGTCCAATTGCATACATATTTTCCTACATACTTGCATGCTATCCATTTATAGGCGTTCCAATCTTTGGAGGCTTTCAAGGTCCAACATGAAGACAAGTCATTTAACCTCTCGCACTGTTGGAGGGTCATCAACGAAGAGGAGAAGTTCAAGGCGCAATATGCCACCCTCATGGCGCGTGGGGGGG
>LR738712.1:75610865-75725367 GCA_902687465.1 Secale cereale | reverse complement strand
GAGGAAGAGGATGGGGAGGGAGAGAAGACACATTCACGGGGGAAGACCAACTCAAAGAAAGATGACAAGCGGGATCTGGCGTCCAACGTCTTGATCGCTACCGTGGAGGGCATGATGACCAAGAAGGACTCAAAGGATGAGAAGCGTCGACAAGACAAGGAAGATCATGTGAACGCCTACATGGAGATCCAAAGGAGGATGTTTGAGATGGAGGCGGAGAAGCAAGCGAGGATGTTTGAGATGGAGGCGGAGAAGCAAGCGAGGATGCTCGAGTTTGAGGTCGCCAATGCCAAGACCAAGGCGAAAGGAGTAGCTCTCGCTAACATGATGACGATGGTGGAGATCACAAAGGTGGACCTCAACACTGTATTGCCAAGGAAGAGGCCATGGTTTGAGAAGATGCATGCCGACATGCTCAAGTTCGACGATGAATGATCTATGACGGTAGGTGCCATCCTTTTTTGTATGCCAGCAAGTGTGCTTGCTGGCATGACCACAACCGAGATGGCGTGGTCGAACTCCCGACCTTTTTTGTGTGTTGTCATGTGTGCCGGCCGCTGGCAAGCATGCCAACAAGACTGTGTAATGGTCTTTTTGGAGGCTGGCATTGTATGCCGGTCGCTCGCTTGGTGCCGGCATGAACTTTGGGTGGCGGCATGGCCGCATGCATGATCTATGGCCGTGGGCCTTTTAAATTTACACGCGGACATGAAATGGGTCGCTTGCGTTGAGCGCACGGGTGATCCAAAAAAAACTAGGCAAACACTGAGCGAACTGCCGATCCAAACGGACGAAAAGCGGACAAAATGACCATCTGTTTGAATTGTCGCGTTGGAGTTGCTCTTACTCCCTTGAAACGAGCGATACTCCCCCACACAGAAAATAGGACTACATATTCTACAAAATGAGACTACATGAAAAAGTTCACCAAAACTAAAAGGACAAGGAGAAAAAAAAACAGCATTATAAAACGCAGTTATGTGGAACCAGTGGAGAAAGGGAGGGGCCAGCAAGAGAACACTTAGAGGGGCAGAACAGTCCATTCGCAGAGCCCATGAACCAGGCTTTGCCACCCCACCCCGGCACCCCCCACCAGTTTTTCTTAAGATAAAAAACCAAATCCATTAGCCCTGCGCTAGAGCAGCAGCAGAAGCAGCAGCAGCAGCAGGCACCACCAAACTCAACTCGCTCCACTCTCACCGGCGGCCGCAGACCGACGCCAAGAAACATAAGCGTTGTGCCTGATCGCATCCACCCAACTCACAACTGCTGCAAGGTAATTAAGCCCCCTGCCACTTCTTCTTTCCCCCCTTCAAACAAGGTTTGGATTTTCGTTTTTCCTCTCTATCCTGAGTTAAGCAAGCAAGCAAGCAAGCTCAACGCCGCCGCGCATTTTCCCCGTCCAATAATGAGATGAAATGGTGTACTACTATTATTGAAGTGTTTATTTCTACGTTACTCCGACAATAAGTTGGAGGGGAGTGTATCCAGTAGTGGTGGTGGTTCGGCAGGAATGTTTCCTTGGTGTTGGTTTGGTCGTTTCCCCTGTCCTAAAAAGCTGCCTTTTCTTGTGCGCTTTTCTGTTGGTTTCTGCCAACCAAAGCCTTTCTCTCCCCCCATCACTGGTTCCCTCCCCTCCTCCACCTCCGTCTCCGTCTGATGAGAAGCAGAGGAAGAGGCGGCCGCGTATCCTCCTCGCCGGGCCTTCAAGATCGGGCGGGGCCTTCCTCCTCCCCTCTCCGCCGCCCAACAAAGATCTTCGTCGTCCTTCGCTGGTGACGGATCCCTGACTCGTTTGGATTTCATTTTGTTGATGCCGGCGATCTATTCCCGACGTTTAGTCTCTCCAACACACCCATTTTTCTCTGTCGCGGATTTGTTTGCAGTTTGTTTTCTAAAAGGTTTTTCTTAGGGTTCTATTGATGACCCTTTCCCTTCGTTAGGCACTACTCCACTCCTGAACTTGCGTTCTTTGTTAACTGATGAAAGTAAATTGCAAATTTATTCATTTTTTCTTTTTTACTGTAGCTTTTTGTTGAGATATGTGCCATTATTTATCAATCCCCGGTATTACAGTTTTTGTGGTGTTTTTTGTACGAGAAAGTTCATCATAATCCTATGTTCCATTTTCCTATTTTGGATTTATTATAAGGTCGTTCCTCCTTGTGCCAAAATTTACCTAGAAAAATCAGATTATGTCAACTTCTTTCTGCACATTTCGATCTTGTTGCCAACCAAGAGGAGAAGGGAGTGGTCTACGGATTGCAATTCTATAACCACTGTTTGACTGCCTACATGTGCCACACCCTTAAATTATTCCCATCTTGCAACCTGTCTTTGCCATTCATGTTGCTTGCTTGTGATTTTAACCAAGATAAGATTCCTCCCCTCACTGGTGCTTGTTCCCATGGTCTCCCAACATTGCATCACTGATTATTCCGGCTGTCCCCTCACCTCAAGATGCTGCCCTTGTGCTCTGCAGGTGCTGCCCCTTGCTCTCCCTCTGCGATCCAGCTTGGACGACGAGGAGTCCTTGTTGCCGTTGTGCTCTCCCGGACCCAGATCTTGACGCAACTGCCGGCTAGTTTACTCATCTAGAGGGAGGGAGGTCTGCTTGGGCTCCTGACCTGATTTGATTTGGTGGGGGCTCTGCCGCGGTTCAAAGGGGGACAGTTGGGCGTGGATCTTTATCACCAGTTGTTGCTCCTGTCCTTTCACATCGCAGTGGCCACCGGTTTGGTACTTTGTTGATGGGTCAAGTGTTGTGGGTTTGTTGAGGCGTTTCTTCTTGGCTCCCATTCGGTGGTGACTGGTGAGGTGAGCACGAAGGGGAAAGTAGAAGAGCTAGAGAGAACTCAAAAAGGGGAGGAGATTTGCAGGCTGTTTTTCGGTGCGGCACAATGAAGCATATGAAGCTTGGGTCCAAGCCGGATGTCTTTCAGACAGAGGGCAGCAATATCAGGTTAGTTAATTCGTCTCTGTTCTTGCTCAGAGTTTCTTCAGATTCTGTTAACATTTCTACTTTATCAAGCGCTTGGTCTTGGGTATCGTTGTTTTTCTTTTACTCCAGTTTAGTACCAGTCCTGTTGGATGATGGCAAGTAATTTTGTGGCTGAAATTCTGAGATCTGTTCACTTGAGAGATTTGGCTTTTGTATGCATCTTCGTTCTGCAATTTTGCCAGAATCGAGGGGATTTTTTTTGTAGTTTCTTGATATAAATTCCAAATAAATGAAGTCGTTAAAGGGGGCCAATCATACTGGTTACTAGTCATATGCGATCAGCAATTAATTAGCCCTGTGGTGGGGAATACTGGCCTTGATCTGTAGTTTCCTGGGCTCCATTTCTTAAAAAGGAAGAAAAGGATGTGAGCATGCTCCATCACTGCCATTTCTTTGATTTCAGTTACTAGTATGAGTTTGGGAATCTGCGCAAAACGTCCAATCATTCTGAAGTATTGACATTACTGCTACAAATTTACATAAAGAAACCTTTTATATTTGGATAAAACTACATGAGTACATATCCATATAATATGTACAGCTATTATATTTGTGTCATGTTTAGCAACTAAAATTTTAAAAGATTCACCATACAGATTGGATTGCTTTCCCATTATAACAATGTTCACAAAATTGGTTGCCTAGCATGCCTCCTAACTGTGATGCATCGTATCTTGACATTCGGATGGCTAACTATCCAACTGATGTTCTTTATAGGTTAATTTTTCCTTGATTCCTGCTAGTGGCATATGTTCTTAAGCTCCTCTGTACTTTGAGGGCATGTGCAGATTTAATGATTGCAATGCTTTTCTTAGTTTGTTTAGTGTTCAGTTTTTATAAGCAAGCTAGTTATTGACCTTGTGGTCCATCATGTAGATTGAATTCTTGGAGCTCAATTAAGTTCTCTTTGCCTTGCTATGTCCAATTTATTTAATCATTGGTCCTGCACCAGTTCAATTAGTTATATTACGTCGAATTTATATAATCATTGGTCCTGCGCCAGTTCAATTAGTTATATTGTCATACACAATGCTACTAGATGTGAAGTTGCTTTCCACACCTTTCTCCAGCGTTACTTGTGGTACTTTGCTTAGGTAAATGGTCTGTCACTCGCTGTCTTACTTTTAGCTGATTCAGTGGGTTGGGATTTTGTTTCATTTTTTCATTTGAACTCTCCATTATTTGTATTTGTGGATTATGTGTGTTTACTTTGCCATCTTTGTGATGTGTAACCAATTGTTTGTGTGCAACATATGTGTTGATCTTTTTGAGAATTATTGTGGGCCCACTTTTATGAACTGTGCCATTTCCAAACATGTTGTGATCTGGTAATCTGCCAATATCCCCACAATTGTCACATTTGTCATTCTCTTGTAATGACGTGCGAGACGTGAGTGTTCGTGTCCTGACTGATACACTGTTCATTGAATAATGACATGTCACCACTACCATCTGCCCCTTGTATAATTCATGCCTAGGGAATATGCTAGTTGCATAGTACAGCTATGACATGTGTACATACACATAAAAACACAGGAGCAGGAAGGTAGTGGAAAATGTAAAAATGGGCATATATCGATATATGCGGCCTGGAATTCTTTCATTACCGTTTTTAGATCTGTTGTGGTTATGTAAAGACCATCAATTCCAGTGTTGCACCTGTTTTATTTGAAAATTGACCTGTATATTTTATTTTATTTTTGCATCTCATCAGTTTATATATTATGCTTTGCCTCTATTTATACTAAATAGCTTTGACGCTAATGTTGTCAATATGCTTTTCAGGTTTGTTGCAACAGAGCTGGCAACAGATATCGTTATCTCCATAGGGGATGTCAAGTTTTATCTTCACAAGGTATCAACTTCTTATCTGTGTAAATTGTTGCTCTCATGCTGTGACATTGCATTGACATTTTGAGAAGAATTCATAATACTAATAGGCTATTAAGCGTGAACTAAATGCTAAGGCTCTTACCTAGAGCTGTTAAAGAATTATTTTACCAGAATTGCTACAGATTTATATGACTAGCCTTTGGTTTAGAACACCTGATTATAAGGTACACTAAGGTTGATAAGATGACTCCTTTTTGTTCTGTATGCTTTTTCAATTACATCCTTTGTTATTTGTGACTGCACATACACTCCTCGATTAAGCACAACATTTAGAACTTGGTGGATCTTCTACAGTGCACAGTTCTATCATTTACAAATGATTGTTTCAACCTAGAAATTGCCTAATGGCAAAAGAAAAAAAGGAAACATGGAAGCGCTTTCAAGCTTTGGAAGTGTCAGCTGTCTATGTTTAGCAATTAATCCTTACATATACTTTTGTATTGTAAATTTGCAACTAAAGGAACTGTTTATACATGTCCTTTATGCAGTATAATAGAGTAGAGCTTAATAAGTTAGCATCTGTTTTTTTCCTAGCAGCTTTACTTTATTATATCTGAAATAATTGAGCTGTGCACATTATTCGCAGTTCCCTCTTTTGTCAAAGAGTTCACGGTTGCAAAGATTAGTAGCTTCAAGTAATGAGGAAAGCAATGATGAAGTGAATATATCTGACATTCCTGGTGGTGCTTCTGCATTTGAAATTTGTGCCAAGTTTTGCTACGGCATGATTGTAACACTCAATGCATATAATGTTCTTGCTGCTCGTTGCGCAGCTGAATACCTAGAAATGTTTGAGACCATTGACAAAGGAAATCTTATCTACAAAATTGACGTGTTCTTGACATCGAGCATTTTTCGCACCTGGAAAGACTCAATCATAGTTCTGCAAAGTGCAAAGTCGTTGCTGCCATGGTCTGAGAATTTGAAGGTAATCAACCACTGCATTGATTCCATTGCATCGAAGGCGTCAATTGATCCGTCAGAGGTTGAGTGGTCATACACCTACAACAGAAAAAAGCACCAATCCGAGAATGGTGTTGATTCTCACTGGAATGGAGTCAGGATGCAACAGAAGGTCCCTAAGGACTGGTGGGTTGAGGACCTTTCTGAACTTGAAATGGATCTGTACAAGCGCGTGCTCCTAACAATCAAGGCAAAGGGAAGAACACCTGCTGTAGTTATTGGAGAAGCACTAAGAGCCTATGCATTCCGACGGCTGTTTGGTTCCCTTGAAGATGCTGTGAGCAATGGAATTGATTGTACAAAACGTCGTGCAGTTCTCGAAAGCATTGTATTTCTGCTGCCCACTGAAAAAGGTTCAGTGTCATGTGGTTTTCTTCTCAAGTTACTAAATGCTGCATGCTTGCTGGAATCTGGAGAGTCTTATCGTGATAACTTGGTAAAGAGAATAGGCACCCAACTGGATGGTGCTTCAGTTGCAGACCTTCTTATACCAGCAACCGGTGCTGAAAACGGTGTGTATAATGTCGACCTGATCATGGCAATAGTAGAGCAGTTCATGTCACATCATAGTGATAATGGTAAAATGACTTTTCAAGATGATGATGAAATTGTGGAAGTCGAGAAGTTTGCTTCTGTTTCCAGCACGTCAAAGGTGGCAGTTGCAAAGCTGATCGATGAATATCTTGGTGAGATCGCTAAAGACCCTAACCTGCCTGTTCTGAAGTTCATTGCACTTGCTGAAATGGTGTCTGCCTTGTCCCGACAAATGCATGACGGACTATACCATGCCATCGACATGTATCTAAAGGTAATATTTTTCACATACATCTTCTGTTTCCCGTTAGTATGTCTGCAGTTGGGAATTTGGAACTTACACCCAATTCCATGCTTACAGGAGCACCCCAGCCTATCAAAGAGTGAAAAGAAGAGATTATGTGGATTGATGGACTGCAAGAAGCTGTCCCAGGAGGCCTGCATGCACGCGGTGCAGAATGAACGGCTTCCTCTGCGTGTGATTGTGCAAGTTCTCTTCTTTGAGCAAGCCCGAGCATCAGCCGGTTCTGCCAGGAGTGACTCTGGAGCCGACCTTTCATCCGCTGTTCACTCACTTCTTCCCAGAGAGAATGGCAACTCGTACGGCAGCTCCAGGTCAGCCGCCACAACAACAACGGAAGAGGAAGGTAGTGGAGTCCCGACATCCAGCGACATAAACTCTTTCAGGTCGATGAGGCTCGCCAACAACTGCGGTGGCAGCGAGAGGAGCAGCGCCAGCAGCGACATCAACAAGAACGGCGAAGACAAGAGCGCCACCACCAGCAAGGCGAAAGTGATGCTGATGCCGAAGATGCTAAGCAAGCTCTGGTCTGGGAAGACCCACGTTGGCGAGAACAGCAGCTCGGACACGTCGGAGAGCCCCGGATCCGCCAACCCGGAGGAGGTGAAGTCGACGCCGTCGCGGAACACGAGGAATTCAACATCCTAGTCGCTGGTGCTAACAGTATCATAGCACACGGTAGTTTTTCCCTGTCCTTGCTTTGATTTTTTTGCTTTACACGAGAGTAGCAATCTTAAAATGTGGAATACTACTACTGACTGCCCTGTCGCCGATGATGTTTTTTGTAGCATTTTATGCTAGTAACTGGTGTAGCCCGTAGAGGTCTGGTCATTGGTGTTCAGGAACACATTTTTCACGAGATAAAATTGTAATTGTTTTTGTTTTCGGTGGCAATATATAAAAGGAGGCCTTTTTATGGAGGAGGCAGAGCGGCAGAGTAGAGAAAATCCATGTACTGTATTTTAGAACCCTCTGTCAAAGATTCAGTTCATACATACTGCCTGGCAACTGTGAGTTATCTGTTGATGAAGCCGTCGGAATTTAGGTGGAACATTGGTCACTTTTGTTTATCTGAAGGTGAAAATCTAAGCATTCACATCGCTTCGGATTGTTCTTTTGTGACTCGCCATCTCAGCGCTCTGAGTACAGGATGAAGAAAAAGCAAAGTTTTAAGACACTGCGTCAGTGTTTGCAAGCTGCACACTATCGTCCGCGGGGAAATAGTTCCAGACTGTATCAGACGACAGACTGCATATCTATACCTTCATGCAATCATAAAATAGCTAAGAGGTGAGTAGGAAAATGACAGGAAGCTGAGAATTAACAATACTGCAGAATGTGGCCATTGGATTGGATTGGCCATCTTTAACACAAACGGTAGGAGAGAATGCAAAAAAGCAAATGTACGAACATCTACAACCAGACCCTAAACATCCGGGCGGACAGCGCGCCCTGACTGACCAAGAAACGCCACCCAACCGGCACAAATACTATGTGTCGCTCGTTGTGAGCATTAAGCCTCCGACGCCCACTAGCGTAGGAGATGGGCCGGCTCATTAGCTAGCGAACCGTTACGACCAGTTTTAGGAAAACCTTGCAGAAGGTTCTGGAACCTTTTTTTCCTTTTGTTAAATTTTCCTTCTTTTTTCTGTTTCTTTTTATTTTTTAATATAATTCACAATTATAAACTGGTTCACTTTTTTAAATGATTTAAAATTCAAAAAATCACAAATTTAAAAAATATTTGTAATTTAAAAAATTGTTCACAATTTCACTAAAATTTTCATAAATTTCAAAATTATTCACAATTTCAATAAATGTTCAAAGCATGTTCGAGAACATTTATTTTATTCAGGTGAATATTTTTAAATTTTGAAATTTTTTCAATGCATGAAATTTTTTGAACTCGCGAACATTTTTTAAACCGTGATTTTTTCTTGTATTCACGAACAAAAAATCATGAAACATTTTTTCAAATTACAGGATTTTTTCCAAATTCATAATTTTTATTAATTGAAAATGAAACAACTCGAAAAAAAGTTGGCTACGCTCGCTCTCACTTGCTGGAGGATACTCGCGTATGCGGCCAACGCCCATGTAGCACCTGCCGACATGAGCAACATGCCGCTTTTCTCGCTCACTATACAATAGCCCAACCGGACCCCCAAAGCCAGTCTATACGTTCGGGCTCTTTGACACCCCTCAACTCATATGTAGGGCGGATTGTGGACGGCCGGACGTGTCTGCCATGTCGGACATACGGAGATCACCGGTTTGGTCAGACCAGATTCATGCCGCCGCTCCAGTGACCCATTCGAGGGGCCAAATTTGACTATCTAAACCGGACGACGAGGGTAGACCCTAGCCACACCCATTTTCCTCCTTTCCCTCTATCCGCGTCGCACCGCTTCCCCTTTTGCTCTGACTTTGTTGTTTGCCATGATCTTGCAAAAGATCACCTATTACAAAAGACTCACGCCTGAGTGTCGGACGGAGATCTCGCGGGAGAAGCGCGACGCCGAGGAATGTCACGCCGCAAGCCTTGCGGAGAAGAGCAAGGCGAAGGAGGATGCGGGGAAGGAGGCTTCGAGCATGAAGGTTGAGCACTTGAGATTTGGCATAGAAGAGGTGGACGCGGAGTCCCGCCTTGCCCAAGCCGACGAGGTGGAGGAGAAGCACCTCACAATAGAGGAGTTGTTGGAGATGGAGCAAGCGGGCTATCCTAAGCGTCTCTTCTCCAGTGAGGACGAGGAAGAGGAGACACGAGAGACTCACATTGCCTCCAATGATCATGAGGCCGGGTGCTCCGGCAAGGGGGTCATCGACTTCTCCTTGTATGAGAAGTAGCAAGTGTAGTTCTAGTTTAATCTTTCTACAAAGCACCTATGATGAAATCTAGATTGCATGTAGTTGAATGAAATTGAGGGTTCAAAAATTGGAGCGTGTGGTTGTGGACACGAACAAATGAGGAGGCAGACTGCTCTTGTCCTCGTCCGCGTAGATATAGGGGGCATATTTATGCATTGCGGTTTGCAAATGTTTGTAAAACGTCTATAATCAGATTGGGCTAATTTGGTCTCTGATATATTCACGGACGCATCCGGATATTGTCTAGGCGTGTTCGTTTCAAACCCTTATTTGTTCATGCTTGCAGCCATGCCATCGCCTTTCCCTGAGTCGTGTGCATATGATTGGTTGGGATAAAGAGAAAGAAAAAATAGACAAAGGGATAAAGTGGTCTATGGTGGGCCAAATCATAGGCGACGGACTGCCGAACGCCCTTATATTGTCCCAGAAATGATGGTTTGCAGACAACCCGACTATATAAGGACAATTTAAGGGGTCTAGTTGGATGCTTTTTTTTTTCTTTCTTCCATCCAAACAGTGATCAGACTTTTGACACGTGTATTTAAGGGGTCAAATTGTAAGAGCAACTATAGTGTGCCGACTCATTTCGTTCGCGTGTGTTCGTTTGGGTCAAAACAAACACAAAAGTAGGTCCAACGGGCGACCTAGACGAACGCGCATCCGCTTTTTATCCGCCTGCCGACCCATTTCTTACCCAAATTTGGGCCTCATTTGCATCGGCGTGACAAGAAACAGACGCGCGCGACGCTCGCCTACTCCTCCCCTAGCCTGCCAGTCGGTGGCAAACCCACCACCATATCCCTCCACTTTCCAAAAAAAAAAACTTCCGACGGCTCACCATGGATGGTGTGCCGACCCTTGACGCCGTCGTCGGCCTCGCCTCTTCCGGCCTCACTTTCATCGCCTCCACCAAAGACAAGCCCCGCGCGCCCCGCAAGACTGCGGTGCCGCCTAAGAAGAAGCAGTTGACACCCGAGCTGCGGGCCGTGCAGTCGGCCAAGAGGAAGGGTCGGAGGCACGCTCATGGAGATCCAAAGGAGGAGGCTGGAGCTCGATGCGGAGAAGCAAGCGATAATGCTCGAGATTCCGGCAGAGAAGCAAGCGAAGATGCTCGAGATCGAGGTCGTCAATGCCAAGACCAAGGCAAAAAAAGTGGCGCTCGCTAGCATGTTGACGGGGTGGATATCATGAAGGTGGACCTGAGCACAGTATCGCCGAGGAAGAGACTATGGTTCGAGAAGATGCAGGCCGACATGCTGAAGTTCGATGACGAGTGATATATGACGGAGAGCGTCATTATTTTTTTCATGCCGGCAAGTGTGCTGGTGTGACCACGGCCGAGATGGCATGGTCCAACTCCCGCCCCTTTTTTGTGTGTTGTCATGTGTGTCGGTCGCTGGCAAATGCGTTAACATGAACTGTGTGATGTTTTTTTAGCTATGTCGACTGCTGGCATAGTGCCGACATGAACTCTGGATGATGGCATGACCGCAGGCCTTTTAAAATTTTTGTACAGACATGTAATGGGTCGTCGCGTTGGGCGTACGGTCGACCCAAACGCAAAACTGCGGGATGGACGACGAGCGAGCGGCCGAACCAAATGGACGAAAAACGGACAAAACACGCGTTCGTCTGTGTCGGCGCGTTTGAGTTGCTATAAATGCTTTAAGATAATCGCCTCTTGTTCTTCTTCGTCGTGTTTTTTAAGATATTCGTCGTCCTGAAGCTCTGTCAGGGGCGTATCGCAATTAATGCCGGCCCAGTACTGTACGTTCGTCTCCGACAACAATGAAGCTGATTGAGCAGCGTCATCGTCGTCGAGAGGCGATGAAGGGCCAGGCCGCCCCGCCCCGCCCCTTTGTATAACCACGGCCCGGCCTCGGCCTGGCCCGCCGCTCTGACCCGGCTGGTCCCATGCCAACCCACAACGCCCACTCGAGTCAACGAGAAGGAATCCAGTTCCTTTGCGGCTCGCTCGCTCGCTCGCGCGGTCCATTTGCCACGCTCCCTCCCTCCCTCCCTCTTCCAGCGAGTGCCCCACGTCCACATATAGCAAAAAAACCGTGTGCCCACAGGCACAGTCGCGCCAACGGGATGTGACTGATGAAGCACGTACCCTCCCCTCCCCTCCCCTCCCATCCCATTTCCGTCGCCCGACGGCGCACGTCACGCCGCACCCGTCGACCAGCGACAGGAACCACAGCACACACGCAGCCACTACCTCCAAACCAAAGGCGTCGGAGCGAATTAAAAAGGGCCACCACTCGTACCACCGGAGAAGAAATGGGCAGCCGAAAGGAAAAGAAAAGCTCGTGCATATAAACAACCGGCTAGTTGCAGCTAGGCCAGGCCAGATACGCGCGAGCGTGAGAGGAGCCACGATCCCGGAGACGGAGGGAGGGGAATGTACGGTTGGGGTGCTGAATCAAGTCGGGGCGAAGGGCCAGGCTTTGATGGATGGAGCCGGGGTTGGTTTTGCCGGGGATGTTGGAGGAGCAAGAGGCGGTCGGGGAGCGGCGGCCTCGGCCCTTGGCGCCGCCCAAAGGGCAGGGCCAGGCCAGGCCAAGCTAACTCCACTCCACCACGGGGCCCCGCCCCAGAGAGGCCGTAGCTTTCGTCGCTCCAAACTCTCTTTTCTGCTTTGCCTCCTAGCTTTGTTCCTATCCACAGCCCTCCTTCCCTGGCTTAAATTAATCAGGCGTCCGACTTGAACTCCACTGCTGCCGGGATCCTCTGCCTCCACTGACTAGAAGCGTGTTTCGGTTAGGACGAAGCGTGCAATACGGTTTTACGTGGATGAAATGAAACCATTAACCATATCGTAACTCAGCGCTCATTGTTCAAACCGATTTGAGAGTGAGCACACGGCACAGTGCCGAGATAAAACTCGAGAAACGATACGCCCTTGCATGCATGCGGAGGGGCCTGGCCTCGCTTGTTATCCTCTCACTGCTTGGACCATCCGTGAACACCGCAACCCCGGCATAGTCGAGGGTGCTCGGCCGTCCCATACCCGGCCCATCCAAACAACCAAGGTTATCAAACCACCTGCATACGTCTTGACCATGCTGGTCATACTCGATTTACTATACAACGCAAGTATTTATCAGTCCGCCGAGCGGTTTGGGTGTACATTTTTTGACAAATCCGAGACAAACGTTAGGGTTTTACGGGAGTCCACACAACAGCCACATAGGACTTCGACAACTCCAGCCAACCAAAAAACCCTTCTCGAACCCCGTGCCTCCATCATTCCCTATTTTCTTCCATTTCTTCTTTCTCTCCGGCTTTCGTCGCCGCTCCACCACCACGGCCGCCACGTCACACCCCTGCCGGAACTCTACGTCTCCGTCATCTCCAGCATTTCAGTTAGGCTCCACGCCGCTTCTCCTCCGTCGCTATTCAATCCATTTCCTCCGACCGCCCCGCCAGGTAGCATCCGCTACTGCTATACTCACCATACCCGACACATGTTCAATGAATTGCGGGAGCTAAAAAAGATGCCCCTTCTTCTTTCAAGCAATGGATTCCAATTTGGAGTACATATACGAGCACTATGCCGGTTCGTCCGACGGGGAGGACTATTCGGATGAGATGACGAAGATGCAGTCAATCTTTGAAGATGCGCAGCGTGCAGATGAGCATGTTCTCAATTTCAAGGGACAAAAAGCAACTAGAAAGGATGTCGAGAGGGCATTTGGAGTTCTGCAGGCCCGTTTTACAGTTGTTTTGTGGACCTGCTAAACAATGAGATCCGAAGACCTTGTGAGAGGTGATGACATGTCATGTGATCATGCACAACATGATCGTTGAGGATGAGGGTGAGGATGCTGACACATCTCTAGAATTGAAGAACATGGATGATCCTATCAACTTTCATACCAGAATCTTGTCACATTTGAAGAGTTTATTCAAATACATCAACACATTCAGCATCAAGCAACTCACGAGCAGCCGAAGAAAGATTTGATTGAGCATCAGTGGACGGTTAAAGGGGGGCAACAATGTTGGAAAGTAACATTTGAAGTTTTTAAAATTTAAACTAATGTTGCATGCGGTTATTTGAACTTTTGTATTCTATGTATGCGACTATTTAGGCAAACTATGAGAGGTACATTGACTAATGCAGAAAAACCTTATACACACTCTGATTCATGTTAATTGTCGCTAGCTTAGTGCTTTATTTGTCTCAAAGTAAGTGTTCAACTTTGTACTAATTCTAGTACAAAATTATATTAAAGTTGAGATGCTTATTTTGGGATAGAAGGAGTATAACTTTAGTCGGAGGGAGTACTCAAGATAATTTTTGGGGTTCAATTAGTAATCTGCTTCCTTGGTCGAAAATATAGACAATAATGTACTTCACCTTCAACGCCTCTTTTGAGATGTCTTCCTTGAGTCAGGCTGTCCATTTGCTGATCTTCTAGGCACTAAGAGTGGAGGGTGCGTTGATCTAGTTTGATTTGGAGATTGTGCTCCGAGGTGTTGGATATGGATGTGACACGGCGTGTGTGCTCCGTGTCCTCTTTGCCATCTATGACTTGAATTTGGGCAAAGCGAGTAGTGTGTCGGTGTTGTCGTGATGGATGTGGATGCTCACCTCTTGGTGTAGCATTGTGCTGAAAAGCGTTGTATCGGCCATTTTGGCTTCTTCTTCTGTGAATATATGATACGCATGTTTGTGGGAATTCCAGAAAAAAATTTACTCCAAAAAATACAGACAATAATATTATAGTCCAATTCAAGTTTTAGCCACATCTTTCTGGACGAATTAATATCTGGCATGTGGGCACAGGGCTAGCAAAGCGGTGGGCGCGTAGAAGATCCTGTGGAAGCAAAGACTAGCGCGGACCGAGGCCATCGCGGCAACACGGGGGCGCCAACCGCCCAATGTCATCGGAACCCCGCAGCACCAACCAAATATTTCTCCTCCTCGAGCCCGCGGCCCCCGGCCACTTGGGACATGAATATTTGCGTTCGCACAGGCCGGGAAAGGAAGCATCGCCCCTCCTCTATATAACCGCCCCGGCAGTGTCCGCTCTCCTCTGCTACTCCCTCCCTACCACTCCTCCTCCCCGCCGCATATCGACACCGACCGACGTCCAGTTCAGCGGCAAGATCCACGCCGCGGACGTACTCCGCCAGCTCAACCGCCGCGCCCGCCCGCAGATACGGTGATCGACTGCCGGAGGATTCCGCAGACCGACCGACCGAGTGCCGTGCCGTTGGTTGATCCGCCGAGATGAGCTGCAACGGGTGCCGCGTGCTGCGCAAGGGGTGCAGCGACGCCTGCGTGCTGCGGCCCAGCATCGAGTGGATCGACGGCGCCCAGCCGCAGGCCAACGCCACCGTCTTCGTCGCCAAGTTCTTCGGCCGCGCCGGCCTCGTCGCCTCCCTCGCCGCCGTCCCGCTCCACCACCGCCCAGGTACTTACCATCTCGCTACCTTAGTCTTAATGCAATCCTTTCCTTCATCTAGTAGAGCAGTGGATGTTTAGAAGGGCAGATGGGCTGTCAAGAACGCGGAGAACGCAAAACAGCTCTTCAAGCTACCCGAGGGCCGGCCGGCGTTGTCGATCATCGCAGTAATGATTTGTTTAGTGTACCACCACACATCTTATCTTATCTTACCTCTGCTAGCTATAGCTTTTACCTCGGTGATCAGTACGTACAACCTAGCTAGCTAGCGTGCGGCCACCTGTACGAAAAGTTTAAAACCCATCGCCTTGGTTTTGTCTCGATGAACAATGTTACTACAGTAGACATGACCTGACCTATCTATGAACACAGCGTTTTTGTTATTTTAAGCGTTCTTTTGGACGGTACGCGGCCTTCCGACGCCCCCATGGGTCAGGGTAGCTAGCTAGCTAAAGGAGCGAATCTTTTCAGCCACGCTCCCAATTGCGCTTTGCCAAACACAATCCTTAATTAAAGAGTAGTGAGAGATATGCTAATTAATCATGACGATTGCCTTCCGACCTCTGTCGAGGGGTCAATTCATATCTTTTGCCCCTTCGGCGCTGAATGATCCACTCCTATAATTTCGGAATACATAGAGACTTCTGTCCACAAATAACCCGGTGCGAAAATATTAATGATAGTAGTACTACTACGATTGAGATAGGATTGAGTGATTAACAACGTGTGGTGTTATTGCTGCAGCCTTGTTCCGGTCGCTTCTGTACGAGGCGTGTGGCCGGACGATCAACCCGGTGAGCGGCGCCATCGGGCTCATGTGGACCAGCAACTGGGACCTCTGCCAGGCCGCGGCCGACGCCGTGCTGCGCGGCGACTCCCTGCGCTCGCTCTCCGCCGTGCCCGCCGCCTTCACGGAGCGCGACATGGCCGGTCTCTACGGCAACGTCGGCACCAACACCGGCAGCTCCTCCTCCCTCCACTCCTCGCCGGAGAACTCCTCGTCCGCGCCTGCCAGGAAGCGGAGCAAGAACAACTGCGGCGCCGCAGTAGGGCAGCAGGTGAAGCTGCCGGGGCCGGGGCCGGTGCTGCAGTCGTGCGAGCTGGACCTCTGCCTCACGCCCCTGTCGTCGCCGCTCGCCGGCGGGAGGCGAGGCGGCGCGTCGGACGAGTACTCCACCACGACGTGCTGCGAGGAAGCCAGCGGCGACGCGGCGGAGGCCGGGGCGCCCCCATTGCTGAACCTCTTCCACTGAGAGACCGAGTGTAAACTGTAATTGTGCAGTTCGTGTGTGTGTGGGTGGGTGGTGATTAATTAGTTGCATCGGTGTTAGTCAATGAAGCTTTTTTGGGACGTGCAACTTGGTTTACGAATGTTCGATCCATGTTCTAGCGCTCTTATCTTTTGCATGAGTCAGCTAACAAATCGTTTCTCTAGTTCTGAAACAAAGATGAAGTGAACCGTGGTGAGACACGCATATACTCCATCATGTTGTGCATGCTTGCCGTGAAGTGCAGGCATGGCTGACAGAGGGTGCGGTCTTTGAAAGGCGATGCTCGACGGCATCGCTCGCTGGATAGCGATCTTCAATGGCCACCCGGCCTGGTTAGAGCATCTACAGATCTACAGATAGCAAATCTAGACCCTCAAACGCCCGCGGATGTGTCTGGGCACGACCGCGGACGCTTACCGGACACGTTTTATTTGTTGACTTTCACACCTGCGCCCATCATATCTGAAACCTTAAAACCATACAACCCATGCAATGCTATGTAAAATATGATCAACAAGCATAGTTCATCGGGTCAACATTTCATCGCCGGACAGAAGGATCATAGTTCACCGGAGTTCAACTGGAAATTCATTCTACAAACAACTTAAAACATAGTTAAAATATAAACAGAACATGGAAGGGCGGTGGAAATCATCATTTACTTGTTGTCCCCTTCCCCTTGTTGTCGTCAATGCGCCTGTGCTCCTCCTCCGTGTAGGCGTCGGCGTGCGGTGGTGAGTCGTCATCGGAGCTGGAGATCGAGCCGCCCGTCATGTCCGAGCCCGGGCTACAACTTCAGTCCGACAGCCTGCGAAGCAAGCATTCCTTCTCCTTCGCATGGTGGGACGCCTTCACCTTCGCTACCGCCTACTTGCTTACCTCGTGCTCCGATAACTTGATGGTGAGTCGGAATGCCTTGGCATTCTTGCGGAGGAGGACCGACGTGAGGAGCGCGTCATCGGGATTAACCGGCGCGCTCGCGCGTGCCTGGCACGCGGACAATGTCTCCCCCGCCGCCGCCCTCTCCCTTGCTCGCTGCCGCTCGCGGTGGGCATCATCGTGCACACCGACACCTGTGTGGGCACGTGGACCCAGCGGTGGCCGAGTACCACTTCTGGAACACAAGGTGTTGGTTGTCAGTGTAACTTAACGACAGGAGTGGAGCGGCCGGAGCTGTGCGCCAGGCGGGACGGGCTGACGACATCGCCAGCGCTGTGTCGACGGGGGACGGGCGTTGAGGAAGAAAATCTGTCACTGCCGGGGCCGCCTGGCTCGAGCAGTGACCGCCTCAAGGCGATGCAGGGGGCCACCTCCTCCGCATCGATGCTCGAGCCGTCGGATTCTCCACCGAAGCCACCGCTGCTTCCATCGCCGGTCATCGGATCAAAAGTGGAGTGGACGGAAAGGGGAGTGAAGTGGAGTTCAGATTGACCGGTCTCTAGGGTTTTCGAATGGGGGTATTTGTGGGGCACATGTAGGCCAGGCTGGGCCAAGCCGACGTGGAAGACCCACCCGGGCCGCCTCATATCCGCCCCATATTTGAGCTGGATGTAAGGGGTGCCACACGGCCCGGGTGTTTGACGACGGTTTATGGCGCTCGTCTGGGTCGATTTTTCACGACCGATTTGATGACCAAGCTGTCCGCCTGGCGTTTAGGGACGTTTTGGGGTGCCCTGCTGTAGATGCTCCTAGGATACCGGAGATGAGGACGTTTGTGCATGGTTCTAGGATGCGATGACCTTGAGATGTAGCGGCATGGGTGATTTACCCCTGAGTTTTTACTAGGGGTCTTCATGTTTGGTTTGGGGCGGCACGGTGGAAACACTATCCCAGTGTAAGAATAATCTCTACACGTTCTATGTTCGTTGGTGTGCTTCACTAGCGGTGGAAGGCGTGTTGAGTTGTGTCTTTCAGGATTTGGCCAGTTTTGGTTTTTGGTGAATTCGTGTGAACTCGACCGACTTTCATGGTCTTCGGAGTTTCTATGGGCCTGTTTTGATGTTTTCTTTTCAGGGCGACGATTTGCTTCGTAGAACGTGATTGCATGTGTCTCTAGGTCTGCATCGTTGACTTTTCGACTGCTGCTTCTACAAGCTTCTGAGTTTAAATAAGCTTGCTCCATGGAGGGAGAGAAACAGAGGCGGCATTGATCTACGCCTTTATGCGTCATCAGTGGATGCACGAGAAAGAAGACTTCAGAACCCCAAAGAATTTAATATATGGCCTTAGGCCCTTTCTAAGAACCTATGATATAGTATATGACCTTAGGCCCTTTAAAAAAATACGTGCATGACCGTGTATGGTAGTTTGACTGGCGGTTATTGATACGTCTCCAATACGTCTCCAACTTATCTACTTTTCCAAACACTTTTGCCCTTGTTTTGCACTCTAACTTGCATGATTTGAATGGAACTAACCCAGACTGGCGCTGTTTCGAGCAGAACTGCCATGCTGTTATTTTTGTGCAGAAATAAAAGTTCTCGGAATGACCTGAAAATCAATGGAGAATTATTTTGGAATATATAGCAAATACCGGCGAAAGAAACCAGACCAGGGGGACCATACCCTGTCCACGAGGGTGCGGGGCGCGCCCCCGCCTCGTGGGCCACCTGATGCTCCACTGACCCCAACTCCGACTCCATATATTCACTTTTGAAAAAAAAACAGAGATAAGGATTCATCGCGTTTTACGATATGGAGCCGCCGCCAAGCTCTAATCTCTCTCGGGAGGGCTGATCTGGAGTCCGTTCGGGGCTCCGGAGAGTGGAGATCATCGCCGTCGTCATCATCAACCTTCCTCCATCACCAATTCCATGATGCTCACCGCCGTGCTTGAGTAATTCCATCGTAGGCTTGCTGGACGGTGACGGGTTGGATGAGATTTACCATGTAATCGAGTTAGTTTTGTTAGGGTTTGATCCCTAATATCCACTATGTTCCGAGATTGATGTTGCTATGACTTTGCTATGCTTAATGCTTGTCACTAGGGCCCAAGTGCCATGATTTCAGATCTGAACCTATTATGTTTTCATGAATATATGTGAGTTCTTGATCCTACCTTGCAAGTCAATAGTCACCTACTATGTGTTATGATCCGGCAACCCCGAAGTGACAATAATCGGGACCACTCCCGATGATGACCGTAGTTTGAGGAGTTCATGTATTCACTATGTGTTAATGCTTTGGTCTGGTACTCTATTAAAAGGAGGCCTTAATAGCCTTAATATCCCTTAGTTTCCAATAAGACCCCGCTGCCACGGGAGGGTAGGACAAAAGATGCCATGCAAGTTCTTTTCCATAAGCACGTATGACTATATTCGGAATACATGCCTACATTACATTGATGAACTGGAGCTAGTTCTGTGTCACCCTATGTTATAACTTTTACATGAGGAATCACACCCGACATAATTATCCATCACTGATCCAATGCCTACGAGCTTTTCACATATTGCTTGTTGCTTAGTTACTTTACCGCTGCTACTGTTACAATCACTACAAAATTGCTACTGTTACTTTTACCACTGTTACCGTTACTTCCATATTACTTTGCTACTAAATACTTTGCTGCAGATATTAAGTCTTCCAGGTGTGGTTGAATTGACAACTCAACTGCTAATACTTGAGAGTATTCTTTGGCTCCCCTTGTGTCGAATCAATAAATTTGGGTTGAATACTCTATCCTCGAAAACTATTGTGGTCCCCTACACTTATGGGTTATCAAGACTATTTTCTGGCACCGTTGCCGGGGAGCATAGATATAATCTTTGAGTCACTTGGGATTTATATATGTTGATCACTATGAAGAACTTGAAAGACGAAAAAACCAAGATTTATCCCTCAACTACGAGGGGAGGTAAGGAACTGCCATCTAGCTCTGCACTTGATTCACCCTCTGTTATGAGCAAATTTGCGACACCTACTCCTGCTATTGAATCTGATATGTCGCAAGTTCTTGATGATGCCACTTCTGCTTTGTATGATGAAACTACTTCTATGCTTGATAATACTGTGCCACTAGGTGAATTTCTTGATGAACAAATTGCTAGGGTTAGAGAGAATGCAATTAATGAAACTGGTAATATTGATGAAAGTGATGATGAAGATTCTCCCCCTAGATATGAATGGCCTGTCGTGCATGAGGGTTATGTTATGGATGAAGAAACTGCTAGAGACTTTCTTGCTTGCAATGGTATATATGATCTTAAGAAATTATTAGCTAAGCTGAAAGAAAAGTCTTTGAATGCTAGAATGAAATATGACCCTGCTTCTGCTACTTCACCTATCTGTGTTCCTGATAAGGATTATGATTTCTCTGTCGATCATGAGTTAATTACTTTGATTGAATCTGATCCTTTCCATGGCTATGAATTTGAAACTGTTGTGTCACATCTTACTAAATTAAATGATATAGCCACCCTATTCATCAATGAGGAAAAATTAGTTACGATTATATCCTTAAGCTTTATCCGTTCTCGTTAAAGGGTGATGCTAAAATTTGGTTCAATTCTCTTGATCCTGGTTGTGTGCGTAGTCCCCAGGATATGATTTATTACTTCCCTGCTAAATATTTTCCCGCTCATAAGAAACAAGCTGCCTTACGGGAAATATATAATTTTGTGCAAATTGAAGAAGAGAGTCTCCCACAAACTTGGGGGAGGCTCCTCCAATTACTTAATGCTTTGCCTGATCATCCTCTTAAGAAAAATAAAATACTTGATACCATCTTTTATAATGGACTAACCTATGCTTCCAGATAGGGCTGAAAAAAAAAGCTCGAAGCTCGCGAGCTAAACAAGTAGCTCGTGACTCGGCTTGAATCGACTCGAATTCGAAGAATAACGAGTCGAGCCGAGCTTTAGTTTAAGATCGTTTATAGACCAAGTTAAACGAGCCAATCTGGCGAGTACTCGTATAACTCGTTAGGCTCGGTACAAAAGATCTGCCACTCTCAATACAAAAGAAGATTGGCCACTCAGCACCCTGCATCCCAGGTGCACAATACAAGGCCTAGCCGTTGAAGGCCCAGCCACCGAGGAGACTCATGCGTTACAAGGAAATTACAATTGTTTAATGATGTGTGTGTTTAATATATACATAATCATTTTTATCATGTTTGAGGGTTTTATTACATATATTTAACGAGCTTAACAAGCTAAACGAGCCAGCTCGCGAGTTAAACGAGTCGAGCCAATCTTGGGTTTGAGCTCGTTATAGTAACGAGTCGAGTCGAGCTAGCTCGTTAACGAAACGAGCTCTAGCGAGTCGAGCCGAGCTGGCTCGACTCGGCTCGAATTCCAGCCCTACTTCCAGAGACCACCTGGATAGTTGTGCTGGTTGTGTTTTCAGGGAAAGAACTATCGATCAAGCTGAATTGCTATTGAATAATATGTTGACCAATGAAAACAATTGGACCGTTCATGAACCAACTCCTAAGCCAACTCCGAAGAAGAGAGCTGTTCTGTTTCTCAGTCCTGAAGATATGCAAGAGGCAAAGAAATCTATGAAAGAAAAAGGTATTAAAGCTGAAGATGTTAAGAATTTACCACCTATTGAAGAAATACATGGTATTGATAACCCGACACAGGTAGTAAAGGTAAATTCCCTCTATAGATTTGATGAAGGTGATATTCCTCGTTATAAGTCTGCTAGCCAATGCTTAGATGAGTTTGATAATTTTATTGTCAAACAAGAAAACTTCAATGCTTATGTTGGTAGACAATTGAAACACAATGCTTATATGATTGAACACTTGAGTGATTATATGTCTAGAGTTAAAGGTGAGCTTAAACTCATTAGTAAACATGCTTCTATGTTTACCACTCAAGTAGAACAAGTACTTAAAGCACAAAATGATTTGATCAGTGAATTAAATAGTAAGAAAAATGATAATGCTATTAGAGTTGTGACTAGAGGGGGTAAAATGACTGAGGAACCTCTGTATCCTGTGGGCCACCCTAAGATAATTGAGCAAGATTCTTAGAGAGCTAATGTAGATGCACCTAGTTCTTTTAAGAAGAAGAAAAAGAAAAATGATAGGACTTTGCATGCTTCTAGTGAACCTGTTGCTTACACACCTGAGAATCCCAATGATATCTCTATCTCTGATGCTGAAACACAATCTGGTAATGAACATGAACCTAGTGATAATGTTAATGATGATGTTCATAACAATGCTCAACCCAGCAATAACGATGATGTAGAGATTGAACCTGCTGTTGATCTTGATAACCCACAATCAAAGAATCAACGTTATGATAAGAGAGACTTTGTTGCTAGGAGGCACGGTAAGGAAAGAGAACCATGGGTTCAGAAACCCATGCCTTTTCCTCCTAAACCATCCAAGAAAAAGGATGACGAGGATTTTGAGCGCTTTGCTGAAATGATTAGACCTATCTTTTTGCGTATGCGTTTGACTGATATGCTTAAAGCAAATCCTTATGCTAAGTATATGAAAGATATTATCACAAATAAAAGGAAGATATCAGAAGTTAAAATTTCCATCATGCTTGCCAATTATACTTTTAAAGGTAGAATACCAAAAAAACTAGGAGATCCAGGAGTACCCACTATACCATGCTCCATTAAAAGAAACTATATTAAAACTGCTTTATGTGATCTTGGAGCCGGTGTTAGTGTTATGCATCTCTCTTTATATCATAGACTTGATATGAATAAGTTGACACCTACTGAAATATCTTTGCAAATGGCCAATAAATCAACTGCTATACCTATCGGAATTTGTGAGGATGTGCCTGTTGTGGTTGCAAATGTTACAATTTTAACGGACTTTGTTATCCTTGATATTCCCGAGGACGATAGTATGTCTATTATCCTTGGTAGACCCTTTTTGAATACTGCAGGGGCTGTTATTGATTGCAATAAGGCAATGTCACTTTTCAGGTCAACAGTAATGAGATATGGTACACTTTCCGAGGAAACAACCTCAGGTCCACAGTAGGGGGAGCCAGCACCTGGCCACGAGGGTACAGGGCGCACCCCTGCCTCGTGGGCCCCACATGGCCTCCCTCCACTTACTCCAGCACCCACACACTCCTTCTTCCTCCCAAAAAAGCACCAACCAGATCAAGCACGAGTTTTAGCTCATCTTGCTGCCATTTTCGATCTCCTTGCTCAAAGCTCCATTCACAAAACTGTTTGGGGAGATTGTTCTTTGGTATGTGACTCCTCCAATGGCCAAATTAGTTTTTGTTCTAGTGCTTTATTTATTGCAATTTTTTGCTGCTTAGGTGACCCTGTTCTTGAGCTTGCATGTCAAATTTATGAGGTCCCAAGTAGTGCATGATATAGTCTCTAGGCACTTGTGGGAGTAGTTGCTATCAATGTTGTTGGGTTTGGTTCACTTTTATTTCGAGTCACTAAAAATTTCAGAAAAAATGCATAGGAAAATCTACCAAGGTGGTTCCTCAAGGAAGCAAGGACCAAGGCTCGCGATACGTGAGCCGGATGATACGTCTCCGTCGTATCTACAATTTTTGATTGTTCCATTCCAATATTCTATAACTTTTACATACTTTTGGGAACTTTTTATACTATTTTTTGGGACTAACATATTGATCCAGTGCCCAGTGCCAGTTCCTGTTTGTTGCATGTTTTTTGTTTCGCAGAATATCCATATCAAACGGAGTCCAAACGGGATAAAAATGAACGGAGATTTTTTTTGGAATATATGTGAATTTTGGGAAGCG
The DNA here is from genome assembly GCA_902687465.1 of Secale cereale. NCBI lineage: Eukaryota > Viridiplantae > Streptophyta > Magnoliopsida > Poales > Poaceae > Secale > Secale cereale. The sequence continues at coordinate 75,701,410 of LR738712.1, read as the reverse complement.
GAACCAACGTGAGACGATGGCCGAGTGGCCCACGAGGGTGGGGGGCGCGCCCGGGTGGGGCAGGCGTGCCCTAGCCCCTCGTGGCCACTCCGTAAGGCGGTTGATGCCCTTCTTTTGCCGTAAGAAAGGTAATATCCAGATAAAAATCGTGTCCAAAATTCAGCCCAATCGGAGTTACGGATCTCCGGGAATATAAGAAACGGTGAAAGGCCAGAATCTGGGAACGCAGAAACAGAGAGAGACAGAGAGACAGATCCAATCTCGGAGGGGCTCTCGCCCCTCCCACACCATGGAGACCATGGACCAGAGGGGAAACCCTACTCCCATCTAGGGAGAAGGTCAAGGAAGGAGAAGAAGGAGGGGGGCTCTCTCGCCCTCGCTTTCGGTAGCATCGGAGTGCCGCCGGGGCCATCATCGCCACCGCAATCTACACCAACAAGTTCACCACCGTCATCACCAACTCCACCCCTCTATGCGGTCGTGTAATCCCTCTTCTACCCGCTGTAATCTCTACTTAAACATGGTGCTCAACGCTATATATTATTTCCCAATGATGTATGGCTATCCTATGATGTTTGAGTAGATCCGTTTTGTCCTATGGGTTAATTGATGATTGTGATTGGTTTGAGTTGCATGTTTTATTATTGGTGCTGTCCTATGGTGCTCCCCGTGTCGCGCAAGCGTGTGGGATCTGTTGGGGATCGTAGCAGAAAATCAAAAAATTTCCTACGCATCACCAAGATCTATCTATGGAGTAATCTAGCAACGAGGGGGAGGGGAGTGCATCTACATACCCTTGTAGATCGCGATGCGGAAGCGTTGCAAGAACACGGATGAAGGAGTCATACTCGTAGCGATTCAGATCGCGGTTGATTCCGATCTAAGCGCCGAACGACGGCGCCTCCGCGTTCAACACACGTGCAGCCCGATGATGTCTCCCATGCCTTGATCCAGCAAGGAGAGAGGGAGAAGTTGGGGAAGACTCCATCCAGCAGCAGCACGACGGCGTGGTGGTGGTGGAGGAGCGCGGGACTCCAGCAGGGCTTCGCCAAGCACTGCGAGAGACGAGGAGGGAGAGAGGTAGGGCTGCGCCAAGCGAGAGAGGTCAAACCGTGTGTTGGGTTACCCCAAACCTCAAGTATATATAGGGGGGAGGGGGGGGGGCTGCGCCCCCTTTAGGGTTTCCACCCCTAGGGGTGGTGTCCAGCCCTAGATCCCATCTAGGGGCGGCCAAGGGGGAGAGGGAGAGGGGGGCGCACCAGATTGGGCCCTAGGGCCCATCTGCCCTAGGGTTTGCCCCCTTCCCCTCTTGGAGGCGCCTTAGGCCCTGGTGGGGGGCGCACCAGCCCACCTGGGTCTGGTCCCCTCCCACACTTGGCCCACGCAGCCCTCTGGGGATGGTGGCCCCACCCGGTGGACCCTCGGGACCCTCCCGATGGTCCCGGTACGCTACCGATAGCGCCCGAAACTTTTCCGGTGACCAAAACGGGACTTCCCATATATGAATCTTTACCTCCGGACCATTCTGGAACTCCTCGTGACGTCTGGGATCTCATCCGGGACTCCGAACAACATTCGGTAACCGCGTACATACTTTCCCTATAACCCTAGCATCATCAAACCTTAAGTGTGTAGACCCTATGGGCTCGGGAGTCTTGCAGACATGGCCGAGATAACTCTCCGATCAATAACCAACAGCGGGATCTGGATACCCATGTTGGCTCCCACATGCTCCACGATGATCTCATCGGATGAACCACGATGTCAAGGATTCAATCAATCCCGTATACGATTTCCTTTGTCTATCGGTATAGTACTTGCCCGAGATTCGATCGTCGGTATCCCGATACCTTGTTCAATCTTGTTACCGGCAAGTCTCTTTACTCGTTCCGTAACACATCATCTCGTGATCAACTCCTTGATCACATTGTGCACATTATGATGATGTCATACTGTGTGGGCCCAGAGATACCTCTCCGTCACACAGAGTGACAAATCCCAGTCTCGATTCATGCCAACCCAACAGACACTTTCGGAGATACCTGTAGTGCACCTTTATAGCCACCCAGTTACATTGTGACGTTTGGTACACCCAAAGCATTCCTACGGTATCCGGGAGTTGCACAATCTCATGGTCTAAGGAAAAGATACTTGACATATAGAAAAACTTTAGCATACGAACTACACGATCTGTGCTAGGCTTAGGATTGGGTCTTGTCCATCACATCATTCTCCTAATGATGTGATCCCGTTATCAACGACATCCAATGTCCATGGTCAGGAAACCGTGACCATCTGTTGATCAAAGAGCTAGTCAACTAGAGGCTTACTAGGGACATGGTGTTTGTCTATGTATCCACACATGTATCTGAGTTTCCTATCAATACAATTCTAGCATGGATAATAAACAATTATCATGAACAAGGAAATATAATAATAACCGTTTTATTATTGCCTCTAGGGCATATTTCCAACAGTCTCCCACTTGCACTAGAGTCAATAATATAGTTCACGTCGCCATGTGATTAACACACAGGTCACATCGCCATGTGACCAACATCCAAAGAGTTTACTAGAGTCAATAATCTAGCTCACATCAGTATGTGATTAACACTCAATGAGTTCTGGGTTTGATCATGTTATGCTTGTGGGAGAGGTTGTAGTCAACGGGTCTGCAACATTCAGATCCCTATGTACTTCGCAAAACTTTATGTCATATCGTAGATGCTGCTACCACGTTCCACTTGGAGCTATTCCAAACTGTTGCTCCATTATACGTATCCGGTATCTCTACTTAGAGTTATCCGGATAGGTGTTAAGCTTGCATCGACGTAACTCTTTACGTCGAACTCTTTATCACCTCCATAACCGAGAAACATTTCCTTATTCCTAAGGATAATTTTGACCACTATCTGGTGATCTACTCCTGGATCACCTTTTGTACCCTCTTGCCAGACATGTGGCAAGGCACACATCAGGCGCGGTACTTAGCATGGCATACCGTATAGAGCCTATGACAAAAGCATAGGGGACGACCTTCGTCCTTCCTCTTTCATCTGCCGTGGTCAAGCTTTGAGTCTTACTCAACTTCACACCTTACAACTCAGGTAAGAACTCCTTCTTTGACTGATCTATTTTGAACTCCTTTAAAATCATGTCAAAGGAGTGTGTTCTTTTGAAAGTATCATCAGGCATCTTGATCTATCTCTATAGATCTTGATGCCCAATATGTAAGCAGCTTTATCCAGGTCTTCCTTTCAAACAACCCTTTACGCTTTCCAGAAATTCTACATCATTTCAGATCAACAATATGTCATTCACATATACTTATCAGAAATGTTGTAGTGCTCCCACTCACTTCATTGTAAATACAAGTTTCTAACAAACTTTGTATAAACCCAAAAACTTTGATCACTCCATCAAAGCATATATTCCGACTCCGAGATGCTTGCTCTAGTCCATAGAAGGATCGCTGGAGCTAGCATATCTTTTAGCATCCTTAGGATCGACAAAACCTTTCTGATTGTATCACATACAACCTTTCCTTACGAAAACTGGTAAGGAAACTTGTTTTGACATCCATCTGCCAGATTTCATAAATGCAGCTAATGCTAACTTGATTCCGACGGACTTAAGCATCGCTACGAGTGATAAAATCTCATCATAGTCAACCCCTTGAACTTGTGAAAAAATCTTCGCCACAAGTTGAGCTTCATAGACGGTGACATTACCGTCCACGTCCGTCTTCTTCTTAAAGATCCATTTATCTCAATGGCTTGCCGATCATCGGGCAAGTCCACCAAAGTCCATACTTTGTTTTGATACATGGATCCTATCTCGGATTTCTCGGCTTCTATCCATTTGTCGGAATACAGGCCCACCATCGCTTCTCCATAGTTCGTAGGTTCATTGTTGTCCAACAACATGACATCTAAGATAGGATCACCGTACCACTCAGGAGTAGTACATATCCTTGTCGACCTATGAGGTTCGATAGCAACTTGATTCGAAACTTCATGATCAGTATCATTAGTTTCCTCTTCAACAGTCATAGGTTCCACAGAAACATCTTTCTGTGTTGCACTACTCTCAGGTTGAAATGAGGGTTCGACAACCTCATCAAGTTCTATCTTCCTCCCACTCAATTCTTTCAAGAGAAATTCCTTCTCGAGAAAGGACCCATTCTTAGCAACAAACATTTTTTGCCCTTGGATCTGAGATAGAAGGTATACCCAACTGTTACCTTTGGGTATCCTATGAAGATGTATTTGTCCGCTTTGGGTTCGAGCTTTTTTCGGCTGAAACCATAAGCATCGCAGCCCCAAACATTAAGAAACGACAACTTTGGTTTCTTGCCAAACCATAGTTCATACGGCGTCATCTCAACGGAGTTAGATGGTGCCCTATCTAAAGTGAATGCAGCTGTCTCTAATGCATAACCTCAAAATAATAGTGGTAGATCGGTAAGAGACATCTTAGATCGCACCATATCTCATAAGGTTTGATTACGATGTCCGAACACACCATTGCGCTGTGGTGTTCCAGGTGGCTTCAACTGCGAAACAATTCCACAATGTCTTAAGTGATTGCCAAACTCATAATTCAGAAAATCTCCCCTCGATCAGATCATAGGAACATGATCTTCTTGTTATGATGATTCTTAATCTTCACTCTGAAATTGCTTGAACCTTTCAAACGTTTCAGACTTTTGCTTCATTAAGTAAATATGCCCATATCTACTCAAATCGTCAGTGAAGATGAGAAGATAACGATATCCACCACACGCCTTAATTCTCATTGGATCACACACATCAGCATGTACGATTTCCAACAAGTCACTTGCCCGTTTCATTGTACATGAACACGGGATCTTAGTCATCCTGCCCATGAGGCATGGCTCGCATGTGTCAAGCGATTCAAAATCAAGTGACTCCAAACAGCCATTAGCATGGATTTTCTTCATGCATTTTATGCCAAAATGACCTAAGCGGCAGTGCCACAAGAAAGTGGTACTATCATCATTAACTCTACATCTTTTGGCGTTAATATTATTATCTTGTGTATTACAATGATCGAGATTCAACAAACCATTGGGTGCATGACCATAAAGGTATTATTCATGCAAACAGAATAACCATTATTCTCTAACTTAAATGAATAACCGTATTGCAATGAACATGATCTAATCGTATCCATGCTCAACGTAGACACCTGATAACATTTATCTAGGTTCAACACTAATCCCGAATGTAGAGGGAGCGTGCGATGATGATCTTATCAACCTTGGAAACACTTCCAACACACATCGTCACCTCGCCCTTATCTAGTCTCTGTTCATACCGTAGCTTTTGTTTCAAGTCACTAATAATAGCAACTGAACCGGTATCCAATACCCAGGTACTACTAGGAGTACTAGTAAGGTACACATCAATAACACTTATATCAAATATACTTTGTTGAAGTTGCCAACTTTCTTATCTACCATGTATTTGGGGTAGTTCCGCTACCATGTGACCGTTCCCCTTACAATAGAAGCACTTAGTCTCGAGGTTTGGGTTCAACCTTGGGTTCCTTCATTAGAGCGACAACTGGTTTGCCATTCATGAAGTTTCCCTTCTAGCCCTTGCCCCTTTTGAAACCAGTGGTCTTGTTAAACCATCAACACTTGATGCTCCTTCTTGATTTCTACTTTTGCGGTCTTAAGCAACGCTAATAGCTCCGGGATCATCTCCATCCTTTGCATGTCATAGTTCATCACGAAGTTCTAGCAGCTTGGTGATAGTGTCTAGAGAATTCTGTCAACCACTATCTCATTTGGAAGATTAACTCCCACTTGGTTCAAGTGATTTTAGCACCCAGACATTCTGAGCACATGCTCACCAGTTGAGCTATTCTCCTCCATCTTGTTGGCAAAAGAACTTGTCAGAGGTCTCATACCTCTCAACATGGGCATGAGCCTGAAATCCCAGTTTCAGCTCTTGGAACATCTCATATGTCCTATGGCGTTCAAAACGTCATTGGTAAACCCGTTTATAAACCGTAAAGTATGGTGCACTAAACTATCAAGTAGTCATCAAGACGTGTCTGTCAGGTGTTCACAACATCCACAGACGACGTTGTAGGGGTTTGCACATTGAGCGGTACATCAAAAACGTAAGGCTTCTGTGTAGCAGTGAGGACACTCCTCGGACTACGGACCCAGTCCGCATCATTGCTTACAATATCTTTCAACTCAGTCTTTCTCTAGGATCGTATTAATCAGGGAGCAATAACGTAGCTATTGGTCTACAACATAATTTGCGAAGACAACTTAGACTATTGTTCATGACAACTAAGTTCATCTGATGAACTCCCACTTAGATAGACATCTCTCTAGTCATCTAAGTGATACATGATCCGAATCGACTAGGCCGTGTTCGATCATCACGTGAGACGGACTAGTCATCAACGGTGAACATCTTTATGTTGATCGTATCTTCTATACGACTCATGTTCGACCTTTCGGTCTTCCGTGTTCCGAGGCCATGTCTGTACATGCTAGGCTCGTCAAGTGAACCCTAAGTGTATTGCGTGTGTAAATCTAGCTTACACCCGTTGTATGCGAACGTTAGAGCCTATCACACCCAATCATCACGTGGTGCTTCGGAACAACGAACCTTAGCAACGGTGCACAGTTAGGGGGAACACAATTCTTGAAATTTTAGTGAGAGATCATCTTATTTACTACCGTCGTTCTAAGCAAATAAGATGTAAAACATGATAAACATCACATGCAATCAAATAGTGACATGATATGGCCAATATCATTTTGCTCCTTTTGATCTTCATCTTCGGGGCTCCATGATCATCATCGTCACCGGCATGACACCATGATCTCCATCATCATGATCTCCATCATCGTGCCTCCATGAAGTCGTCTCACCAAACATTACTTCTACTACTACGGCTAACGGTTAGCAACAAAGTAAAGTAATTACATGGCGTTATCCGTGACACGCAGGTCATACAATAAAATAAGACAACTCCTATGGCTCCTGCCGGTTGTCATACTCATCGACATGCAAGTCGTGATTCCTATTACAAGAACATGATCAATCTCATACATCACATATATATCATTCATCACATCCTTTTGGCCATATCACATCACACGGCACATGCTGCAAGAACAAGTTAGACGTCCTCTAATTATTGTTGCTTTTTTACGTGGCTGCTATAGGTTTCTAGCAAGAACGTTTCTTACCTACGCCAAAACTACAACGTGATATGCCAATTTCTATTTACCCTTCATAAGGACCCTTTTCATCGAATCCGATCCGATTAAAGTGGGAGAGACAGACACCCGCTAGCCACCTTATGCAACTAGTGCATGTCAGTCGGTGGAACCTGTCTCACGTAAGAGTACGTGTAAGGTCGGTCCGGGCCGCTTCATCCCACAATGCCGCCGAATCAAGATAAGACTAGTAATGGCAAGTAAATTGACAAATCGACGCCCACAACTACTTTTTATTCTACTCGTGCAAGAAACTACGCATAGACCTAGCTCATGATGCCAATGTTGGGGATCGTAGCAGAAAATCAAAATTTTTCCTACGCATCACCAAGATCTATCTATGGAGTAATCTAGCAACGAGCGGGAGGGGAGTGCATCTACATACCCTTGTAGATCGCGATGCGGAAGCGTTGCAAGAACGCGGATGAAGGAGTCGTACTCGTAGCGATTCAGATCGTGGTTGATTCCGATCTAAGCGCCGAACGACGGCGCCTCCGCGTTCAACACACGTGCAACCCGATGATGTCTCCCACGCCTTGATCCAGCAAGGAGAGAGGGAGAAGTTGGGGAAGACTCCATCCAGCAGCAGCACGACGGCGTGGTGGTGGAGGAGGAGCGCGGGACTCCAGCAGGGCTTCGCCAAGCACTGCGAGAGACGAGGAGGGAGAGAGGTAGGGCTGCGCCAAGCGAGAGAGGTCAAACCGTGTGTTGGGCAGCCCCAAACCTCAAGTATATATAGGGGGAAAGGAGGGGCTGGTGCCCCCTTTAGGGTTTCCACCCCTAGGGGTGGCGGCCAGCCCTAGATCCCATCTAGGGGGGCGGCCAAGGGGGGGAGGGAGAGGGGGGCGCACCAGATTGGGCCCTAGGGCCCATCTGCCCTAGGGTTTGCCCCCTTCCCCTCTTGGAGGCGCCTTAGGCCTTGGTGGGGGGCGCACCAGCCCACCTGGGGCTGGTCCCCTCCCACACTTGGCCCACGCAGCCCTCTGGGGCTGGTGGCCCCACCCGGTGGACCCCCGAGACCCTCCCGGTGGTCCCGGTACGCTACCGATAGCGCCCGAAACTTTTCCGGTGACCAAAACGGGACTTCCCATATATGAATCTTTACCTCCGGACCATTATGGAACTCCTCGTGACATCCGGGATCTCATCCGGGACTCTGAACAACATTCGGTAACCGCATACATACTTTCCCTATAACCCTAGCGTCATCGAACCTTAAGTGTGTAGACCCTACGGGCTCGGGAGTCATGCAGACATGGCCGAGACAACTCTCCGGTCAATAACCAACAGCGGGATCTGGATACCCATGTTGGCTCCCACATGCTCCACGATGATCTCATCGGATGAACCACGATGTCAAGGATTCAATCAATCCCGTATATGATTCCCTTTGTCTATCGGTATAGTACTTGCCCGAGATTCGATCGTCGGTATCCCGATACCTTGTTCAATCTCGTTACCGGCAAGTCTCTTTACTCATTCCGTAACACATCATCCCGTGATCAACTCCTTGATCACATTGTGCACATTATGATGATGTCCTATCGAGTGGGCCCAGAGATACCTCTCCGTCACACGGAGTGACAAATCCCAGTCTCGATTCGTGCCAACCCAACAGACACTTTCGGAGATACCTGTAGTGCACCTTTATAGCCACCCAGTTACGTTGTGATGTTTGGTACACCCAAAGCATTCCTACGGTATCTTGGAGTTGCACAATCTCATGGTCTAAGGAAAAGATACTTGACATATAGAAAAGCTTTAGCATACGAACTACACGATCTGTGCAAGGCTTAGGATTGGGTCTTGCCCATCACATCATTCTCCTAATGATGTGATCCCGTTATCAACGACATCCAATGTCCATGGTCAGGAAACCATGACCATCTGTTGATCAACGAGCTAGTCAACTAGAGGCTTACTAGGGACATGGTGTTTGTCTATGTATCCACACATGTATCTGAGTTTCCTATCAATACAATTCTAGCATGGATAATAAACAATTATCATGAACAAGGAAATATAATAATAACCATTTTATTATTGCCTCTAGGGCATATTTCCAACAGGATCCCCTCTGTAGGGTTTGCAATATGTTCATGATTTGCTTATGGTGGGTGGCGTGAGTGACAGAAGCACAGACCCGAGTAAGTAGGTTGTTTGCGTATGGGAATAAGAGGACTTGATACTTTAATGCTATGGTTTGGTTTTACCTTAATGATCTTTAGTAGTTGCGGATGCTTGCTAGAGTTCCAATCATAAGTGCATATGATCCAAGAAGAGAAAGTATGTTAAATTATGCCTCTCCCTCAAATAAGATTGCAATAATGATTACCGGTCTAGTTATCGATTGCCTAGGGACAAATAACTTTCTCATGACAAAAAGCTCTCTAATAAAACTAATTTAGTTGTGTCTTTATCTTAACAGCCCCTAGTTTTATTAATGCGCTCTTTATATTCTTGCAGACCTATCCCACAAAAACTACAAACTACTTCTAGTTTCATACCTGTTCTAGGTAAAGTAAATGTTAAGCATGCGTAGAGTTGTATCTGTGGTCGATAGAACTTGAGGGAATATTTATTCTGCTTTTAGCTCCTCGTTGGATTCGACACTCTTACTTATCGAAAGAGGCTACAACTGATCCCCTACACTTGTGGGTTATCAAGACCTTTTTCTGGCGCCGTTGCCGGGGAGCAATAGCGTGGGGTGAATATTCTCGTGTGTGCTTGTTTTCTTTATCACTAAGTAGATTTTAGTTGTTGTTCTAAGTTGTTTTCTATCTTTAGTTATGGGTAGGAAACGCAAAATACCCAAAAAATTAGTGGTACCTACTGAACCAATGGTTGAAGAACCACTCAAAATCTATCACACTACTGAAGCTTATTACTTGGATCATCTTTGATCCCTATGTGCTCGGGCTGAAACCCCAACTAGCTTAGTTGAGGGAAAATCTTTAGATGAGCATGCTTGTTATGTGCGACACCGCATATCTGAAAAAGGGAAACTTTTACCAGAACAAATTCATTGTTTGCAGTGCTATGCTTGGAATTTATGTGAAATACATGATTGTACCTGTTGTTCTAAAGACCCTAAGAAACACCTTCCTTACCAATGCAAGTTTAGTGATGATGGAATCGTATCTTCGTATACTAAGGGTGTTTATGATTACTATGATGTTCAACAAATTGAAGAATTTGTTGCTTTTAGGGGTACTTGTGAAATTGCTTCCTTTATTGAAGAATGTGATACTACTCTCAACAAATCTGAAAATTTGTCCATACTTAAATATTGCTATGATAATTATGCTTCTAATCCTTATATTAAACCATATATTGAGGACTCCTCCGCTGTCCAAGAAGAGACTAATATTTTGCAGGAGTCTATGGAAGAAGAAATTAATGACATTGTGAGCTCATTGGATGAAAAAGATGAGGAGGAGAGCGAAGAACAAAAGGAGGAAGAGCGGATTGATCACTCGTGCCCACCTTCTAATGAGAGTAACTCTTTATCACATACATTTTTTAATTTCCCTTCGTGCTTACCGAAGGATGAATGCTATGATGATTGTTATGATCTCGTTGATTCTTTTGAAATATCCCTTTTTGATGATGCTTGCTATGCTTGTGTCCAAGATGCCAATATGAATTATGCTTATGGAGATGAAATTGCTATAGTTCCTTATGTTAAACATGAGATTGTTGCTATTGCACCCACGCATGATAGTCCTATTATCTTTTTGAGTTCTCCAAACTACACTATATCAGAGAAGTTTGCACTTATTTAGGATTATATTGATGGGTTGCCTTTTTCCGTTACACATGATGATTTTGATGAATATAATATGCATGTGCTTGCTGCTCCTACTTGCAATTATTATGAGAGAGGAACTACATCTTCGCCTCGCTATGTTTTCAACACGATAAAATTGCAAGAAACTGCTTATACTATGCATTGGCCTTTACTTGATGTGCATGAATTGTTCTTGTATGACATGCCTATGCATAGGAAGAGAGTTAGACTTCGTTGTTTCATGACACATATCACTCTGTGCTCACTACTAAATGCCAAATCATTGTTAATTAAAATTGGCTTTGATATACATTGGGATCCAGGTGGATCCATTACTTGAGCACTATATGCCTAGCTTAATGGCTTTAAAGAAAGCGCTGCCAGGGATACAACCCGGAAGTTGTAGAGAGTCATTTATTTCTGTTGTGTGCTTTTATAAATTTTAAAAACAAAAAAATAAAGAGGGGAACCTAAAACTTTTTCAAAAAGAAAAGCGAAAGTGAGAAAGACGAGCATTGTTAAAGTGGGAGCTAGCATTGAACTTTGTTCATGCCCATGGAAACTTTGTGAACCTTGATTACAGAAACTTTTCAACAAAAATAATTATCCCCTTGTACAATTCCATTGTATTATAAAAATAATGTGCCAAGAGTTTCCTTTAGGATGATTAAACTGCTTGTTGGTTTGTGCGGTGCAAAAACAGAAACTTTGGCTGTAGTGCGCGATTTTACATTTTTTACTGGAATGTCAAAAGGATCGGAAACTTTTTGCAAAGTCTTTCTATACAAATTGTTGATTTTCCTAATTTTTCCATAATTTTTAGGGTTACAGAAGTATGGTTAATGTTCAGATTACTACAGTCTGTCCTGTTTTCACAGATTGCCGTTATAGCTTCATTATTTGCTTATGTTTGAATTCTTGTCGATGCCTCCTTGACTTGGGGCCATAGAATTGTTATAGCATATAATAGGTAATGTTTGTTCATAATTATACAATAATGTTAGAGCAGTACATGATGGGATTTTATTGATCATATGCACTAACCCCGCCACTAAAAGTTTGGTTAAGTTTTGTGTGGATGAAGTGTTCGAAGATTGAGGAGGTCTCGATGCGAGGAGAAGGAGGAGAGGCAAGAGCTCAAGATTGGGGATTCTCGAGGCACCCCAAGTAAATATTCAAGGAGACTCAAGCGTCTAAGCTTGGGGATGCCCCGGAAGGCATCCCATCTTTCTTCAACAAGTATCGGTATGTTTTCGGATTCGTTTCGTTCACATGATATGCGTAAACTCTTGGAGCGTCGTGTGCTTTTTCTTTTTCTTTTAATAAATGCACCATGCCGGTATGAGATAGTCCTTGGTTGATTTATAGAATGCTTCATGTGCTTCACTTATATCATTTGAAATTTGGATTGCCTGTTTCTCTTCACATAGAAAACCACCATTTGTAGAATGCTCTTTTGCTTCACTTATAATTTTTTAGAGCATGGGCATATCTTTTGTAGAAAGAAATAAAACTCTCTTGCTTCACTTATATAGAGAGTTGACAGGAATTGGTCATTCACATGGTTAGTCATAAAATCCTACATAAACTTGTAGATCGCTGAATATGATATGTTTGATTCCTTGCAATAGTTTTGCGATATAGAGATGCTAATATGTGGGAGGTACTAGTGAATGATTGTGGTTTAGTAAAAATATTGGTGTTAAGGTTTGTGATTCCCGAAGCATGCACGTATGGTCTCCTAACTATGTAACCAAATTGGCGCGCATTGTATTTTGATTGTTTATCTTTGCGTGAAGGTCGGGGGCGTGCGATGGTTAACTCCTACCAACCTCCCCCCTAGGAGCATGCGTCGTAGTATTTTTGCTTCGAGGGCTAATAGATTTTTCGCAGTAAGTATGTGAGTTCTTTATGACTAATGTTGAGTCCATGGATTATACACACTCTCACCCTTCCGCCTTGCCAGCCACTCTAGTACCGCGCAATTTTCGCCGGTGCATCAAACCACCTTATATCCTTCCTCAAAACAACCACCATACCTACCTATTATGGCATTTACATAGCCATTCCAAGATATATTGCCATGTAACTCCACCGTTCTATTTATTATGACATGCACCATCATTATTACATTGCCTTGCATGATCATAAGATAGCTAGCATGATGTTTCCATGGCTTGTCCTTTTCTGATGTCATTGCTACGCTAGATCATTGCACATCCCGGTACACCGCCGGAGGCATTCATATAGAGTCATATTTTTGTTCTAGTATCGAGTTGTAAGTAAATAGAAGTGTGATGATCATCATTATTAGAGCATTGTCCCTTGAAAAAAGGCCAAAAAAAGGAATGCCCCCAAAAAAAGAAAAAGAAAGGAAAAGAAAAAGGGGACAATGTTACTATCTTTTTTCCACACTTGTGCTTCTAAGTAGCACCATGATCTTCATGATAGAGAGTCTCCTATGTTGTCACTTCCATATACTAGCGGGAATTTTTTGTTATAGAACTTGGCTTGTATATTTCAACGATGGGCTTCCTCAAATGCCCTAGGTCTTCGTGAGCAAGCAAGTTGATGCACACCCACTAGTTTTCTTTTGAGCTTTCATACACTTATAGCTCTAGTGCATCCATTACATGGCAATCCCTACTCACTCACATTGATATCTATTGATGGGCATCTCCATAGCCCATTGATACGCCTAGTCGATGTGAGACTTTCTCCCTACTTTTGTCTACTGCCACCTCCTATTCCACCCATAATGCTATGTCCATGGCTCACGCTCATGTATTGCATGAAGAGTTGAAAAAGTTCGAAAAAGTAAAATATGAAAACAATTGCTTGGCTGACACCGGGATGGGCATGAGGGGTACCTTGTGTTAAGAAAAGGGAGCATAAAACACTACATGATTTTGTATGGATAACATTCTTTAGCATTGATATTTTGAAAGACTTGATTGTTTGTTGGGATGCCCGAGTATTAAATTCTTTTATGTCAAATGATAGACTATTGCTTTGAATCACTCGTGTCTTAATATTCATGCCATGATTAGATTACATGATCAAGATTATGCTAGGTAGCATTCCACATCAAAAAATATCTTTTTTTATCATTTACCTACTCGAGGACGAGCAGGAATTAAGCTTGGGGATGCTGATACGTCTCCGTCGTATCTATAATTTTTAATTGTTCCATGCCAATATTCTACAACTTTCATATACTTTTGGCAACTTTTTATACTATTTTTTGGGACTAACATATTGATCCAGTGCCCAGTGCCAGTTCCTGTTTGTTGCATGTTTTTTGTTTCGCAGAATATCCATATCAAACAGAGTCCAAACGGGATAAAAATGGACGGAGATTTTTTTGGAATATATGTGAATTTTGGGAAGCGGAACCAACGTGAGACGATGCCCAAGTGGCCCATGAGGGCGGGGGCGCGCCCAGGTGCAGGCGCGCCCTGGGCCCTCGTGGCCACTCCGTAAGGCGGTTGATGCCCTTCTTTCGCCGCAAGAAAGCTAATATCCAGATAAAAATCGTGTCCAAAATTCAGCCCAATCCGAGTTACGGATCTCCGGGAATTTAAGAAACGGTGAAATGCCAGAATGTGGGAACGCAGAAACTGAGAGAGACAGAGAGACATATCCAATCTCGGAGGGGCTCTCGCCCCTCTCACGCCATGGAGACCATGGACCAGAGGGGGAACACTTCTCCCATCTAGGGAGAAGGTCAAGGAAGGATAAGAAGGAGGGGGCGCTCTCCCCCTCGCTTCCGGTGGCACCGGAGTGTCGCCGGGGCCATCATCGTCACCGCAATCTACACCAACAACTTCACCGCCGTCATCACCAACTCTTCCCCCTCTATGCAGCGGTGAAATCCCTCTTCTACCCGCTGTAATCTCTACTTAAACATGGTACTCAACGCTATATATTATTTCCCAATGATGTATGGCTATCCTATGATGTTTGAGTAGATCCGTTTTGTCCTATGGGTTAATTGATGACCGTGATTGGTTTGAGTTGCATGTTTTAATATTGGTGCTGTCCTATGGTGCTCTCCGTGTCGCACAAGCATGAGGGATCCCTGCTGTAGGGTTTGCAATATGTTCATGATTTTCTTATGGTGGGTGGCGTGAGTGACCGAAGCACAAACCCGAGTAAGTAGGTTGTTTGCGTATGGGAATAAGAGGACTTGATACTTTAATGCTATGGTTGGGTTTTACCTTAATGATCTTTAGTAGTTGTGGATGCTTGCTAGAGTTCCAATCATAAGTGCATATGATCCATGAAGAGAAAGTATGTTAGCTTATGCCTCTCCCTCAAATAAGATTGCAATAATGATTACCGGTCTAGTTATCGATTGCCTAGGGACAAATAACTTTCTCATGACAAAAAGCTCTCTACTAAAACTAATTTAGTTGTGTCTTTATCTTAATAGCCCCTAGTTTTATTAATGCGCTCTTTATATTCTTGCAAACCTATCCCACAAAAACTACAAACTACTTCTAGTTTCATACTTGTTATAGGTAAAGTAAACGTTAAGCGTGCGTAGAGTTGTATCGGTGGTCGATAGAACTTGAGGGAATATTTGTTCTGCCTTTAGCTCCTCGTTGGGTTTAACACTCTTACTTATCGAAAGAGGCAGGCTACAACTGGTCCCCTACACTTGTGGGTTATCACCGGACAATGAACTACCGAGGGAAGCTCAAGTGCGGCCTTGTGAATGGCCGTCGGATGAATTTATGATCCAGGCGGGCATTAAGGCAGAATTTTACACATATGTGCGTAATGCTGATATTGAGGACTTCATGTCAGATAAGTGACCGCAAAACCATTACCTAACTGATTCCTTTGTGAGAAGATTTAAATTCACATCCTCACGCAATTCTCACACTTTCTTATTTGATCTTTATGATAAATCTTATACTATGGACCTAGAAGATTTTAATGATGCTTGTAAACTCCCACAGCAGGGTAATGTTGGTGAACCTCGCAAATATGAGTATAAGGACTTCCTAGCTAGTATCACTGTGGGGGAATCTAGAGAAATCACACAAGCTACCATAGGGAGCATTCATTTCCCTGCTATTCATTATTTTGCTCTCTTCATTGGTAGATGCATCAACGGTAAAGATGAGGCTTGCCACATGTGAGTTCCAGATCTTAGTGTTCTCAAAAGTGCAGTATTAGGTGATAGACAATTTAATTTGGGGGCCATTGTTGCACGTAGGTTACATCTTAACGGTTTAAATGGAGATTTTTTTGGTGGAATTTATGCAACTCGCTTGGCCAATTATCTTCCTGTGCCCATACGCGAGAATGATGAGAAGTTGCCTCTTGCTTTTCTAGATTATAATGCCATGATTCGCCATCAGCTCGTTGAGAGGGATGAACAATCCCTCCAGTACCGACTAATCTTTGACAGGCATCGCACTGTCCATATTGCTCTCCCTGCTCCTACTTTCTTTGACTTTCAGGCAAAAGGGAGATATATTATAACCAGGGAGGAGGCGAATGAGTATGAGGAGGAATGGCGACTCCCACCTCCACCCTCTCCCATGGCGACTCCCACCTCCACCCCACCACTCATGGCGGCTCACCAATCCTCCTCTCCTTCTAGATTGTCCATCGTGAGTATTGATCCTCTTAAAATCCAATGGCAAGTCTCATCCATTGGGATTTTGCCCCGGGGCTTAAGGTGGAACGGAAGGTACGTGACAAGTTTAGATCTACGGTTCATTTCGAAGGATCTTCTGGAACCAAGGAATTTTTCTTGGTGGTCTCGTTCTCCTCTACCTCCTTCCCTCTTACCGAAGAGGCTGTAGGAGTGGTTTACAATGTTGCATTGGAGGGTTGGCTTCGGGTTTCAATGTCAAACAATTGGGAGATCGATCTTTCCGGTTTTCGGTTGCATCCAATCGCGTCGGACATTTCATCTATGGTTTAAAGGATCGAGTATGGCCTAATTTTGTTTGCCATTTCCGCCTTTTCAAATTGTCATTGGATTATTCTTGGAAGGGATCAGATTGGCATCTTGATGATGTGATTCCGGAGGTATCTGCGCGATCGCCCATGGCTATTAAAAGCCCTCTAGGGTTTTTACGTTCGAGTGCACTAGGAGACACCTCTTCTAGATCTGAGTTGGCCAAATTCAATTTCGTTAATGATGAAGACAGCGGGTTTTCTTATCATGATCGGGACTCGACATCCCAGGATTTGCTTCAAATGCATTCTACCAGTCCAACGCTCGGCCCGTTTGAATCTTTGAATAAGTTGATGTTTGGCAGTATTCAAGCATATATTACTCGGCAGGGTCCGCATATTATTGGTAAATGTTTTTGTGGGACATCATTTGCTTCAGCTTGTTGGAGTCAAATCAATGAGGAGAAGCCTGAGGAAATTCTTGATCTATGGCAAGCTGGATATACAAATGATATCATCAAATCGGTGCTTGGTGTCTCTTCCATGCCTACGAAAGAATTTATTTATAACAAGCTACAAATATGTATTCTCTGTGATAGACGTGGTCACTTAGGGGAGCACTGCGTGGATCATACTACGTTCACTTCTCATCCCTCTACTGACAGTGTGAATGCTCCTCCCTTGAATATTTTATCGTGGTGCAAAAATTGTAAGAGCACAGATCATCTTTCTTCTTCCTGCTCTTTTGCTAATAAAGATAATAGATGTTGCCACATTTGTGGTGTCAAAGGACACATACAATTGAACTGTTTGGCTCGGGCACATTCAAGGAATCAGATTGCTTGGGTTAGGAAAGATGAGATTGCTAGGTCGGGCATTTCTGTTGGCTCTCCGTTTTTCTTTTGGAAAAAAAAGACCGGACGCAATTTATCTGGGAATCGGGTCCAACAAAAAGGGGATAAGAAGGAAATTTGGATAGCCAAGAGTAATAAGAGGGATTTACCTACTTCTTTGGCCCGGGTTGCTGAGAATGCCCCGGACGTTTCGCCTCCTTACCAACCTATCTCCACCCTCCTGATTTCCGAGGCCACGACTTCTGCTCTGGCTCACCCGTCACCTTGCGTTTCTCCGCTCTACTCTGCCCCCCACTTGGAGCTCTCCTCTCCTCCCCACCCAGTGCCTCCAATGGTGAACCTACCAGTGCTACCATATCAGTTTGTGCCGGGGGAGATGGACACCCAACAAGGTCCAAAAGGGAGGCTGCGGCGCAACAAAGTGATCGTGGATGACCCACCGCTGGACCACTCGCATCATGCGTCGGTAATGGTGGTGCCGCCTCCTGGTGATCTGCAAAGGGAAGCAGTTCTTGCTGAAGTCAGGAGAGTTCTTCTAGAAGACCATGGTGCACCTACTTCTGAGGGTGAGATCTATCCTTTCTGTGTGGGTCTGGTTCGCTTCAATGACAGTGTGGTTAGAGATACTCTGATTAGTAGAGGAGAGCAACCCCTAGATGAGCACACTACCTTTTATTTGCCGCGACATGATGAGGGTCCTAATATGCGTAGACCGGTGATTGAAAGGGATGCATGGGTTATGCTGCTTGGATTTCCTCTCAATTATCAGACAGAGCATTATATTATCAAGGCAGTATCTTGTTTTGGCAGATGTATGTATTGGCACCGCCCTGGCATAGAAAATCTAGAGTTTTGGTTCGTGTTCTCATCAATGAACTTGCTCTTGTGCCTTTTAATTGGGTGGTTAAGAGATTTACGGATATTAGTGGACTGGGCACATCCTGGACTGTAGTTGTTTATGTTCTGAATGGCAGAAATCCTAGCTAGGGACTTGTGGGGGATGAAGAAGCGCCGCCTCCAATGGGTGCTTCCCCACATCCAGACCATCTTCCGTTTCTGAATGCAGTGCAGCAACATCAACATGATGCTCAGGTCTGGCAGCTTCGGAACGCGGCCAATGCCTGGGAGGCAGCTCCTCCTCCCCCACTTCCGCAGCAGGGATGGGGCGAATGGCCCGTGCTTCCACCTGTTCCTCTAGTCTATCAAGGGTTTAGTTACAGAAATTACACTGGCTATGATGGACCTTCTATGATGGATGGGATTCAGATTGCTGACTCTGGGTATGATGATGGGTTGAGGGTATGGAATGAGCATGTTCAAATGATTGAAGATGTAGCTGAAAGATTTGTGCAAGGAAGCCCTATAGGTGACCTGACTTTTCAGCAGATTAATGAACATGAGGTGATCTTGGAAGTTCTTGAGGAGGAGGATAATTGGCTTTCTTTCACTATTTGCTTCTATTGCACTGTTTATACGCCCAAGCTAGGTTGGGTTTCTGCTGAAGACAATTTGGACTCAATCTGGACTAGGTTTGCAGAAGGTTTTCAGATCACTCTTGTGGATCTTGTGGGTGGAGCATGCTTCTCTTTCTTCCCGTTTTCTCCTTTTGAAACGAACGCAAATATCATCTGCTTTCCCCAGGAAGCATGGACTTTCTGCTCTGATATTATTGCAGATCACCTGACCAAAATTTGTTTTACGGTGGGTGCAATCCCCAGGGTTCTAGATGAGGATATGCAGATCCTTTTGGAACCTCAGTCCGAGTTAATGGAGCTGGAGATGGGGAACAACAAGAGAAAGCGCACATTGTTTACGCCATTAGATGTTTCTGAGGTCAGAAGAAGTGTGTGCGCGACTATATATCAAGGATTCAAACCTCCTTCAGTGGCAGACTCCAAACGCAAAGCTTCTTATGTCAAACCGAGAAGGAACCCGGATATTCTCGAACTGCAGCAAAGCAAAACTACTGAAGATTCGTTGGCCTCCACCCAAGCACCTCCTCACACCTCTATTGAAACTTTGCAGCTGTTGGGCACAACGCACTGCGCCATTCCTAGGGAGGAGCTCACCAAGGAGAAGCTACTTGCGCCTCTCGAAGGCAAAAAGTAGAAAGACGCCCAGGCCTTTCATCTCTCGGTTCATTTTGCTTTGCTTCGAAGCTGTTGTAGGGTTATTTTGCGCGCTATTTATTTGCTTTAAGACTTAAATGGCTGCTGTTATGTGGAACATTTTATGTTGGAATATTCGTGGCTTAAATGCTAGTTCTGAGTGTGATGCTCTTCGCAATAAGATTGACGAATCTAATTGCTCCATCGGTTGTTTACAAGAAACTAAGAAGCCAGAGTTTGATCTTTTTTTATTAGAAAATGCTGCCCCAGGAGATATGACAAGTTTGAGTTTATTCCATCTGAGGGTGCTCAGGTGGTCTAATTATTATTTGGTGTAGTAGCCAATTCTTGGGGCAAGTAATACTCCAACTACCTTTTGTTCTCACCTTGAAAATGACCTCGGTCCAAACAAATGAAAGTTGGTTCCTTTCCAACATCTATGGACCATGTGATGGGCCTGAAAGAATTATTTTCATTGAATGGTTTAACAGTGTAAATATTGAATAAGAAGATCTTTGGCTATTCATGGGGGATTTTAACTTCATGCGCTCATTAGAGAACAGAAACTTGCCTGGTGGAAATATAGATGATGTGATCAAATTTAATGAAATTATCAGCCACCTTGGATTGCTTGAAATTCCACTCAAAGGACGAAGATACACCTGGAGTAACATGCAGGAGACCCCTTTACTTGGGCAATTAGACTGGTTTTTTTCTTCTCCAGAATAGATTCTGAAATTCCCTAATACCACTGCAAAACATCTTGCGCGCCCGATTTCAGATCATGTACCTTGTGTTCTTTCAGTAGAGACTGCGATCCCTAGATCTAAACTATTCAGTTTTGAAAACTTTTGGACATCTCACCCTAGGTTTTTAGATGTGGTGAAGACATCCTGGTAAGCCCCCATTAAGACATCTTCAAGTGCTATAAGAATTTCTGCTAAACTCAAGAGACTTAGATATGCATTAAAAACATGGAGCAAATCAATATCTAAGCCAAAGCTTGATTGAAAACTGTAATAGAATTTTGTTGCAACTGGACAACCTTGACGATTTGAGACATCTATCTATTCCTGAAGCTAATTTCAGGATCATTTTAAAGGCACATCTTTTGTGTTTGCTGAAATACCAAAGTGACTATTGGAAGCAACCTTGCACATTTCGGTGGGCTGTCAAAGGTGAGGAAAATACAAAATATTTTCAAGCGAGGGCAACTGAAAGATTACGGAGAAACATTATATCAAATCTTGTTTTGGATGACGACCGCCTAGTGGAAAATCATGATGAAGAGGCATCCTCTTTCTTTGATTTTTTCAAAAAGAGGATGGGGATTTCTTCTCAGCTGATTTATGATTTTGACCTCGCAAACCTCGTTCAAAAATGCCAAGGTCTAGAGGAACTCTCACTTCCATTTACGAAAGAGGAAATTGACTATGTGATCAAGATCATTCCAGCAGACCGTGCGCCTGGTCCGGACGGGTTCAACAGACTTTTTCTTAAGGTGTGTTGGGACATAATTAAAGAGGACTTTTATTCATTGTGTGAAGATTTCTGGAAAGGGGCAATTAACTTACAATGTCTGAACACTTCTTTAATCACGTTGATACCAAAGAAACTAGTGCCCGAATCGGTTAATGATTATAGGCCCATTTCCATGCTGAACTGTGTGTTAAAAGTCATTACAAAAATTCTTTCAGAGAGATTACAACGTTGGATACTCAAAGTGGTGCATAGAAACCAATATGGATTTATTAAAATGAGGACAATACAAGATTGTTTAGGCTGGGCCTTCGAATATTTGCATCAGTGTAAACAATCGGGCAGGGAAATTGTGATTCTGAAACTTGATTTCGAAAAAGCCTTTGACACGATGGAACACTCGTTTATTCTGAAAATGCTAGAATGCAAAGGTTTTGATGACAAATGGTGTATGTGGATTAAAATGCTCCTACAGTCAGGCTCTTCATCTATTCTTTTAAATGGAATACTAGGCACATAATTTAAGTGTAAACGAGGGGTGAGATAGGGTGACCCAGTATCCCCACTGTTATTTGTGCTAGCGGCGGATCTATTACTGTCATTAATTAACAAAGCTTGGCAGGAAGGTTTGATCTCGCTCCCAATTAATCAGCCAGATTCAGAAGACTATCCAGTAATCCAGTATGCTGATGATACGCTAATCATTCTACTTGCGGATCAACATGAACTACGGACAGTTAAAGAGATTCTTGATTCCTATGTCCGGGCAATGGGTCTAAAAATTAATTACGCTAAGTCGCAACTAATGCCAATCAATGTGAGTGCGCAAAAAGCTTTGGGCCTGGCCAATGATCTGGGGTGTCAAGTTGGATCGATGCCGTTCACCTATCTAGGTGCCTCTTGGCACAACGAGGCCAACTGTCAGGGAGTTGATGCCTTTGGTGGACAGGATTGAAAGAAGACTGACAGGAACTGCTATTTGGTTATCTTATGGAGAACGAGTTCAACTCATTAACTCTGCACTCTCGTCATTGTTATCCTTTGTGATGTGTGTTCTCAAACTTCCACTCAAGCTGATTGAGATTTTTGATAGAGCAAGGAGACATTGTCTATGGAGGAAAGAAATTGACAAAGACGCAAAAACCCACTTATTGGTCGCTTGGGAGATGGTTTGCAGACCAAAGAAAAGAGGAGGCCTTGGGTTTTTAAACCTACAAGTTCAAAACAAAGCACTACTGCTCAAGTACCTCCATAAGTTTATCCACAAATGGGATGTCCCTTGGGTGATGCTAATTTGGAATGCCCACTATAATGATATACCCCCTCATGCAAGGCCAACGTGTGGTTCTTTTTGGTGGCATGATGTTTTTTCTCTGATGGATATTTACCGCGGAATCACGTCATGTATACCTGCTGCAGGCGACACTATTCTGTTATGGAAAGATGTGTGGATCAATGAAATACCATTAACAGAGTCATATGAACATCTCTTCTCGTTTGTTTTAAATGAAGACATCTCGTTGGCTCAATACTACTACAATGATGACCCCATGGACAATTTTATGCTTCCTTTATCGTTAGAAGCCCGGGCTGAACTCGATTATCTACAAGAGGTCATGACATGAATATCCTTAGAACCCATGGGGACTGATGATTGGATTCTTTGCTGGGGTGATACGGAGTATAAGCCAAAAAATTTCTACAATTATATGTTCAGAAATGTTTTGGCTCCACAATACATCACCTCCATATGGAAGACAAAATGTATCATGAGACATAAGTTTTTTGCGTGGCTGATGTTGTATGATAGAGTCAACACAAGTGACTTTCTATTAAGGAGGCACTTCAATATCGGGGAGGATCACAATTGCCCAATGTGCAACATGGGGGCGCTGGAAACAAATGCCCATCTATTTTATGAACGTCCCTTTGCTGTGAAGTGTTGGGAGGTGCTGGTCATAGATTGGGAAGGACACCCGGACCTACACAAGAAATATGAGAGGGCTAAAGCTAGGTGGCAAGGACCTCTCTTCAAGGATATAACCATCTTGGCCGCCTGGAATATTTGGAAACAACACAACAGACAGATATTTGATGGTGAAACAGCCACGCACGCGGAGTGGTTGAGGAAACTCAGAGAAGACTTTGTGATCTTAGGATACAGGGTCAACCCCCAAAACCTATCATTCTTGGAGAACTTTAGTAGCTCTTTTTCCATCTAAACACTTTTAATTGGGCTAGTTTGTGACTTGCTTTATTCTTTTGTGTTACCCATGTAAACTTCTCTCTTGAATGCTAACTATTGGTTAGCATTCATTGAATATATAGAAAAACAACAGTAGGAGGCTCTCCTGCTATTTCAACTTGTCAAAAAAAAAGAGTACGAGGAGAGGACGAAGGCGGCTCATCTTCAAGCTGCAGCTCAAAAAGCAATAGCCAATGCATCTCAGTACAATTCCAACTACGACTTTGGATATCCGTCAGGCCAGTACTAGCCATAGACCAACTTAGGCCAAAAGCCTAAGCTTGGGGGAGTACGATTTCTCACCAACATTACATTCATGTTCACACGCTTATTCCAGTAGTCGGTGCTCATATTTTTTTGTTGTACTATCCATGCTAGTTTATTTTCTTTTCTTAGTCTTTTTCTTGTGTGTTAGAAAAACCTTAAGAAAAAAAAATTAGTTGTAGTTTTTAGCTAGTTTACTTGTCATGCCTGTAGTAGTACTAATTAAAAGAAAACCCAAAAAGATTTCTCGTTCTTCCTTTGTTTGTTGGGAGCTTTCCCGTGTAAATAGTTTCTTTTCCTTTCTTTGGGGGTCAAGAGGAGAAGACCATGATGAAAATGCTTAGTGGCCCTCATATGAATTATTGTTGATTTAACCAAGAGACATATTACTTTGTCTTCTCCCTTGTATTAAATGCTTGCAGATTCCAGCTTAGTCCAATGCACGTGCACTATTATTATTATCCACACCATTCGGTCGTGCGAGTGAAATGCAATAATGACGATATATGATCGACTGATTGAGATGAGAAAAGCTGGCATGAACTCGACCTCTCTTGTTTTTGTAAATATGATAGTTTATCGTTCCTGCTTCAGCCTATTATGAATAAAAACATGCTTGCAATGACAATTAGAGATCATAGCTGCTCATGCCATGCTTAATTAGCTAGGAGTTTATAATGGTCTTCCTTGCGTGCCAACATGCTATTAAAATGGTTGTGATGTGGTATGATAGGGTGGTATCCTCCTTTGAACGATTCAAGTGGTATGACTTGGCACATGTTCACGCATGTAGTTGAAACAAAATCAACATAGCCTCCATGATATTTATGTTCATGGTGATTTATATCCTACTCATGCTTGCATTCATTGTTGATTAATTTTAACGCATGTTCATGACTGTTGTCGCTCTCTAGCTGGTCGCTTCACAGTCTCTTTCTAGCCTTCACTTGTACTAAGCGGAAATACTGCTTGTGCATCCACTTCCATAACCCCCAAAGTTATTCCATGTGAGTCCACCATACCTTCCTATATACGGTATCTACCTGCCGTTCCAAGTAAATTTGTATGTGCCAAACTCTAAACCTTCGAATGAAATTCTGTTTTGTATGCACGAACATCTCATGTATCAACTAGGGCTGTCTATATCTTCCATGCTAGGTGAGTTATTCTCACGATGAGGGGACTCCGCTCATCATCACATGCTCAAATCATAATAATTAAACAAAACTCCCTCAGGGTTGTTGTTGGTATGGACGGTACCCCATGGATTCGGATGGCCGTGGAGTGTGCTTGATTGGTGGTTGGGGGAGTATAAACTTTACCATTCTGTTTGGGAACCGCCTATAATGTGTGTAGCATGGAAGATATCGAGATCTCTTGGTTGTTATGTTGACAATGACAGTATACCGCTCAAAATATTATTCATCTCTATTTCAAAATCGAGCTCTGGAACCTCTACAAATCCCTGCTTCCCTCTGTGAAGGGCCTATCTATTTAATTTTATGTTGAGTCATCATCCTCTTATTAAAAAGCACCAGTTGGAGAGCACCGCTATCATTTGCATGCATTGCTATTAATTCACATTGAGTATGATTGTGACTGGATCTCTTTTACCATGAATTACAATGTCTAGTCAGTCGTTAATCTTCAGAGGTGCTCTGCATTTATGTTTTGCGGTCTCAGAAAGGGCTAGCGAGACACCATCTTGTTATATCATATTATGATTGTTTTGAGAAAGTGTTGTCATCCGAGGTTTATTATTATTGCCCGCTAGTTGATTATGTCATTGATATGAGTAAACATGAGACCTGAAAGTTATTGTTAATGTGGTTAGTTCATAATCTTTGCTGAAAACTTGAATGCTGGCTTTACATATTTGCAACAAAAAGAGGAAACAAAGTTTGTCAAACTTTTTCTTTATCACTTTCAGTTTGTCAACTGAAAATCTTGAGGACAAGCAAAGGCTTAAGCTTGGGGGAGTTGATACGTCTCCAACGTATCTACTTTTCCAAACACTTTTGCCCTTGTTTTGGACTCTAACTTGCATGATTTGAATGCAACTAACCCGGACTAACGGTGTTTTCAGCAGAACTGCCATGGTGTTATTTTTGTGCAGAAATAAAAGTTCTTGGAATGACCTGAAAATCAACGGAGAATTATTTTGGAATAAAAAAAATACCGGTGGAATAAACTAGACCAGGGGGTCCATACCCTGTCCACGAGGGTGGGGGCGCACCTCCCCCCTGGGTGCACCCCCTACCTCGTGGGCCCCCTGATGCTCCACCGACCCCAGCTCCGACTCCATATATTCACTTTCGGGGAGAAAAAAAATCAGAGAGAAGGATTCATCGCGTTTTACTATACGGAGCCGCCGCCAAGCCCTAATCTCTTTCGGGAGGGATGATCTGGAGTCCGTTCGGGGCTCCGAAGAGTGGAGATCGTCACCTTCGCCATCATCAACCTTCCTCCATCACCAATTCCATGATGCTCACCGCAGTGCGTGAGTAATTCCATCATAGGCTTGCTGGACAGTGATGGGTTGGATGAGATTTATCATGTAATCTAGTTAGTTTTGGTAGGATTTGATCCCTAGTATCCAGTATGTTCTGCGATTGATGTTGCTATGACTTTTCTATGCTTAATGCTTGTCACTAGGGCCCGAGTGCGATGATTTCAGATATGAACCTATTATGTTTTCATGAATATATGTGAGTTCTTGATCCTACCTTACAAGTCAATAGTCACCTACTATGTGTTATGATCCGGTAACCCCGAAGTGACAATAATCGGGACCACTCCTTGTGATGACCGTAGTTTGCGGAGTTCATGTATTCACTATGTGTTAATGCTTTGGTTCGGTACTCTATTAAAAGGAGGCCTTAATATCCCTTAGTTTCCAATAGGACCCCGCTGCCACGAGAGGGTAGGACAAAAGATGTCATGCAAGTTCTTTTCCATAAGCACTTATGACTATATTCGGAATACATGCCTACATTACATTGATGAACTGGAGCTAGTTCTGTGTCACCCTATGTTATAATTATTACATGAGGAATCGCATCCGACATAATTATCCATCACTGATCCAATGCCTACGAGCTTTTCACATATTGCTTGTTGCTTAGTTACTTTACCGCTGCTACTGTTACAATCACTACAAAATTGCTACTGTTACTTTTACCAATGTTACCGTTAGTTCCATATTACTTTGCTACTAAATACTTTGCTGCAGATATTAAGTCTTCCAGGTGTGGTTGAATTGAAAACTCAACTACTAATACTTGAGAGTATTCTTTGGCTCCCCTTGTGTCGAATCAATAAATTTGGGTTGAATACTCTCCCCTCGAAAACTGTTGCGATCCCCTACACTTGTGGGTTATCAGTCTCCAACGTATATATAATTTTTTACCGTTTCATGCTATTATATTACCAACTTTGGATGTTTTATATGCATTAATATGATATTTTATGTTATTTTTGGACTAACTTATTAACTTAGAGCCCAGTGGCAGTTTTTGTTTTTTCCTTGTTTTTGAGTTTCGCAGAAAGAAATATGAAACGGAGTCCAAATAGAATAAAACTTTCGCGATGATTTTTCTTGGACCAGAAGACAGACGTAGGACTTGGAGTCCAAGTCAGAGAGTCCTAGACCACAAGCTAGGGGGCGCCCCTAGGTCATGTGCCCCCCCTCGGCGACCCCCTGGCCCCCTTCTTTGGCCTACAAATACAGAGATATTCCACAAACCCTAGAAGCATCCACGAAAATACTTT
This sequence comes from Secale cereale, assembly GCA_902687465.1. Classification (NCBI taxonomy): domain Eukaryota; kingdom Viridiplantae; phylum Streptophyta; class Magnoliopsida; order Poales; family Poaceae; genus Secale; species Secale cereale. The sequence continues at coordinate 75,673,707 of LR738712.1, read as the reverse complement.
TCCACTGCCGCAGGTCTCCGACTTTGTGAGATCCCATATGGAGGCCTTTTCCGGTACTCTGCCGGAGAGGGACTCGATCACGGAGGGCTTCTACATCAACCTTGTCGCCCTTCCGATGACGCTTGAGTAGTTTACCACAGACGTACGGGTCCATAGCTAGTTTCTAGATGGCTTCTTCTCTCTCTGCGATCTTCAATACAATGTTTTCCTTGATGTTCTTGGAGATCTATTCGATGTAATCTTCTTTTGCGGTGTGTTTTTTGAGATCCGATGAATTGTGGATTTATGACCAGATTATCTATGAATATTATTTGAATCTTCCCTGTATTCTTATATGCATGATTTGATATCTTTGCATTTCTCTTCGAATTATTGGTTTGAGTTGGACAACTAGATTGGTAGTTCTTGCAATGGGAGAGGTGCTTAGTTTTGGGTTCAATCTTACGGTGTCCTCACCCAGTGACAGAAGGGGTAGCGAGGCACGTATTGCATTGTAGCCATCAAGGATAAAAAGATGGGGTTTATACCATATTGCTTGAGTTTACCCCTCTACATCATGTCATCTTGCTTAAGGCGTTACTCTTTTCTTATGAACTTAATACTCTAGATGCTAGCTGGATAGCGGTCGATGTGTGGAGTAATAGTAGTAGATGCAGGCAGGAGTTGGTCGACTTGTCACGGACATGATGCCTATATTCATGATCATTGCCTTAGATATCGTCATAACTTTGCGCTTTTATATCAATTGCTCGACAGTAATTTCTTTACCCACTGTATGCTTTATTCGAGAGAGAAGCCTCTAGTGAAACCTAAGGCCCCCAGGTCTATTTTCCATATTATTTATTCAGATCTATATAATAAATAACATAAAAATATCTCGCTGCATTTTATTTACTTTATTTTGTTTATCATATCTCTATCAGATCTAACTCTTGCTCGTGACGTTGAAGGGATTGACAACCCCTTTTCGCGTTGTGTGCAAGTGTTTGTTAGTTTGTGTAGGTGCATATATTGGGGACTTTCTTATACCTCATACTGGATTGATACCTTGGTTCTCAACTGAGGTAAATACTTATCTCTACTTTGCTGCATCACACTTTCCTCCTCAAGGGAAAAATCAACGCAAGCTCAAGAAGTAACAGGAAGAATTTCTGGCACCATTGCTGGGGAGGTCTACATCAAGCCTAGCAAGTATGTGTCATAAACTTTCATCTCTTGCATTTACATTATTAGCCATTTGCCTCTCGTTTTCATCTCCCCCACTTCTAAAACTTTTTTAGAAAAACACAAAAATATTTGCCTTTTTATTTGCTTTCTTTTCGTTTGCCTTTATGTTTTACTTGGTTTGTTGGCTCGTTTGCTTTGCATAATTGTGTTTATTAAAATTCAGAAGGAAAGTGTTATGGATCCTCTTTCACTTGCTAATCATTTTAAAAGATCCAATTATGATGAACCAATTGCTAATGAAACAAACAGTTAAGTTTAAGACAAAACCCATGTAGAAACCAGACTTCCTATGGTGGTTTAGTCTGGCAGGCTCATCTTTCCCAGCCGCTAATGAATTATTATTTTTATATGTCCTTTCTTGTATATAATTAGGGTGCACTTGTCTATACTACTTAGATCATGCATCCCTGCAAGGTCAAGTCAGGGCCTCCGGGTTGGCGTCATGATGAGCAGAAGTGGATTAGATAGTTCATAGTTCTCCTGCCCCCTGTGTTTCTTAGTTTATTATGCATGTATTATTTCTATGCATGAGTTGACAACTCCAGCTGTCCCAAACCTGATGTTTTTTTTCTTTTCTTGTGTTGTTGCTTCTGCAGGTTCTGACAATTTTATTCATGGATCAGGAAATTCTAATTTGTGACTTGGTGAATCACAGTAATTACGATCGCTTGTGGGACGTAGAATATTTAAAGATTTTCAAGTTGTTGCACTGAGATTTCTTCTAATACACCATAACTGATGTAGGGTGGAACCCTAGATGGCCGATCTTTCACGAAATGGAGGGGATCCCACGATGAACACGAAGAACACGAGAGGGGAACACGAGGGGAAACACGAGAGAATCACTCAAACCAACAAGAACAAGTCACACATATGCTAGATCCTCGAAACACAAAGAGATACAAGATCCATGATCAACAAGGGACGATACAAAAGGTAACCGGTTCTTCTTCGTGAGGAGGTCTTGATGATATCCCGTAGGATCTTCTCGTGAGGGGCCTTGAATCCGTGTGGATCTTCTCCGAAGAGGTGCCGCAGTCACTCTCGAGGAGATGAACCACTAGATGAGCAAAGCTCTAGGTATCAAATGAGCTATCACTAATCTAACCCTCAAATGGAGGAGGGGGCGGAGTATATATAGTCTAGGTCCACGAAGGGGTAAGTGGGAGAGGGATACATGGGCCTCAGGCCCGATACACTGTGCGCAGACAGGGGCCGGATGTCCGGGCCTTCCCGAGACGCCGGATGTCCGGGCCGAGGGGCCAGATGTCCGGGCTGGAGGGGTTGAGCCACGGGTGTCTTCTGGACAGTGGTGCCGGATTTCTGGCCAGGGCCCGGATGTCCGGGCCTGGGGGCCGGATGTCCGGGGCCTGAAGGTGCCGACCCTTCTTCCTTCTCTCCCGCGCGCACTTGGCCTTGGTCCTTGGGTTCTCCATGGTCTCCTTGGGTGTTCCTGATCAAGCACAAGGTCCGCGCTTATAGTAGCATCCATGTCTCGCGAGAAAAGAAAGGGGAAGCATCGAGGAACGGGATCACCTTGCGTCCAAGTGGTGTACATGGGGATGAACGAAGGATGCTCCGCATCATCTCCCCTCTCTTGGGAAAGATCCGACCTCGGATCAAAAACCTCATCGCCATGTAAACGGTAGTCATGAACGGACTTGTAGTTGGACAAAGTTGAAGGCATGTCGCAATCCAAGTACTCCAAGGTGTCTTCGGTATGGGGTACATGCAAAATGAGCAAACACAAAGTACACTTGGAAATACAATGGTTAGCGCACACAAAGTGTCCATCATGTAAGAATGAGTCCGTGTGACAAGGTACATGAAGCTTAGCAAGATGATATAGTATGAGATGGAAAGCATTCATGTGAGCAAAATCATTTGTTGTGCACACAAAGGTAGGGTAATTGGCATGGCGCACAAAGCTACAATTTCTACCATTGTGCAAAATGATGTCATAGTGTGATGGTTTATCAAGAGCATGAACATGGCAATGGATGGTCAATATGTGTATGTTATCATGCAATTGATGGAGGACAATGTGATGATGATGTATGAATATGCCATCAAGAAAGATCACAACAAATTTGCTAAGGAAATGCACAAGCTCATATATCATGGATGACATGGGAATACACGATGCAACAAGGCAATCATAATGTGAGTCAATCCATGCATAAGATGCAAATTTGGTATGGGAATTATATGTCCATGGAGCATGGCATGTGAGCACACAATCAACAAGTATGAAGGTTTTGGTGCAATGTGCCAAAGGAGTTTTGATATACCAATGCTCGATGTCGCGGCATGAGTGAAGGTACGAAGGTGCATCCAAAGGGTCCATCTTCAATGTCGGTCCTCCATCCCGTAGATGTATCATGTAGACAACAAGAAGGAAACAACAATGAAAGTATGGCCTATCCAATATGCATATGTGAGGATGGCTCACAAAGAAGGAATGCACCTTATGTATGTTCTCGAAGATGTTGTTGTCGCGCAACGTGTATGCCTTAACATGCCCAAGATGCCACGTGATGGCACTGCCTTGTGAATCCTTCAAAATGAAAGGACATGACAAACACTCGGAGAAACAAATGAGGTTAGCCATAATGCGAAACCTAGCATTCGTGCGGGAAAATACCCAACAAGTGCTTGCATCATTCTTATCATAAGAAAGTACAAGGGTGTGGTGCATGGTATGTAGGCATAAGATGCGAGAACAACCAAGTGTAATAGGCTCAATCAAGCAAGTATGCATCTCAAGAAGGGTGTCAAAGTCTCCAAGATCAACAAACATAGCATTGTTGCACTCAATACAAGTGATGAGAGATGCAACTAATGGAGACAAGTGACAATGATCAAGATATATCATGTGAGTGGCATGAACATATATGTCATCAACCCAAGAAAGCAAGTAAGAGAGGAACATGGGTGATGCCACATAGCAAGCAAGCATAGTGATCAAGTCAAGCAAGCTAGTAGTGCGAAGATGCAACATACTAGAGGTAATCATGGCAAGCATGTCATGTGTGCAAATAGAAGGCATGAATAATTCACATGATATGAGCAAAATAGCATCAATGTGTTGATGAGAGGCCATACGGAAATAGTGATGGAACATCATGACTCTCCCAACACAATAAGCATCAATAGCATGGGGCACAAAGATATCATTGCAATAGCTACTAGGATCTCCACCAAGCATGCAAATACACATATAAGTAGCATAATGGTGAATCATGTGTAAAGGCAAGCGAGGGTCACAATTGCATGGCAAAGTCATAGCAAGAGGCATAACATGCAAAGTGAACACGATAGTATGGGCATAATGTGATAAGTGGCAAATAGCCCATAGCCGTGTGAGAGCCAAGTAAAAGAGATGCGCGTAGTGGTTGCGCGAAGAGAATGGTGGTAAGGAGATTCCACGGAATCCCAAGTCATCGTTGCTCTCAAGAGCTCGTTTTGTCAACTCATGGGATTGTGAGGTTGACAAATGTTCATGAGTACCTACACAAAACAAAGACAAAGGAAAAATTGTGTGTGCATGGTATATGTACACATCATCCATCATGATGCGCACGTGCATGTGTTGGTTAGCACAAAATAGCCAATGCTCAAATAAATGAGATGCGTGATATAGAAACATGTCATCCTTCATGAGAGGTTTGTTGTTATGTATAGCATAATGGAGACTCAAATTGTGTAATGCATCATGACAAGTAGGTAGAGCATTGTTATTCATGGAATGCATATGGTGCACACAATCATGGTAATCATGCAAGGTATGGAATGCATCAAGATCTCCTAGTATGTATGAGGAAACTATGGGGGTCTCCTCATGAGCATCAATGGAAACATCCCATGGAGAATATTGATAACATCCAAAACAAAGCATATTTGGAACAATGTGATCATGGCATGGCATAGTTGATGAATTGCGCAAATCCTGTAAAGGAAGCATGGCAATATCATCACAAGAGAAACACATTCCAATGACCATCATCTTGTCATCTATGCCACAAGTGCAAATAGGATTTACTTTAATGGGGCATGCATAGCTACTATGTCGAGATTGCAATGATACAACATGGGAGATCTCACTCATAGCATATGACAAGTTCAAAGGATTATCAAACATGATGTGACCAAACGAATTTTCACATGATATCCTATGGAGCATAGCATCACAACTAGGCAACTCAACATGCTCATCATCATATTCATCATAAATAGGTAAGTCAAGACATGATGAAGTCGCACTAGCATGAAGCATGGCAATAGGTGTGTCAACATCATGCAAGCAATCATCGGTAAGATAGTCCACTAGTCGGACACGAGCATCACCTTCACCTATTTTACCTTTGGAGCGTCGCTCATGCATTGTAGGTGAGGTGTTCAAGATCCAATCATGCTCATCTTCATCATGATGGAACCATGTGGGTGGTGCATCTTCTTCCACCATGGCCATCGGTTTGTCCATTGGAGGGACGGACTCATCGAGGGTAGGCATGTCCTCTTGTAGGAGACCTAGCACCAAAGAAAACACACTCGGAGTAGAGGTTAAGTCGTTAGAAATCATAGTGGCCTCACATGCCCTCTCAACTACCTCACTCACTAAGTGGTGTGGCTCACTCACTTCCTCTTGGATGCTCTCACTCGTATGGTTGGTGGAGTCACTCAAATGGCTCTCAACCTCACATATGATGTGTGGCATGCTCTCATGTGTGGGGATAGTGGTGATCACTCTCGTCCTCTCAAAAGAAATGCTCTCAATCTCACATATGGTGGAGTCACTCATGTCACTCATATGGTGGTGTCTCTCCTCACATGGAAATTGGGGCATCTCATGATATATGGGTGTCGCAGAGATGTAGGTGCAAACGTCTCCAAACTCAACTCCTTTCGCCGCCTCATCCATAACGCCTCCAAAGGTGAATGCCGTAGGGTGTGGCAAATCATCACTCTCCTCCGAGGTCAAAGAGAAGGTCTCATGCTTGCTCGCGTAGCTTGACCCGGAGTAGTAGGCCAATATGGGCGCCGTCTTCATGGTGTCGAAGAGGTTCATGCTCGTCGCCTTGGTCGAAGGGGATGGCCCATGCTCGACTTTCTTGTCGCCGTCTTGATGTGGGGAGCTTCCGAAGATGGAAGTGTCGCCCTCGCTCGTAGGTGGTCGCCTTGTAATTGGAGATGTCGATGTAGGCGAACTTACGGGAAGTAGGCGAAGATGCCGTACGTCCAAAGGCGAAGATGCCTTGATAGCACTTGGCGAAGATGCCGAAGTGGTGGTTGTAGCCGTAGCTCCGTCTTGGGTAAGCTTGTCTCGCGGTCTTCTTATGTTCTCTTGAAGCTTGGGCTTGGCGTGAAGTAGAGCGTCTTCGGACTTGTAGGTATGCGCTTGTCGAGCATCTTCATGATGATGATGTCGTTGTCGTGCTTGAGCTCTTGGTAGATGTCGTTCGTCGTCGTTGTGCACATGATGCTTGGAGGTGACTTGCCCTTCATGACGATGTCGATGGTCGCCATGGCGGTGTGGACGTGGAAGACTTGCACTTGCATCATGTTTGCGCTCCGAAGACTTGTGACTTGAACATCGCCGCCGAGAGGATGACGAAGGGGAAGAAGACTTGTAATCGACCACCAAGTGTCGGAGCTCCGCCATTTGTTTGTTGAAGGAGTCGCACAAGTCGTCGAAGGAAGCCATTGTCCTTGTCTCGGAGTGTCGTAGTTCAATGGCGATGTTTCCCAAGCACTCTTGCATTTCTCGTTGTAGTCCGATGGTTTTCGCGTGGATGTCCTTGTTCGCGCCGTCGATGTCGAAGACCGGAGATGAAATGCCTTGCCTATCCATCACAATATGCTAGCAAGTATGAGTGGGAGAAAGAGAAGAACTAGACCAAATGTACCTTGACCGATGTTGAAGATGGATCAATGATCACTCAAATGTGGAACAAGGGAATAGCACAATCGGTACCAATTCTTGTCGGTTTCTCACACCTACACAAGTAAAGCTTATGGTGGAGCTCGGTAAGGATAGTGGCACAAAAATTTGATGCAAAATGTTAGCAAGAGTCAATAAAGTTGAAAAAGATTCACAAATTCGCAAGTGAAACAAGTAGACCAATAGCAATATGGGTGGCACACGGAAACACACACACGAATAGATAGATGGGGTCGTGCAACCAAGGAATGAGCCAAAATGTGGAATCCACGAAAATGCTCGTGTTGCACAATAGGCGGATACGAACTTGTGCACAACCTACTAAGCAAAATGCAACGAATTCTATCCCATGTATGCTATATGTATGGTATTCCGGTGGTATGATCCAAAATGATCGAGTATGACAATCTTAATGTAGTATGATGCTATGGTTCTTGCTTAAAAGCTCTTTGCGTATCTTTTTCTTTGTGCTTAAAAGCTTGTTTGGCTCTTTCTCTTTTGAGCTCTTTTCTCATGCAAAACTTCACGAACCAAGATAGCAATTGAGTATATGCGATGACAACCTTGTGTCACAAGAGATGATACCAAGATATGCACCACGGTGATATGGTATGTATGATATGGGAAGTATGATCACTAATGTGCACAAGTCACGTTGCCGGCAATACTCAAATGGCTAGTCTCGATAGGTAGGTGACGCAAAAATGGGCTAGGGGTTAACAATGCAATTGCAAGGGGAATATACAAAGATGTCGTCGAGGTTACCGTCCGTGTCGATGATGAGAGGTGGTGCTCTTGATGTAGACCCGTTCCTAATTAGCCGAAACACCTTAGGAAACGGAAAAAAACCACAACTCAAAATCTCAAGGACAAATATCAAATGGTGGTAGCGGCAATGCCGTGGTGGTTGCGGAAGTGGAATGATGGGCTATACACGATGTCGGAGTTGAAGTCACGGTCCCTAAGTAGCCGAAACACCTTAGGAGACACAAGCCACAACTCAAACATGCTCGAACAAAATTGGGTTAAGTTTGGTTGGCTATGTATAAAGGGCAATGTGTATGCGGAAGTGGTGGTGGTGGTTGATGAAGAAGCAATTGTCCCTAAGTAGCCTAAACACCTTAGGAGACTTAAATCACTACTCAAGCAACCACAAATGCTATGGGGGACAAAATGGTTAGGTTGCGGAAGTCGGTGGTGGTATAGCGGATGATATGGTGGAAGCCCTAGGCAAAGATGCCAAAATTCCAAAAATATGATGGAGTCAAATGGTTATGGTGGTATTTTTGTGTTAAGGGGGATGTCAAGAGCTTCAAAACGAGCTCAAGAACGTCGAAATCGGAGTTCGGATGAATTAGTTATGGACAAAACGGTGAAACGGAAAAGTCTGAATTTCCCAGGGGTCGGACATCCGGGGCCGGGTCCGGGAATCCGGGACCTGATGTCCAGAAACTTGCGCGATTTTGCCCTCCAGGAGCCGGATGTCCGGCCGGGGACCCGGATGTCCGGCCCGATGGCCCGGATGTCCGGCCTATGGCCCGGATGTCCGGCCCGACGATTCCAGATCGGGATTGGGACTTCCAAACTCGTTTGGGGGCGGAATTTGATGATTTTGGTGGCAAAATTTGACGGATTTTGTGGAGGAAAGATGGGGAAACTTGGGGAAATGCTAGATCCACTTGAAACCAAGCAAATCCATGGATCAAAATCAACAAAATTTCATCAAACCAACAGATCACAAAAAAAATTTGGGGCTATTTTTGGTGGGGATTTTTGAATTTTAGGACAAAATCACACAAAAGAAAGCTAGAAAACGGTGGGGAGGCTCCAAATTCGTGAGAAACCGTGGCTCATAAAAATTTTGGGGCTATTTTTGGTGGGGAATTTTCGAATTTGGGGAAGAACACAACAAAACAAGGCTAGAAAACGGTGGGGATGCTCCAAATTCGTGATGAACCAAGGCTCTGATACCATATGATGTAGGATGGAACCCTAGATGGCCGATCTTTCACGAAATGGAGGGGATCCCACGATGAACACGAAGAACACGAGAGGGGAACACGAGGGGAAACACGAGAGAATCACTCAAACCAACAAGAACAAGTCACACATATGCTAGATCCTCGAAACACAAAGAGATACAAGATCCATGATCAACAAGGGACGATACAAAAGGTAACCGGTTCTTCTCCGTGAGGAGGTCTTGATGATATCCCGTAGGATCTTCCCGCGAGGGGCCTTGAATCCGTGTGGATCTTCTCCGAAGAGGTGCCGCAGTCACTCTCGAGGAGATGAACCACTAGATGAGCAAAGCTCTAGGTATCAAATGAGCTATCACTAAGCTAACCCTCAAATGGAGGAGGGGGAGGAGTATATATAGTCTAGGTCCATGAAGGGGTAATTGGGAGAGGGATACATGGGCCTCAGGCCCGATACACTGTGCGCAGACAGGGGCCGGATGTCCGGGCGGGGGCCGGATGTCCGGGCCTTCCCGAGACGCCGGATGTCCGGGCCGAGGGGCCGGATGTCCGGGGCCTGAAGGTGCTGGCCCTTCTTCCTTCTCTCCCGCGCGCACTTGGCCTTGGTCCTTGGGTTCTCCATGGTCTCCTTGGGTGTTCCTGATCAAGCACAAGGTCCACGCTTATAGTAGCATCCATGTCTCGCGAGAAAAGAAAGGGGAAGCATCGAGGAACGGGATCACCTTGCGTCCAAGTGGTGTACATGGGGATGAACGAAGGATGCTCCGCATCAATAACACGCATGAATAATAAATCATCACAAGCAAGAGTAGTACAGGAGCAATCTAACGCAAAGCTAGCTAGTTTAGAGACCTCTCGGAAATGGAAATATTCAATTCAGTATATGCAGAGCATTTAGAACACTACTTTAGTGATCTAAACACTCTTATAAATTGTTAGTTAGTTAGTTGCTAAATTCATCTCATTTTTAATACAATATAAATTTTAGTTGTATATGCAAGCTGATGGTTGTTCACAATGAACAGCCGCATCTGATTGGTCAAAGCTGCTCTGTGTATTAATATGCTACTTCTAACGAGCCATGGATATTTGGAACACATGCAAGGCAATTAAAATAAATAGAATGCCCTCAGTTTACAAAGAATGGGTGAAGACTTGAAGTCTATGTGTTTGTACTCCATAGCTTAGTAATGGCCTTTTTGCTAGCGTGTATTATTATTATTATTTTACAAAGTGATGATACTGACATTGCAAGTATATGCAGTTTCCACATCTGAATTTTGGTACTGTTTAGAGAAAATATACTGGAACACTAAAAACATATATTAATAGTTCATATAGTTTTGAGTTGATGCAAGATGCAAAAATAATTAGTAAACATATATAAATAGCATAATCTGAGATGTTATTTTCCTTTGGTATTATGATTATTAATTATCCCCTTATCTATATATAAGTCCATGTATTGATAAATCACATTTGTAGGGTGCTCTTTTAAATTGTATTTCTATAATAACCTGATTTCTCTAATGTAAGTTGCTCGTCTCATATTATTATTGTTGTTGTTGTTGTTGTAGATCACGAAGATAAATTGGCGATGCATGGCTCAGATGTTGATTGCATGATTAAGAATGGGGCTACTACAAGATAATAGGAATGTCATTTCAGGATCAAAAATTTTAGAATGACATTTTTAGGATCAATGTTTCAAACATTATAGTTGATTTGCAAGGTCAAGAATTGGGCTACTAATAGATAGTTTCAGCTCTTGTAATCTTTGTATCATGTCATTTGTAATACACCGTAGTCAATTTAATATATGAGAACTTTATGTTCATTATATTGTGCCTCCAACTATCGAAATTGCAAGCTCCAAAATTGGGCTACTTATCTGTTATATCCATTTAAAAATCCGTTTGACCATGATCGCCACCAATGCATATGAAGTAGTGATCTGTTATATTTGTCCATGGTTGCCACCAATGCATATGAAACGTTGTTGAGATCTAGCTCTATATGTTGCTATCTACCAACGCTTCTACATGAATTTACCAACACATGCATATATGTTGTTGTAGACCCTTCCAACGCCACCAACGGCAACACATATTAATTCGTTGATGTAGACCTTAGCAACACATATATGGACATACAACAACGCATTGATCCGTTGCTGAAGGGGGGTTCTTGTTGTAGTGCCAGGGCGCGCCCCCTGCCTCATGGGCCCCTCGAGCACCCCCCCCGGTGTCCTCCATCCTCCTATATAAGTCTACGTACCCCGAAACCTTCGACAACAGAGAGAAAACCCTAATTCCACCATCGTAACCTTCTGTTCCCGTGAGATCCCATCTTGGAGCCTGTTCTGGAGCTCCACCCGAGGGGGGTCCTGTTGGGGAACGTAGTATTTTAAAATTTTCCTACGATCACGCAAGATCTATCTACCAGATGCATAGCAATGAGAGGGGAGAGTGAGTCTACGTACCCTCGTAGACCGAAAGCGGAAGCGTTAGAACAACGCGGTTGATGTAGTCGTACGTCTTCACGGCCCGACCGATCAAGCACCGAAACTACGGCACCTCCGAGTTCTAGCACACGTTCAGCTCGATGACGTCCCTCGAATTCTGATCCAGCCGAGTGTCGAGGGAGAGTTCCGTCAGCACGACGGCGTGGTGACGATCTTGATGTTCTACCGTCGCAGGGCTTCGCCTAAGCACCGCTACAATATTTATCGAGGAGAACTATGGTGGAGGGGGGCACCGCACACGGCTAAGAGATCAAGAGATCAATTGTTGTGTCTAGAGGTGCCCCCCTGCCCCCGTATATAAAGGAGGGAGGGAGAGGCCGGCCCTAGAGGGGGCGCACCAAGTGTGGGAGTCCTACTAGGACTCCCAAGTCCTAGTAGGATTCCCCTTTCCTTTCCGAAGTAGGAGAGAAGGAAAGAGGGGGAGAGGGAGAAGGAAAAGGGGGCTGCACCCCTTGTCCAATTCGGACCAGAAGGGGGGTGCACGCCTCCTTCCTTTTGGCCTCTCTCCTCTATTCCCGTAACTCCCCGGTACTCCGAAAATACCCGAATCACTCGGAACCTTTCCGATGTCCGAATATAGTCGTCCAATATATCGATTTTTACGTCTCGACCATTTTGAGACTCCTCGTCATGTCCCCGATCTCATCCGGGACTCCGAACTCCTTCGGTACATCAAAACTCATAAACTCATAATAAAACTATCATCGAAACCTTAATCGTGCGGACCCTACGGGTTCGAGAACTATGTAGACATGACCGAGACACGTCTCCGGTCAATAACCAATAGCGGAACCTGGATGCTCATATTGGCTCCCACATATTCTACGAAGATCTTTATCGGTCAAACCGCATAACAACATACATTGTTCCCTTTGTCATCGGTATGTTACATGCCCGAGATTCGATCGTCGGTATCTCAATACCTAGTTCAATCTCGTTACCAACAAGTCTCTTTACTCGTTCCGTAATACATCATCCCGCAACTAACTCATTAGCTGCAATGCTTGCAAGGCTTATAGTGATGTGCATTACCGAGTGGGCCCAGAGATACCTCTCCGACAATCGGAGTGACAAATCCTAATCTCGAAATACGCCAACCCAACAAGTACCTTCGGAGACACCTGTAGAGTACCTTTATAATCACCCAGTTACGTTGTGACGTTTGGTAGCACACAAAGTGTTCCTCCGGTATTCGGGAGTTGCATAATCTCATAGTCATAGGAACATGTATAAGTCATGAAGAAAGCAATAACAGTAAAACTTAAACGATCATAGTGCTAAGCTAACGGATGGGTCTTGTCCATCAGATCATTCTCCTAATGATGTGATCCCGTTGATCAAATGACAACTCATGTCTATGGCTAGGAAACATAACCATCTTTGATCAATGAGCTAGTCCAGTAGAGGCATACTAGGGACACTCTGTTTTGTCTATGTATTCACACATGTATTAAGTTTCCGGTTAATACAATTCTAGCATGAATAATAAACATTTATCATGATATAAGGAAATAAATAATAACTTTATTATTGCCTCTAGGGCATATTTCCTTCAGTCTCCCACTTGCACTAGAGTCAATAATCTAGTTCACATCGCCATGTGATTTAACACCTGATAGTTCACATCGTCATGTGATTAACACCCAAAGGGTTTACTAGAGTCAATAATCTAGTTCACATCGCTATGTGATTAACACCCAAAGAGTACTAAGGTGTGATCATGTTTTGCTTCGTGAGAGAAGTTTAGTCAACGGGTCTGTCACATTCAGATCCGTATGTATTTCGCAAATGTCTATGTGTCTACAATGCTCTGCATGGAGCTACTCTAGCTAATTGCTCCCACTTTCAATACGCATCCAGATTGATACTTAGAGTTAGCTGGATTTAGTGTCAAAGCTTGCATCGGCGTAACCCTTTACGACGAACTCTTTATCACCTCCATAATCGAGAAACATTTCCTTAGTCATCCAGTTACTAAGGATAATTTTGACCGCTGTACAGTGATCTACTCCTGGATCACTATTGTACCCTCTTGACAAACTCATGGCAAGGTACACAACATGTTTGGTACACAGCATGGCATACTTTATAGAACCTATGGCTGAGACATAGGGAATGACTTTCATTCTCTCTATATTTTTCTGCCGTGGTCTGGCTTTGAGTCTTACTCAACTTCACACCTTACAAGTCAGGTAAGAACTCCTTCTTTGACTGATCCATTTTGAACTACTTCAAAATCATATCAAGGTATGTACTCATCGAAAGTCTTATCAAGCGTCTTGATCTATCTCTATAGATCTTGATGCCCAATATGTAAGCAGCTTCACCAAGGTCTTTCTTTGAAAAACTCCTTTCAAACTCTCCTTTATGCTTTCCAGAAAATTCTACATCATTTCCGATCGACAATATGTCATTCACATATACTTATCAGAAAGGTTGTAGTGCTCCCACTCACTTCTTGTAAATACAGACTTCACCGCAAGTCTGTATAAATCTATATGCTTTGATCAACTTATCAAAGCGTATATTCCAACTCCCAGATGCTTGCACCAGTCCATAGATGGATCACTGGAGCTTGCACATTTTGTTAGCACCTTTAGGATTGACAAAACCTTCTGGTTGCATCATATACAAGTCTTCTTTAATAAATCCATTAAAGAATGCAGTTTTGTTATCCATTTGCCAGATTTCATAAAATGCGGCAATTGCTAACATGATTCGGACAGACTTAAGCATCGCTACGGGTGAGAAAGTCTCATCGTAGTCAACTCCTTGAACTTGTTGAAAAACTTTCGCAACAAATCGAGCTTTGTAAACAGTAACATTACTGTCAGCGTCAGTCTTCCTCTTGAAGATCCATTTATTTTCGATGGCTTGCCGACCATCGGGCAAGTCAACCAAAGTCCACACTTTGTTCTCATACATGGATCCCATCTCAGATTTCATGGTCTCAAGCCATTTTGCGGAATCTGGGCTCATCATCGCTTCCTCATAGTTCGTAGGTTCATCATGGTCCAGTAACATGACTTCCAGAACCGGGTTGCCGTACCACTCTGGTGCGGAACGTACTCTGGTTGATCTACGAAGTTCAGCAGTAACTTGATCTGAAGTTTCATGATCATCATCATTAGCTTCCTCACTAATTGGTGTAGGAATCACTGGAACCAGTTTCTGTGATGTACTACTATCCAATTCGGGAGAAGGTACAATTACCTCATCAAGTTCCACTTTCCTCCCACTCACTTCTTTCGAGAGAAACTCCTTCTCTAGAAAGGATCCACTCTTAGCAACAAAGACCTTGCCTTCGGATCTGTGATAGAAGGTGTACCCAACAGTTTCTTTTGGGTATCCTATGAAGATTTACTTCTCCGATTTGGGTTCGAGCTTAACATGTTGAAACTTTTTCACATAAGCATCGCAGTCCCAAACTTAAAGAAATGACAGCTTAGGTTTCTCGTCAAACCACAGTTCATACGGTGTCATCTCCACGGATTTAGATGGTGCCCTATTTAACGTGAATGTATCTGTCTCTAATGCATAACCTCAAAAGCGATAGTGGTAGATCGGTAAGAGACATCATCGATCGCACCATATCTAATAAAGTACGGTTATGACGTTCGGACACACCATTACACTATGGTGTTCCAGGTGGCGTGAGTAGTGAAACTATTTCACATTGTTTTTACTGAAGGCCAAACTCGCTAACTCAAATATTTTACCTCTACGATCATATCGTAGAAACTCTTATTTTCTTGTTACGATGATTCTCCACTTCACTCTGAAATTCTTTGAACTTTTCAAATGTTTTAGACTTGTGCTTCATTAAGTAGATATACCCATATCTGCTCAAATCATCAGTGAAGGTCAGAAAATAACGATACCCGCCGCGAGCTTCAACACTCATTGGTCCACATACATCTGTATGTATGATCTCCAACAAATCTGTTGCTCGCTCCATTGTTCCGGAGAATGGAGTTTTAGTCATCTTGCCCATGAGGCATGGTTCGCAAGCACCAAGTGATTCATAATCAAGTGATTCCAAAAGTCCATCACTATGGAGTTTCTTCATGCGCTTTACACCATTATGACCTAAACAGCAGTGCCACAAATAAGTTGCACTATCATTATTAACCTTGCATCTTTTGGCTTCAATATTATGAATATGTGTATCACCACGATCGAGATCCAACAAACTATTTTCATTGGGTGTATGACCATCGAAGGTTTTATTCATGTAAATAGAATAACAATTATTCTATGACTTTAAATGAATAACCGTATTGCAACAAATATGATCAAATCATATTCATGCTCAACGCAAATGCCAAATAACATTTATTTAGGTTTTACACTAATCCCGAAAGTACAGGGAGTGTGCGATGATGATCATATCAATCTTGGAACCCCGTCCAACACACATCGTCACTTCACCTTTAACTAGTCTCTGTTCATTCTGCAATTCTCGTTTCGAGTTACTAATTTTAGCAACTGAACCGGTATCAAATACCCAGGGGTTGCTATGAACACTAGTAAAGTACACATCAATAATCTGTATATCAAAATATACCTTTGTTCACTTTGCCATCCTTCTTATCCGCCAAGTATCTAGGGCAGTTCCACTTCCAGTGACCATTTCCTTTGCAGTAGAAGCACTTAGTTTCAGGCTTGAGTTTTAGCTTTGGGTTTCTTCACGGGAGTGACAACTTTCTTGTCATTCTTCTTGAAGTTCCCCTTCTATCCCTTTGCCCTTTACTTGAAACAAGTGGTCTTGTTAACCATCAACACTTGATGCTTTTTCATGATTTCTACCTTCGCCGACTTCAGCATTGCGAAGAGCTCGAGAATTCCTTTCGTCATCCCTTGCATATTATAGTTTATCACGAAGTTCTACTAACTTGGTGATAGTGACTAGAGAACTTTGTCAATTACTATCTTATCTGGAAGATTAACTCCCACTTGATTCAAGTAATTTTAGTACCCAGACAATCTGAGCACATGCTCACTGGTTGAGCTATTCTCCTCCATCTTGTAGGCAAAGTACTGTCAGAAGTCTTATACCTCTCGACACGGGCATGAGTATGAAATACTAATTTCAACTCTTGGAACATCTTATATGCTCCGTGGCGTTCAAAACGTTTTTGAAGTCCCGGTTCTAAGCCATAAAGCATGGCGCACTTAAACTATCAAGTAGTCATCATACCGAGCTTTTGTCAAAACGTTCATAACGTCTACATCTGCTCCTGCAATAGGTATGTCACCTAGCGGTGCATCAAGGACATAATTCTCTGTGCAGCAATGAGGATAATCCTCATATCACGGAACAATTCCGCATCATTGCTACTAACATCTTTCAACTTAGTTTTCTCTAGGAACATATAAAAAATAAACGGGGAGCAACATCGCGAGCTATTGATCTACAACATAGATATGCTAATACTACGAGGACTAAGTTCATGATAAATTAAAGTTCAATTTAATCATATTACTTAAGAACTCCCACTTAGATAGACATCCCTCTAGTCATCTAAATGATCACGTGATCCAAATCAACTAAACCATGTCCGATCATCACGTGAGATGGAGTAGTTTCAATGGTGAACATCTTATGTTGATCATATCTACTATATGATTCACGCTCGACCTTTCGGTCTCCAGTGTTCCTAGGCCATATCTGCATATGCTAGGCTCGTCAAGTTTAACCCGAGTATTCTGCGTGTGCAAAACTGGCTTACACCCGTTGTATTTGAACGTAGAGCTTATCACACCCGATCATCACGTGGTGTCTCGGCACGACGAACTTTCGCAACGGTGCATACTCAGGGAGAACACTTATACCTTGAAATTTAGTAAGGGATCATCTTATAATGCTACCGTCGAACTAAGCAAAATAAGAAGCATAATAAGATAAACATCACATGCAATCAAAATATGTGACATGATATGGCCATCATCATCTTGTGCTTTTGATCTCCATCTCCAAAGCACCGTCATGATCACCTTCGTCACCGGCGTGACACCTTGATCTCCATCGTAGCATCGTTGTCGTCTCGCCAACTATTGCTTCTACGACTATCGCCACCGCTTAGTGATAAAGTAAAGCAATTACATGGCTATTGCATTTCATACAATAAAGCGACAACCATATGGCTCCTGCCAGTTGCCGATAACTTTACAAAACATGATCATTTCATACAAAACCGTATAACTCATCATGTCTTGACCATATCACATCACAACATGCCCTGCAAAAACAAGTTAGACGTCCTCTACTTTGTTGTTGCAAGTTTTACGTGGCTGCTACGGGCTTAGCAAGAACCGTTCTTACCTACGCATACAAAACCACAACGAAATTTCGTCAAGTATGTGCTGTTTTAACCTTCACAAGGACCGGGCGTAGCCACACTTGATTCAACTAAAGTTGGAGAAACTGACACCCGCCAGCCACCTGTGTGCGCAGCACGTCGGTAGAACCAGTCTCGTGTAAGCGTACGCGTAATGTCGGTCCGGGCCGCTTCATCCAACAATACCGCCGAATCAAAGTATGACATGCTGGTAAGCAGTATGACTAGTATCGTCCACAACTCACTTGTGTTCTACTCGTGCATATCATCTACGCATAGACCTGGCTCATGATGCCACTGTTGGGGAACGTAGTATTTTAAAATTTTCCTACGATCACGCAAGATCTATCTACCAGATGCATAGCAACGAGAGGGGAGAGTGAGTCTACGTACCCTCGTAGACCGAAAGCGGAAGCGTTAGAACAACGCGGTTGATGTAGTCGTACGTCTTCACGGCCCGACCGATCAAGCACCGAAACTACGGCACCTCCGAGTTCTAGCACACGTTCAGCTCGATGACGTCCCTCGAATTCTGATCCAGCCGAGTGTCGAGGGAGAGTTCCGTCAGCACGACGGCGTGGTGACGATCTTGATGTTCTACCGTCGCAGGGCTTCGCCTAAGCACCGCTACAATATTTATCGAGGAGAACTATGGTGGAGGGGGGCACCGCACACGGCTAAGAGATCAAGAGATCAATTGTTGTGTCTAGAGGTGCCCCCCTGCCCCCGTATATAAAGGAGGGAGGGAGAGGCCGGCCCTAGAGGGGGCGCACCAAGTGTGGGAGTCCTACTAGGACTCCCAAGTCCTAGTAGGATTCCCCTTTCCTTTCCGAAGTAGGAGAGAAGGAAAGAGGGGGAGAGGGAGAAGGAAAAGGGGGCTGCACCCCTTGTCCAATTCGGACCAGAAGGGGGGTGCACGCCTCCTTCCTTTTGGCCTCTCTCCTCTATTCCCGTAACTCTCCGGTACTCCGAAAATACCC
Source organism: Secale cereale (assembly GCA_902687465.1). Classification (NCBI taxonomy): domain Eukaryota; kingdom Viridiplantae; phylum Streptophyta; class Magnoliopsida; order Poales; family Poaceae; genus Secale; species Secale cereale. The sequence goes on along the minus strand of LR738712.1, from coordinate 75,654,715 downwards.
GAATCACTCGGAACCTTTCCGATGTCCGAATATAGTCGTCCAATATATCGATTTTTACGTCTCGACCATTTTGAGACTCCTCGTCATGTCCCCGATCTCATCCGGGACTCCGAACTCCTTCGGTACATCAAAACTCATAAACTCATAATAAAACTATCATCGAAACCTTAAGCGTGCGGACCCTACGGGTTCGAGAACTATGTAGACATGACCGAGACACGTCTCCGGTCAATAACCAATAGCGGAACCTGGGTGCTCATATTGGCTCCCACATATTCTACGAAGATCTTTATCGGTCAAACCGCATAACAACATACATTGTTCCCTTTGTCATCGGTATGTTACATGCCCGAGATTCGATCGTCGGTATCTCAATACCTAGTTCAATCTCGTTACCAACAAGTCTCTTTACTCGTTCCGTAATACATCATCCCGCAACTAACTCATTAGCTGCAATGCTTGCAAGGCTTATAGTGATGTGCATTACCGAGTGGGCCCAGAGATACCTCTCCGACAATCGGAGTGACAAATCCTAATCTCGAAATACGCCAACCCAACAAGTACCTTCGGAGACACCTGTAGAGTACCTTTATAATCACCCAGTTACGTTGTGATGTTTGGTAGCACACAAAGTGTTCCTCCGGTATTCGGGAGTTGCATAATCTCATAGTCATAGGAACATGTATAAGTCATGAAGAAAGCAATAGCAGTAAAACTTAAACGATTATAGTGCTAAGCTAACGGATGGGTCTTGTCCATCAGATCATTCTCCTAATGATGTGATCCCGTTGATCAAATGACAACTCATGTCTATGGCTAGGAAACATAACCATCTTTGATCAATGAGCTAGTCCAGTAGAGGCATACTAGGGACACTCTGTTTTGTCTATGTATTCACACATGTATTAAGTTTCGGGTTAATACAATTCTAGCATGAATAATAAACATTTATCATGATATAAGGAAATAAATAATAACTTTATTATTGCCTCTAGGGCATATTTCCTTCAGGTCCATCACGGAGTTCTTCATCATCATCATCATCGCCCTCACCATGAGTTGTGAGTAGTTTACCACATACCTTCGGGTCCATAGCTAGTATCTAGATGGCTTCTTCTCTCTCTCTGGATCTCAATACAAAGTTCTCCTCGGTCTTCGAGGAGATCTATTCGATGTAATATCTTTTTGCGGTATGTATGTCGAGATCCGATGAATTGTGAGTTTATGATCAATATTATCTATGAAAGATATTTGGTTCTTCTCTGAACTTTTTATGTGTGCTCATAATATCCTTGCAAGTCTCTTCGAATTATTGGTTTGGTTTGGCTACTAGATCTATAGCTCTTGCAATGGGAGAAGTGCTTGGCTTTGGGTTCAATCTTGTGGTGTCTTTTCCCAGTGACATTAGGGGCAGTAAGGCACGTATTGTATTGTTGCCATCAAGGATAAAAAGATGGGGTTTATATCATATTGCTTGAGTTTATGCCTCTACATCATGTCATCTTGCTTAAGGCGTTACTATGTTCTTATGAACTCAATACACTAGATGCATGCTGGATAGCGGTCGATGTGTCGAGTAATAGTAGTAGATGCAGGCAGGAGTCGGTCTACTTGTCTCGGACGTGATGCCTATATACAATGATCATGCCTAGATAGTCTCATAATTATTCGCTTTTCTATCAATTGCTCGACAGTAATTTGTTTACCCGCCGTAGAATATCGCTATCATGGGAGAAGCCATTAGAGAAAACTATGGCCCCCGGGTCTATTCTCAACATATCAATCTACATCTACTTTACTTTTACCGCTTTTATTTGTTGTTCTTATAAACTAAAAATACCAAAAATATAAACTATCATCTCTATCAGATCTCACTTTCGTAAGTGACCGTAAAGGGATTGGCAACCCCTTATCGCGTTGGCTGCGAAGTTCTTATTTGTTTGTGCAGGTGCGAGGGACTCGCGCGTGGTCTCCTACTAGATTGATACCTTTGTTCTCAAAAACTAAGGGAAATACTTACGCTACTGTGCTGCATCTCCCTTTCCTCTTCGAGGGAATACAATGCAAGCTCGAGAAGTAGCAGCGCCCCCACCCTCGTGGATGCCACCTCAGCCCTATTCCGTGGTTCTCAAGTCTCCTGTGCGTATTTTGCTCCAAAAATATCTCTCCCGAAGGTTTCATTCCGTTTGGACTCCGTTTGATATCCTGTAATGCCGCAGATGTAACACTTTCCAAATATGGCAATATATGAAACTTCGAATACACCAATTCCATTCTGGGCTCTTCTTTCATTTCGGGTTTCTTCGTTTTGTCGTGTGCGTGTGTGGATTTCATCCATGTCATGTTGTCATGTGCATTGCATTGCATTTGTGTTGTCACTTGCACCCGGTCCCACTCGTCTCTTCCCGTTATCCGTTTCGAGATCCGACACTCTCACACGTGCCCGTGGCATCCCCGAGTCCTTCTTTCGTGTGTGGCCGTGTAATGTTTCCGGAATGACGTGAGACTTGTCGTGCGATGTTGTTTTGGTACGTGTAGGCCGCCTGTCAAGTTTTGTCGCGTTTGGAGTTCGTTAGGTACTCCAATGGTTAACCTAGTGGGCTAAAAGAACCTCTACTTTGAGGCCCAAGACCCCCTCCACAACAGCCCACTAACCCAGCTCAACCCTTCCCATCATCTCGGTCGTCGAATTGTGATCGCGTGGCCGAAAACCGCTCCCCATTTGGAGTCTCCTAGCTCCTTGTGCCTATAAAAACGTCTCCCCCGTCCAATTTTCGGGCAAAAACCCTAGTCCCACCTCCTCCACCGCCGCCGGACACGTCCGGACGGACCGGACGCATCCGTCCGCCGCCGCTCGACCTATCAGGAGCCGCCACGTGGCCCGTCCGCCTCCTCCCGCCGCCGCAGCCCGTGGGGCCCGAATCAGGCCCGCGCGAGCCCAGCCGCCGCCGCCTCGTCTGCTTCGCCTCCGGCCGCCCCGCCGCTGTCGAACGCCGCCGCCCGCCGCCACTTCTCCGATCCGCCGCCGCGCCGACCGAGGAGCTCGCCGCCGGCCCTCATCGCCGCCCCCGTCGCCGCCTCGACCGGATCCCGCCAGAGCCCGGCCATCTCGCGAGCGCGCCGCGCCGCTCCCTCACCGCCGCGCGCTCAGGAGCCTGCCGCCGGCCGCCGCCCGTCGATCCACCGAAGCCGCCGGGCCTCCCGATCCCGATCCCGACCGGATCCGCCACCGACGAACCCTAACAGGCCGGATCCGGTCCGACCCGACCCGATCCGCCCCGTTGACCCGATCCGCGAGGTTGCCCCCTTTTTTTACTAAGTCCTGTGTTTTTGCTTATTTTTGTTGCATGTTCATGTAGTTGTATCTTTTTGTGTGTAAGTCCAAATTGTGCATATGATATGTCAAAATGACCGTGGCGATGTGCTCTACATTTTGTTCCATTGTGTCATGCTTGTTTGAGATCATCTAGAGGTCTTAATCTCCGTGACAAGAGTGCTACTTGTTATAAACTGCTGAAACTTGTTATTTTCATGCCATGTTTGAGATGTGATAACTTGGTGCATGTTTATCCAAATGAAGCAAATGAGATGTCAAAATGTTCATCATGAGATGCTTTACATGATGGTTGCTGTAGCATGCATGTTAGGGTTCATATTGCCATGTTAAACTTGGTTGCAAAAGTGCACGTGGCTGTTAAGTATTGAAACATGTTATGAGATGCTGATTTGAAGTGCTCGTTGCTTTTGATGTGGTTGTCTCCTTGTCACTTGCCAATATGTTTTAGAATCTCCTTCATGTGGTCTTTGCTGTGGTGCAAACCATTTTCCATGATATGCCTTGAGGTGACTTAAACATGCTTGTAAACATGACATGCCAACATAACTGTCTTAACAATTAGTGAAATTTCTACTAAGTCTGGAATCTGTCATATCCTGATGCTATGTTTGCTTGATGCCCTAGGCAAATCCATGTTAGTTTTGTGGTGGCCATTGATCATTCCTTGTTTTACATGTTATTGTCTATCCATTCATGCCCTCACTTGCTCATATGGCTTGATTTAGCTTATTTAATTCTTGCTCCCAAGTTGCTATAAAATATAACTGTCAGGTTTTTAACATCATGATCAAAATGTTGTAGCTTGTTGCTATTGATCCATACCTGCTATGGAGTTGCTCCAATGGAGTTGTTTGCTGTAGGATATGTCTACTTCATGTCCATGCTTATTGTCATCATGTTTGGGTGCTATAGAGTATATATTGCTTGCTCCAAAGTTGCTATGTGGCTGTTAATTTCAGTTTTGCATTGAATCTTGTTTCGTGTGTATGTGTTGAACCGTTGCTCCGTTTTGAGCGTGCCCTACATGAAACTTGTGTGATTTTGCATGTATAATCATAATATCATCTTGTTTACATGTTTGGAGTATTTTTGCTTGATGTTTGGGTGCATCTTGCACCGTTGCCATGCTTGTCTTGTTTTGCTCATATCTTCTAGACCGTAGCTCCGAATTAAACAAACTTTATATGAAACCTGACTAGAATTTCGTGTAGATCATCATGGTGCATGTTAACTTGCTGTTTAACAACTTTAACTTAAGGTTTGTTCAGATCTGGACCAATTTCATCATATGCATATGAGGACTAACCGGATTCGCTATATGTGGATTCCGGCCTCATTTAAACTTGTTGTCTTGTGTTGTTCTTGTGTGCTTCATCCCTTGACATGTATTGCATCATACTTGCATCATGTTGATTGTGCTTTGCACCTTGTTTGATTCTCGTGCCACGTTGTGTTCTTGTGTTGAGTAGAGCCGGATGCAGAGAACGAGAACGAGGTTACTACCGAGGTTGAGTACGAGGAGCCGTCTTACGATCCCATCGATGACTCGACATGCAAGATGACCTGACCCTAATATCATTACTATCTTTGCCTATTGCTAGAAGTCTCGCTCTTTCGCTTATTGCCTCGATGCCCATGTTTGTTTGTCAGCCTCCGATTGTAACCATGAATCTGTCTAACCACCCAACCTAGCAAACCTTTGTTTGGCTACGTAAGCTTCGCTCAGCCCCTCTTATAGCATTGCTAGTTGCAGGAGAAGATTTGAAGATTCTTGCTTCATGTTGAAGTTATTGTTGGGATATCACACTATATAAACTCTTAAACTAAATCATCTATATATTGGTAATGGGTGGAAGGCTAAGCCTCTTGCTTGGTGATTTGTTCCACTCATGCCGCCCTAGGAACCGTATAAACCGGTGTTATGTTCCTTGATTATGCGTTCCTAACACGGTTGGGGTTATGGGACCCCCTCGATAACCCGCTTAGCGCTAAACCTTTTCCGGCAAGGCCCAACATTGGTACTCCATTTGCCTAATAACTAAAACTTGCATAGGGACTAGCTATCCCGTGATCTTAATTATCAACCCTCGAGCCAGTGCTCCACATGAGTGTTGGTCCAAACTGGGTAGACTGCAGGGCCATCAAGAGGAAACTCGAGGATTGGTATATACCTGTAGGCTGACCTATCCGGTCGTGGCCTGAGACTAGATACGCGCGGCTACTGTCAGGGTGTCGGCACGCTGGGAGGTCTTGCTGGATTAGTTTTACCTTAGTCGGAATATCTTGATCACGGGATTCCGAGAATACTCGGGCCTTCCCACCTTGGAGTTGCGACTCCGCAGACCATGAGCTTGTAATGGGCTAAGCTAGTACACCCCTGCAGGGTTTTGAACTTTCGAAAGCCGTGCCCGCGGTTATGTGGCAGATGGGAATTTGTTAATATCCGGTTGTAGAAAACTTGACACCATGTTCAGAACACACTACCAGCGTGAGTAACCGTGACGGTCATTTTCCGAAAGGGGTTCGGGAAGTGAACATGGTGGGGTTATGATTGACGTGCTTAGATAGGATCACTTCGTGATCACTTGACGCTCGTGGCACTTCTCTTCTCGCTCTAAACATGTAAGCTAGTGCTAGTGCAGATCCAACCTTTTATTTCTTCAGCCTTGTTCCACACCCAAGGCTTAGATAGTTTTGCTACCCGGGAACGGGATTGCTGAGTCCTCCGTGGCTCACAAATTTCTACACAACACCAGATGCAGGTATTATGGTGGACTACTCAGGTAACGGCACGGAGCTGTACTGGGAGTTCGATGAAGAGCATAGTCGATACTATGTGCACTATCCCGATGATCAGTAGTGTCTTCTACTAGGGGCGATCCGGACCTTGTGGCTTTTATGTCTTTGGTATCTTTCATTTGGATCTTCGTCCGTAGTCGGACTGTGATGTTATTTGGATGATGATTTGCTTATGTAATGTATTGTGTGACATGGCGAGTGTAAGCCAACTATCCTTTTCCAATTTCATCCCTATTTTTACATGAGTCGTGCAAAGATACCATACTTGAGATCATTCTAGTATGGGCTTATACCTTTAAGTCGTGCCTCAACACGTAGGAGGTATAATCCCATACTGGGCATTACATATTCCTTTTCTGTAAAACCCTGAAATAGGCAAAAAACGGCAATCTGTACTGGGCCTTTGGGTTAATAGGTTAGTCCCAAAAATAATATAAAGTGTATAACAAAGCCCATTAAACATCCAAAACATCTTAAATAATAGCATGGAACAATAAAAAATTATAGATACGTTGGAGACGTATCAAGCATCCCCAAGCTTAATTCCTGCTCGTCCTCGAGTAGGTAAATGGTAAAAACTGAATTTTTGATGTGGAATGCTAACCAACATAGATTTCAATGTAATTCTCTTAATTGTGGCATGAATGTTCAGATCTGAAAGATTCAAGACAAAAGTCTATATTGACATAAGAAATAATAATACTTCAAGCATACTAACAAGGAAATCATGTCTTCTCAAAATACTATGGCTAAAGAAAGTTATCCCTACAAAATCATATGGTCTGGCTATGCTCCCTCTTCATCACACAAACTATTCATATCATGCACAACCCGGGTTTCAGCCAAGCACTTGTTTTCATACTCTATTCTTTCAAACCTTTCAACTTTCACGCAATACATGAGCGTGAGCCATGGACATAGCACTATGCGGAATAGAGAGGTGGTTGTGGAGAAGACAAAAAGGAGGGAGATAGTCTCACATCGACTAGGCGTATCAACAGGCTATGGAGATGCCCATCAATAGATATCAATGTGAGTGAGTAGGGATTGCCATGCAACGGATGCACTAGAGCTAAAAAATGTATGAAAGCTCAACAAAAGAAACTAAGTGGGTGTGCATCCAACTTGCTTGCTCACGAAGACCTAGGGCATTTGAGGAGGCCCATCGTTGGAATATACATGCCAAGTTCTATAATGAAAATTCCCATTAGTATATGAAAGTGACTAAACATGAGACTCTCTATCATGAAGAACATGGTGCTACTTTGAAGCACAAGTGTGGAAAAGGATAGTAGCAATTGTCCCTTCTCTCTTTTCTCTCATTTTTTTGGAGGGGCTTTCTCTTTTTTTAGCCCCTCTCTATATTTTTGGGCCATCTCGTTTTTTATATTGGCCTTTCCTCACATGGGACAATGCTCTAATAATGATGATCATCACACTTTTATTTATTTACAACTCGATATTACAACTCGATACTAGAACAAAGTATGACTCTATATGAATGCCTCCGGCGGTGTACCGGGATATGCAATGAAACAAGAGTGACATGTATAAAAAATTATGCATGGTGGCTTTGCCACAAATTAGACGTCAACTACATGATCATGCATGGCAATATGACAATATGAAGCGTGTCATATGAACGGAACGGTGGAAAGTTGCATGGCAATATATCTCGGAATGGCTATGAAAATGCCATGATAGGTAGGTATGGTGGCTGTTTTGAGGAAGATATATGGTGGCTGTTTTGAGGAAGGATATATAGTGGGTGTATGGCACCAACGAAAGTTGCACGGCACAAGAGAGGCTAGCAATGGTGGAAGGGTGAGAGTGCGTAATATCCATGGACTCAACATTAGTCATAAGAACTCATATACTTATTGCAAAAATTTATGAGTCATCAAAACAAAGCAATCAACGCATGCTCCTAGGGGGAGGTTGGTAGGACTTAACCATCGCGCGCCCCCGACCTCCACACAAAGGTTGACACTATACAAATACCTCATGCTCTAACTTCGTCACATAGCGGTTCACCATACGTGCATGCTACGAGAATCACTAACTTTAACACAAGCATTTCTCAATTTCATAATAACTCCACTAGCATGACTCTAATATCACTATCATCATATCTCAAAACAATTATCAAGCATCCAACTTCTCATCATATTCAATGCACTTAGTTTGAAAGTTTTTACTACATTGATCTTGGATGTCTATCATGTGAAGGCTAGTTTTATAGCCAAAGCACATTACCATGCTGTTTTAATAGACTCTCAAAAGGATATAAGTGAATCATGAGAGATCAACAATTTCTATAAAATATAATCACCATTGTGCTCTAAAAGATATAAGTGAAGCACTAGAGCAAAAACTATTCAACTCAAAAGATATAAGTGAAGCATATAGAGTGTTCTAACAATTCCTAGGCCATATTGAACTCTCTCAAAAAGGTGTGTCCAGCAAGGATAATTGTGGCAAACTAACAATCAAAGACTCAAATTATACATGACGCTCCAAGTAAAACACATATCATGTGGTGAATAAAAATATAGCTCCGAGTATAGTTACCGATGGATGAAGACAAAAGAGGGGATGCCTTCCCGGGGCATCCCCAAGCTTAGGCTTTAGGTTGTCCTTGAATTTTACCTTGGGGTGCCTTGGCATCCCCAAGCTTAGGCTCTTGCCACTCTTTGTTCCATAGTCCATCAAAGCAATACTCAAAACTTGAAAACTTCACAACACAAAACTTAGACAAAAATCTTGTGAGCTCCGTTAGTATAAGAAAACAAACCACTACTCAAAGGTACTGCAATGAATTCATTCTTCGTTTGTATTGGTGTTAAAACTACTGTATTCCAACTTCTCTATGATTCATACTTCCCAATACTACTCATAGATGCATTGAAATAAGCAAACAACACACAAAAAACAGAATCTGTCAAAAACATAATAGTCTGTAGTAATCTGTAACTTTCGCATACTTCTGTAACTCCACAAAAATTTAAGTAAATTGGTAAATGTGAGGAATTTTTCTATTAATCATCTGCAAAAATAATCAACTAAATAGCACACTCCAGTAAAATCTGGTGACCATTCTAGCAAGCGCTAACGATTCTGTTTTTCATAGCAAGATCATATAAACTTCACACAAGTCTTCCCAGAGGTTCTACTTGGCACAAACACTATTAAAACACAAAACCACATCTAAATAGAAGCTATATGAAATATTTATTCCTAAACAGAAGCAAAGACAAATAAATATAAAACTGGGTTGCCTCCCAACAAGCGCTATCATTTTACGCCCCTAGCTAGGCACGATATAAAGATAGATCTAGGTATTGCCATCTTTGGAAGGCAATCCATAAGTGGCTCTCATAATAGATTCGTATGGTAATTTGATTTTCTTTGTAGGAAAGTGTTCCATGCCTTTCCTTAACGGAAATTGGAATCTAATATTTCCTTCCTTCATATCAATAATTGCACCAATCGTTCTAAGGAAAGGTCTACCAAGAATAATAGGACATGAAGGATTGCAATCTATATCAAGCACAATGAAATCTACAGGCACATAATTCCTATTGGCAACAATAAGAACATCATTAATCCTTCCCATAGGTTTCTTAATAGTGGAATCCGCGGGAGGCAAATTTAAAGAACAATCATCAAGCTCATGGAACCCTAGCAAATCACACATAGTTTTTGGGATAGTGGAAACGCTTGCACCCAAATCACACAAAGCAAATCATTCATGATCTTTAATTTTTATTTTAGTAGTAGGTTCCCACTCATCATAAAGCTTTCTAGGGATATGTCGTGGATTTAGCACGACAGATGTCCTAGCAAAAGGACTTAGTCGTGAGGCCATCACTATGGGTTAGCTTAAAGGGGTTAAAGTGGACGAAAGACACAGGGATTTTATACTAGTTCGGCCCCTTCGATGAAGGTAAAAGCCTATGTCTAGTTTGGTGTGGTATTGCTAGGGCTTCGATGATCAGGGAGCGAATCCGCTTTGCATGTGTCTCGAGTTGTTGTTGTCTGTCTTTGAACCGTCCCTGGGTCGTCCCTTTATATAAGAGGTGACGCCCGGTCCGGTTTACGGAGTCCCGAGGCCGGCTCATAAACATGCCCACCTCGGTCTCCGTTCTTTCTATCTTATATCCCAAGTACATAGTATGACGGTTTACAAATCATGGGCCCTAACACATGGGCTCTAAACCTCTGGGGCTACAATCTTCTACTTCATACTCCGCTGGGCCTTTGATAATATAGTCTTGATAACGTAAACCGGACCCTCCTGGCCGGTTTATACTTGGTAGTAATATCCCTCACATTAGGCCCCAGATTGATTTGAACTTGTTCATGTCAATCTTCAAAGTCTTGTACATAATTTTCCTTTCTGCAGCTTCAGTACGCTCTGTAAACCGGCATGACGTCATCTCCTCAGGTCGCTTTAAACCGTTGTGACGCCATCCGTGCATTTAATACCTGCACCTATTTTTTTACCTTTACTTATTAAAACTCCAAAGATCGAGGCGACAACACCATCCATATCCGATTTTTGGTCTCCTCGATTCCCGTGCTTGTCGTTTTATCCCTTCGGCTTATAAATAGGGCCAAAGGGCATACTCTTCTCCCCCTTGCTTCTTCTTCCTCTGTCCTCTGTCGCTCGAGCTCCGCCGCCGTCCGCCGAGTACTGCGCCTCCGTCGAACCCGGCCGCTGCATCAACCTGAACGCATCCAGAAATTCGCCATCGCCGTTCCGCTTCCGTTCCCTCAGGTACGTTTACTCATTCCTGCCCGTAGATCTTAGTTCTAGGGTTTTACGTGAGCTCGTAGATGAACCATTGTTCTTCGCGGTTCTTCACCATAGGTAGTTCCTAGCCGTAGATCTCAAACCTTTTAGGCCGACCTCCGTACACATGACTCCGCTCTGTCTTTGTGATCTTATTTCCTCCAACAATGCTAGTTTAGACTGAATCTGAAAAAATCTTCGCTGTCTCTGTTGAATATACCTTGAATTATCTTGAATTTTCCATATGCTATAGATCCATATGTATCTGCTGCTCGTGTTAAAGTTGTTTTCCCACACTTTAGATCTGCATCTCAACTGCCAATGTCGACGGTTTAGCTTTAGATCTATGCCTTACCTACCTATGTTCGGCGGTTTAACTTTCCCCTTTTAAACTTCATAATCCGGTAGACCTCATGTTTCTAGCTGTTCCGGATCAGTAGATACCATTAGGCCCCTCCTTAAACCGCCAACTAGATCAGTACTTTCATAGAATATGCCAGTTTTAATTTGTGTAGATCGTAAACCGGATCTTTATTGCATTTTCAGCCTTCCTCTTTGAAAAAGATGACTTTCGTGGCCAAGCAGTTCGTTGCCTGCAACTGGGTCCCATCCCGGATTACCGAGGATGATTTAGAAAAGATGGCTTCCATTGGCGCTTTAGGCCCAAAGGATGTTCTTCACTGGAGGGCTCCTAGAAAAGAGTGTCCTCCTAAGCCTAAGGAAGGAGATATTATTGTCTTTTTCGATCACCTGGCCCGGGGTTTTAGCCCTCCAGGGTCAAAGTTTTTTCGCGACGTGTTGGCAGACTTTCAGCTCCATCCTCAAGACATAGGTCCCAACTCTGTATCAAATATCTGCAACTTCCAAGTCTTCTCAGAAGCCTATCTGCAACAGGAGCCATCTGTGGAGCTATTCTGGGACTTCTTTCATTTGAACCTTCGGACTGAGTTTCACGATGGCCCAAATACCGAACTTGGCAGAATGAGCATTCAGAAAAGGAAGGATGTCAGCTTTCCTCATGCTACTCTCCATAGTCATCCCAAGGATTGGAACCAAACTTGGTTCTACTGTGTCGACACTTCACCGGAAGGGGAGAATCCAATGCTGGGTTATCGCTCCCATCGTCTGACAGTGGACCATCCTTTCCCACAGCGCTTGAGTGCCCAAGACCGAGCTCGATATGCCCCCAGCTTTCAAAGCTCAGGGCTTTTGTAGCCAACAGATTAACTGGAGTTGATTTTGTCCGCTGCTGGCTCTCTTGGAGCATTCTCCCGTTAAACCGGCGTTCCGGTTTAATGTGCGAGTATACTGGTAACCGCAAGGATCCTCTGCGTCACACAGAGATGGTGCTTCCAGATAATGAAGTTACCGAATCTGCCAAAAAGATGTTGAACATACCTTTGGAAGAGTGCAGTCGGACCGGATTAGCGCCCTTCTGTGTGAATAACAAACCGCCGTCGGTAAGGGACTCTTCTGTCTCTTTACTTTGTTTTAATCCATCCATATTGCTTGGCTTAATATGCTTTTATTCCTTTAAACAGGCTGACAGCCCTTTCTGGAAGAGGAAAGCCCAGGACAAACCGGCGAGGCCATCTCGCAAGAAGAGCCTGGCTGTAAAGAAGCATAAGAAGAAGCCTCCCGCTGCGTCCGGTTCAAACGCGGAAGAAGATGATCTGGCCCTTGAGGTACCGCTTGATTCTTATGACTTTTAATTTTTCCTTTATCTGTATTTCTATTAACAATGACTTTTCCCAGGATCCGGATGAAGGTAGTAAAGCGGATGATGTTGAGGTAATCTCTCTTTCCTCTAATTCAGAACCATTGCCACCCAAAGTTCGTCGGGTAGCCCGGAAATATCCATTTTCTCACCCTTATGCTCAACTGGATCCCAATTTTCTTTTGAAGAAACAGCAACATGAGGCTCGCCGCACTACTCGCCACAGTGGCCATGTGGTTGAATCCAGCAGTCTGATTCACACTCTGGTTCGAAGGCGCCGTTCAGAGGTTTTACTTACTCCAACTATTCTTCATCCTGAAGCAGGTCTTTTTCGTCAACCCCTTAAACCGTCTGATCTGAATTACCAGGAAACTCCTTTGTCATCCTCTGGCGAGTCGACAGCCACACAAGTCCCTGTGCTCAAGACTGTTCACGGGTAAGTTGTCTTTCCTTCTGCCTGGTTTATCTTTCTATTTTGACTTGTGATTTTCATTGTCCCTTTTAATCTTTTCTCAGTATGCCCAAGCCTAGCAAAAAGGCAAAATTGAATAAACCGGCAGTCAAAAACGCCACTTCTGAACCGACAGAAGATCCTGAAATTGCCAATCCTCTAGAAGAAAATGTTGAAGTTCCACACGATGATCCTTCTCCTATGGATCGAGAAGACCTTGCTGCTCCGGGGGATGACCCCATGGAATAAACTGCTGATCCGGTCAGTCCTGTCCGGACTAGCCCTGCTCGGGTTAGTCCGGCCCCTGCTAGCCCGGTACACACCAATCCCACTGCTGTTGATACCTCCAGGCCAACTGCTGCTTCAACGGACGATGTCGAGATTACTGGGACTGGCTTTACTACCCCAGTAGAGCCTGTCATCTTGGCCAGACATACTGCCAAGGAAGAAATTCTTCATAAGGACAAGGGCAAGTGGAGCACCGACCTGTCCAGCTACGCCCAGCTTAGTGCCCAGGAGCTTCATTCTGGGTACCTAAACCGGCTCTTCACCAGCCGTGACCATGAGGTCGGCTTGGTGAACTTAATGAAAGAAAGATATGCGGTAATTCCTTTTCCCTTGCCTTTCATTTCTGCTTGTGTCTTGTAGATGTACCTTTAATCCATTGTAGCCCCCAAGTGCCGGTTTAACCTTTAGGGTGAACCGGGACTTCAGTATATCAACTAGAATAACTTTGCTTTGCACTTGTAGCCTCCAAGGGCCGGTTTACTCCGTTGCGGGTGAACCAGGACTTCTCCTATGTTTGAGAATGATGTCACATTAGTCCCCAAGTGCCAAGTATATAACTTGTTATATGCTTGGGACTTTGTCTGAAAAAATTTGCCTGTTCACTGCAAACATACATTAGCCCCCAAGTGTCAAGTGCATAACTTGTTATGTGCTTGGGACTTTCGATTAAATTGTTCTTATGAATATCTGATATCCTTTCACTTTTGGCAGACTGACTTGAACCGGAGGGCTTCTGAGATAACTGAGCTCCGGGATAGTTTAAAATTCCAAGAGAATGCTTCTACAAAAGCCAAGGAGGAGCTTACCCTTGCATTAGCCAATATGGAGAAGCTCAAAAAAAGATTTTGAAGCAGAACGGTCCACTTGGGAGGTGGAAAAGGCTGCCTTGGAGAAAAGAGCCAGTGATGCTCAAGCAGCTCTTAACCCGGTGATGGAGGAGTTGTCCGGGTTAAGGCATCATATAAATGATATGACATCTGCTATCTTTGGTAAGTTTTTGTTAACATAAGCTTATCCTTGCTATCTTGTGCTGCTCCGGTTTAACTCATCATTTGTACACAGGGAGGCGCGTTACTCATCTTGGGGATGATATGTGGAAGAAACTGAAGGCTGCATACACTTTGGTGGAGCAGTTATATTCCGGCGCACAAAGGGCCATTAGTGCTATCTCGCACAATAAACCGGCTACCACCACCATCCAAGGTACTCTTGAAAAACAATTCATCTTGCCTGCTCGTATTGTCGAAGTGAAGAAATCCTCCACAAGGGTTGGGTCTCTGATGGCTTTAACCCGAGCCAAGGCGTGGGTCCCTGATTTTGATCCGGCTGAGGCCATGAATGGCTATCCAAGTATGAAGGATGACGGATCAGCTTTCTCCGGTGATGACCTTCGTGCCCTAACTAAGGATATGCGGCCTCTTGCCAGTAAACTTGCTGATGAGGCGGATTTATCAAGGTATCATCCGGGCTATGATCTGGAGAATGTGCGGGTGGAGCGTCCGTCCTATGACATTGAGAATCTTATTCCACCCGTTCGTAAGCACACCTTCGCTCCTGACATTGAACCGTCAGAACTTATAAATGACGAAGTTTATTTCCGAGCCCTTGCCAAGATTGACTGGAGCACCATTGATTTCTAGCAGCTGAAAGAAACCGTCGAAGACCCGGAGCAGGCTGACCCGCAATCGTCACAGCGAGCTGAAGCAGAATCCTAAACTGGCTCCGGTTTACCTTTATGTGTTGAACACTTTGCGAGAAAACTGATATTCTTTTGGGCCCGCCAGTGCCTTGTAATAGAATAGTTGAGATATTGTCTTTGTCCCACACTATCTTTCATGGCATTACTTTGTTTGGCAGCTTCTAAAATATATCCTACTTGCAATGCTTTGACAGTTTATATTACCTGTTTCTACATAAAAAATGCTCAAAGTGTCCTGGCGGTTTATCGCCGGACGGGTAATATTGCCCAAACACATGATCTAAGTGAAGGAAATATGCCCTAGAGGCAATAATAAAGATGTTATTTATATTTCCTTATATCAGGATAAATGTCTTTTATTCATGCTAGAATTGTATTAACCGGAAACTTAATACATGTGTGGATACATAGACAAAACAGTATGTCCCTAGTATGCCTCTACTAGACTAGCTCATTGATCAAAGATGGTTATGTTTCCTAGCCATAGACATGAGTTGTCATTTGATCAACGGGATCACATCATTAGGAGAATGATATGATGGACAAGACCCATCCGTTAGCATAGCACTATGATCGTTTAGTTTTACTGCTATTGCTTTCTTCATGACTTATACATGTTCCTATGACTATGAGATTATGCAACTCCCGAATACCGTAGGAACACCTTGTGTGCTATCAAACGTCACAACGTAACTGGGTGATCATAAAGATGCTCTACAGGTGTCTCCGAAAGTATTCGTGGTGTTGGCATAGATCAAGATTAGGATTTGTCACCCCGAGTGTCGGAGAGGTATCTCTGGGCCCTCTCGGTAACACACATCATAATAAGCCTTGCAAGCAAAAGACTAATGAGTTAGTCACGAGATGATGTGTTACGGAACGAGTAAAGAGACTTGCCGGTAACGAGATTGAACTAGGTATAGAGATACCGACGATCGAATCTCGGGCAAGTAACATACCGTTTGACAAAAGGAACAACGTATGTTGTTATGCGGTTCTGACCGATAAAAGATCTTCGTAGAATATGTAGGAGCCAATATGAACATCCATGTTCCGCTATTGGTTATTGACCGGAGATGAGTCTCGGTCATGTCTACATAGTTCTCGAACCCGTAGGGTCCGCACGCTTAACGTTTGATGACGATCGGTATTATGAGTTTATGAGTATTGATGTACCGAAGGTAGTTCGGAGTCCCGGATGAGATCATGGACATGACGAGGAGTCTCGGAATGTCCGAGACATAAAGATTGATATATTGGACGGCTATATTCGGACACCGGAAGTATACCGGAAAAGTTTCGGATTTATCGGGAATGCCGGAGGGGGTTACCGGAACCCCCTACGAGAGGGGATGGTCCATAGTGGGCCTAAAGGGTGAGAGAGAGGCAGCCCATAGGGCTGGCCGGCGCCCCCACCTAGGAATCCTAGTTGGACTAGGATTGGGGGGGCGCCACCTCTCCTATTCCTTTCCCCCTTCTTCCTTTCGGTGAATCCTACTAGGAATAGGATTGCAATCCTATTCCTAGTAGGAGTCCCCTCCCTAGCCGCACCATAGGAGGTGGCCGGCCCCTCCTCCCTTGCTCCTTGATATACGGGGGCAGGGGGGCACCCAAAGACACACAAGTTGAATTGTTTTAGCCGTGTGCGGTGCCCCCCTCCACAGAATCACACCTCGGTCGTACCGTCGCGAAGCTTAGGAGAAGCCCTGCGCCGGTGTTCACATCATATCCGTCACCACGCCGTCGTGCTGACGAAACTCCCCCGTGAAGCTCAACTGGATCAAGAGCTCGTGGGACGTCATCAAGCTGAACGTGTGCTGAACGCGGAGGTGCCGTACGTTCGGTGCTTGATCGGTTGAATCGCGAAGAAGTTCGACAACATCAACCGCGTCACTTGACGCTTCCGCTCCCGGTCTACGAGGGTACGTAGACACACTCTCCCTTCTCGTTGCTATGCATCTGGTAGATAGATCTTGCGTGATCGTAGGAAAATTTTAAAATACTACGTTCCCCAACAATTGTTTCCTTTGTCTGGCAGGGCTTGGAAAAAATTCATCAAAAAAGCTCCGGGACTGCCGAAGAAGCTACAATTGAAGATACCCGAAAGTAAGTACTATATAGTAGCATGTTCCGCACGCGCATCTCCTATATCTTGATTCAAGCGCTAGTTTCATCAATACCAATTTGGCATTCTTGCTTATCAGTTTGATTGAGCTCTATTTCTTGTAAAGTGGTTGTGGCAGGAACCCGGGAATGATTATTGTGGATACTACATTTGCGAGTCCATCCGCCACACGACCTGTGAGCGGGGCTACACTGATGAACAATTTGAAGTGCGTAAGCAATCAATAATATTCACAAATTTATAGCATCATTTCATGTATTGACCCCCTACTTCAAATTAGATGTTTCGGATGCGGGATGAACTCCTAACACCAGATCGTCTGCGAGCAATTCAAGAGGAATTGGCGGCATTCTTCCTTGAACACGTGATCGCTGAAGACGGAGAATACTATGTGGACCATGCATCCATGTGTTAGGAGATTATTTTTGTAAGAGATAATTATTGTATATATGTGCCCGGTAGTGTCGGGATAGACGATATACGAGAACTTGTTGTTCGACCAATCTCTCGGAGAAGGAGAGGTGGTCGATATTACATCTCTCTGTATGCATATATATATATATATATGTTGATTATATATACGAGATCTTCTGTTCCTTCGTTTGCTTAGTATAGCTAGCAGCTAGCTAGCTAGCTAGCGTGACTCTAGTCCTCCATATACGTATGTGTAGTATATATGTAGCGTCGACCAAGCACGTGAAGGAAATATGCCCTAGAGGCAATAATAACGTTGTTATTTGTATTTCCTTATATCATGATAAATGTCTTTTATTCATGCTAGAATTGTATTAACCGGAAACTTAGTACATGTGTGGATACATAGACAAAACAGTAAGTCCCTAGTATGCCTCTACTAGACTAGCTCATTGATCAAAGATGGTTATGTTTCCTAGCCATAGACATGAGTTGTCATTTGATCAACGGGATCACATCATTAGGAGAATGATGTGATGGACAAGACCCATCCGTTAGCATAGCACTATGATCGTTTAGTTTTACTGCTATTGCTTTCTTCATGACTTATACATGTTCCTATGACTATGAGATTATGCAACTCCCGAATACCGTAGGAACACCTTGTGTGCTATCAAACGTCACAACGTAACTGGGTGATCATAAGGATGCTCTACAGGTGTCTCCGAAAGTATTCGTGGTGTTGGCATAGATCAAGATTAGGATTTGTCACTCCGAGTGTCGGAGAGGTATCTCTGGGCCCTCTCGGTAACACACATCACAATAAGCCTTGCAAGCAAAAGACTAATGAGTTAGTCACGAGATGATGTGTTACAGAACGAGTAAAGAGACTTGCCGGTAACGAGATTGAACTAGGTATAGAGATACCGACGATCGAATCTCGGGCAAGTAACATACCGTTGACAAAAGGAACAACGTATGTTGTTATGCGGTTTTGACCGATAAAAGATCTTCGTAGAATATGTAGGAGCCAATATGAACATCCAGGTTCCGCTATTGGTTATTGACCGGAGATGAGTCTCGGTCATGTCTACATAGTTCTCGAACCCGTAGGGTCCGCACGCTTAACGTTTGATGACGATCGGTATTATGAGTTTATGAGTATTGATGTACCGAAGGTAGTTCGGAGTCCCGGATGAGATCACGGACATGACGAGGAGTCTCGGAATGTCCGAGACATAAAGATTGATATATTGGACGACTATATTCGGACACCGGAAGTATACCGGAAAAGTTTCGGATTTAACGGGATTGCTGGAGGGGGTTACCGGAACCCCCTACGAAGGGGGATGGTCCATAGTGGGCCTTAAGGGAAAGAGAGAGGCAGCCCATAGGGCTGGCCGGTGCCCCACATAGGGTTCCTAGTTGGACTAGGAGTTGGGGGGCGCCACCTCTTCTTCTTTTCCTATTCCCTCTCTTCCTTCTTTGGTGGTTCCTACTAGGAATAGGATTGCAATCCTATTCCTAGTAGGATTGCTTTCCTAGCCGCACCATAGGAGGCTGGCCGGCCCTCCTCCCTTGCTCCTTTATATACGGGGGCAGGGGGCACCCAAAGACACACAAGTTGAATTGTTCCAGCCGTGTGCGGTGCCCCCCTCCACAGAAACACACCTCGGTCATACCGTCGCGGTGCTTAGGCGAAGCCCTGCGCCGGTGAATACATCATATCCGTCACCACGCCGTCATGCTGACGAAACTCTCCCGTGAAGCTCAACTGGATCAAGAGCTCGTGGGACGTCATCAAGCTGAACGTGTGCTGAACGCGGAGGTGCCGTACGTTCGGTGCTTGATCGGTTGAATCACGAAGAAGTTCGACTACATCAACCGCGTCACTTGACGCTTCCGCTTCCGGTCTACGAGGGTACGTAGACACACTCTTCCCTCTCGTTGCTATGCATCTGGTAGATAGATCTTGTGTGATCGTAGGAAAATTTTAAAATACTACGTTCCCCAACAGTGGCATCATGAGCCAGGTCTATGCGTAGATGATATGCACGAGTAGAACACAATGAGTTGTGGGCGATACTAGTCATACTGCTTACCAGCATGTCATACTTTGCTTCGGCGGTATTGTGAGATGAAGCGGCCCGGACCGACATTACGCGTACGCTTACGCGAGACTGGTTTCACCGTTACGAGCACTCGTTGCTTAAAGGTGACTGGCGGGTGTCTGTCTCTCTCACTTTAGCTGGATCAAGTGTGGCTACGCCCGGTCCTTGTGAAGGTTAAAACAGCACATACTTGACGAAACATCGTTGTGGTTTTGTATGCGTAGGTAAGAACGGTTCTTGCTAAGCCCGTAGCAGCCACGTAAAACTTGCAACAACAAAGTAGAGGACGTCTAACTTGTTTTTGCAGGGCATGTTGTGATGTGATATGGTCAAGACATGATGAGTTATACGGTTTTGTATGAGATGATCATGTTTTGTAATGTTATCGGCAACTGGCAGGAGCCATATGGTTGTCGCTTTATTGTATGAAATGCAATCGCCATGTAATTGCTTTACTTTATCACTAAACGGTAGCGATAGTCGTAGAAGCAATAGTTGGCGAGATGACAACGATGCTACGATGGAGATCAAGGTGTCGCGCCGGTGACGAAGGTAATCATGACGGTGCTTTGGAGATGGAGATCAAAAGCACAAGATGATGATGGCCATATCATGTCACATATTTTGATTGCATGTGATGTTTATCTTATTATGCTTCTTATTTTGCTTAGAACGACGGTAGCATTATAAGATGATCCCTTACTAAATTTCAAGGTATAAGTGTTCTCCCTGAGTATGCACCGTTGCGAAAGTTCGTCGTGCCGAGACACCACGTGATGATCGGGTGTGATAAGCTCTACGTTCAAATACAACGGGTGTAAGCCAGTTTTGCAGACGCAGAATACTCGGGTTAAACTTGACGAGCCTAGCATATGCAGATATGGCCTCGGAACACTGGAGACCGAAAGGTCGAGCGTGAATCATATAGTAGATATGATCAACATAAGATGTTCACCATTGAAACTACTCCATCTCACGTGATGATCGGACATGGTTTAGTTGATTTGGATCACGTGATCATTTAGATGACCGGAGGGATGTCTATCTAAGTGGGAGTTCTTTAATTAATATGATTAAATTGAACTTTAATTTATCATGATCTTAGTCCTGGTAGTATTAGCATATCTATGTTGTAGATCAATAGCTCGCGATGTTGCTCCACGTTTATTTTTTTATATGTTCCTAGAGAAAACTAAGTTGAAAGATGTTAGTAGCAATGATGCGGAATTGTTCCGTGATCTGAGGATTATCCTCATTGCTGCACAGAAGAATTATGTCCTTGAAGCACCGCTAGGTGACAGACCTATTGCAGGAGCAGATGCACACGTTATGAACGTTTTGACAAAAGCTCGGTATGATGACTACTTGATAGTTTAAGTGCACGATGCTTTACGGCTTAGAACCGGGACTTCAAAAACGTTTTGAATGCCATGGAGCATATAAAATGTTCCAAGAGTTGAAATTAGTATTTCATACTCATGCCCGTGTCGAGAGGTATAAGACCTCTGACAGTACTTTGCCTACAAGATGGAGGAGAATAGCTCAACCAGTGAGCATGTGCTCAGATTGTCTGGGTACTACAATTACTTGAATCAAGTAGGAGTTAATCTTCCAGATAAGATAGTAATTGACAAAGTTCTCTAGTCACTATCACCAAGTTAGTAGAACTTCGTGATGAACTATTATATGCAAGGGATGACGAAAGGAATTCCCGAGCTCTTCGCGATGCTGAAGTCGGCGAAGGTAGAAATCATGAAAAAGCATCAAATATTGATGGTTAACAAGACCACTTTTTTCAAGTAAAGGGCAAAGGGATAGAAGGGGAACTTCAAGAATATGACAAGCAAGTTGTCACTCCCATGAAGAAACCCAAAGCTAAACTCAAGCCTGAAACTAAGTGCTTCTACTGCAAAGGAAATGGTCACTGGAAGTGGAACTGCCCTAGATACTTGGCGGATAAGAAGGATGGCAAGGTGAACAAAGGTATATGTGATATACATGTTATTGATGTGTACCTTACTAATGCTCGTAGTAGTACCTGGGTATTTGATACCGGTTCGGTTGCTAATATTTGTAACTCGAAACAGGGACTACGGATTAAACGAAGATTAGCTAAGGACGAGGTGACGATGCGCGTGGGAAATGGTTCCAAAGTCGATGTGATCGCCGTCGGCACGCTACCTCTACATCTACCTTCGGGATTAGTATTAGACCTAAATAATTGTTATTTGGTGCCAGCGTTGAGCATGAACATTATATCTGGATCTTGTTTGTTGCGAGACGGTTATTCATTCAAATCAAAGAATAATGGTTGTTCTATTTTTATGAATAATATCTTTTATGGTCATGCACCCTTAAAGAGTGGTCTATTCTTATTGGATCTCGATTGTAGTGATACACATATTCATAATATTGAAACCAAAATATGCAAGGTTAATAATGATAGTGCAACTTATTTGTGGCACTGCCGTTTGGGTCATATTGGTGTAAAACGCATGAAGAAACTCCATAATAATGGACTTTTGGAATCACTTGATTATGAATCACTTGGTGCTTGCGAACCATGCCTCATGGGCAAAATGACTAAAACTCCGTTCTCCGGAACTATGGAGCGAGCAACAGATTTGTTGGAAATCATACATACTGATGTATGTGGACCAATGAGTGTTGAAGCTCGCGGCGGGTATCGTTATTTTCTGACCTTCACTGATGATTTGAGCAGATATGGGTATATCTACTTAATGAAGCACAAGTCTGAAACATTTGAAAAGTTCAAAGAATTTCAGAGTGAAGTAGAGAATCATCGTAACAAGAAAATAAAGTTTCTACGATCTGATCGTGGAGGAGAATATTTGAGTTACGAGTTTGGTCTTCATTTGAAACAATGTGGAATAGTTTCACAACTCACGCCACCCGGAACACCACAGCGTAATGGTGTGTCTGAACGTCGTAACCGTACTTTATTAGATATGGTACGATCTATGATGTCTCTTACCGATTTACCACTATCGTTTTGGGGTTATGCTTTAGAGACAGCTGCATTCACGTTAAATAGGGCACCATCTAAATCCGTTGATACGACACCTTATGAGCTATGGTTTAGCAAGAAACCAAAGTTGTCGTTTCTTAAAGTTTGGGGCTGCGATGCTTATGTGAAAAAGCTTCAACCTGATAAGCTCGAACCCAAGTCGGAGAAATGTGTCTTCATAGGATACCCAAAAGAAACTGTTGGGTACACCTTCTATCACAGATCCGAAGGCAAGATATTCGTTGCTAAGAATGGATCCTTTCTAGAGAAAGAGTTTCTTTCGAAAGAAGTGAGTGGGAAAAAAGTAGAACTTGATGAGGTAATTGTACCTTCTCCCGGATTGGAAAGTAGTACATCACAGAAAATTGTTCCAGTGATTCCTACACCAATCAGTGAGGAAGTTAATGATAATGATCATGAAACTTCGGATCAAGTTTCTGCTGAACGTCGTAGATCAACCAGAGTACGTTCCGCACCAGAGTGGTACGGCAACCCAGTTCTGGAAATCATGTTACTAGACCATGATGAACCTACGAACTATGAGGAAGCGATGATGAGCCCAGATTCCGCAAAATGGCTTGAAGCCATGAAATCTGAGATGGGATCCATGTATGAGAACAAAGTGTGGACTTTGGTTGACTTACCCGATGATCGGCAGGCCATCGAAAATAAATGGATCTTCAAGAGGAAGACCGACGCAGACGGTAATATTACTGTTTACAAAGCTCGACTTGTTGCGAAAGGTTTTCGACAAGTTCAAGGAGTTGACTATGATGAGACTTTCTCACCTGTAGCGATGCTTAAGTCTGTCCGAATCATGTTAGCAATTGCCGCATTTTATGATTATGAAATCTGGCAAATGGATGTCAAAACTGCATTCCTGAATGGATATCTCAAAGAAGAGTTGTATATGATGCAACCAGAAGGTTTTGTCGATCCAAAAGGTGCTAACAAAGTATGCAAGCTCCAGCGATCCATCTATGGACTGGTGCAAGCATCTCGGAGTTGGAATATACGCTTTGATGAGGTGATCAAAGCATATGGTTTTATACAGACTTTTGGAGAAGCCTGTATTTACAAGAAAGTGAGTGGGAGCTCTGTAGCATTTCTAATATTATATGTGGATGACATATTGTTGATTGGAAATGATATAGAATTTCTGGATAGCATAAAAGGATACTTGAATAAGAGTTTTTCAATGAAAGACCTCGGTGAAGCTGCTTATATATTAGGCATCAAGATCTATAGAGATAGATCAAGACGCTTAATTGGACTTTCACAAAGCACATACCTTGATAAGATTTTGAAGAAGTTCAAAATGGATCAGTCAAAGAAAGGGTTCTTGCCTGTATTACAAGGTATGAAGTTGAGTAAGACTCAATGCCCGACCACTGCAGAAGATCGAGAGAAAATGAAAGTCATTCCTATGCCTCAGCCATAGGATCTATCATGTATGCAATGCTGTGTACCAGACCTGATGTGTGCCTTGCTATAAGTCTAGCAGAGAGGTACCAAAGTAATCCAGGAATGGATCACTGGACAGCGGTCAAGAACATCCTGAAGTATCTGAAAAGGACAAAGGATAAATTTCTCGATTATGGAGGTGATAAAGAGTTCGTCGTAAAAGGGTTACGCCGATGCAAGCTTTGACACTAAATCCAGATGACTCTAAGTATCAATCTGGATGCGTATTGAAAGTGGGAGCAATTAGCTAGAGTAGCTCTATGCAGAGCATTGTAGACATAGAAATTTGCAAAATACATACGGATCTGAATGTGACAGACCCGTTGACTAAACTTCTCTCACAAGCAAAACATGATCACACCTTATTACTCTTGGGTATTAATCACGTAGTGATGTGAACTAGATTATTGACTCTAGTAAACCCTTTGGGTGTTGGTCACATGGCGATGTGAACTATGGGTGTTATTCACATAACGATGTGAACTATCGGTATTAAATCACATGGCGATGTGAGCTAGATTATTGACTCTAGTTCAAGTGGGAGACTGAAGGAAATATGCCCTAGAGGCAATAATAAAGATGTTATTTATATTTCCTTATATCATGATAAATGTCTTTTATTCATGCTAGAATTGTATTAACCGGAAACTTAATACATGTGTGGATACATAGACAAAACAGTATGTCCCTAGTATGCCTCTACTAGACTAGCTCATTGATCAAAGATGGTTATGTTTCCTAGCCATAGACATGAGTTTTCATTTGATCAACGGGATCACATCATTAGGAGAATGATATGATGGACAAGACCCATCCGTTAGCATAGCACTATGATCGTTTAGTTTTACTGCTATTGCTTTCTTCATGACTTATACATGTTCCTATGACTATGAGATTATGCAACTCCCGAATACCGTAGGAACACCTTGTGTGCTATCAAACGTCACAACGTAACTGGGTGATCATAAAGATGCTCTACAGGTGTCTCCGAAAGTATTCGTGGTGTTGGCATAGATCAAGATTAGGATTTGTCACTCCGAGTGTCG
The DNA here is from genome assembly GCA_902687465.1 of Secale cereale. NCBI lineage: Eukaryota > Viridiplantae > Streptophyta > Magnoliopsida > Poales > Poaceae > Secale > Secale cereale. Next base: position 75,629,441 of record LR738712.1, on the reverse strand, counting down.
GAGAGGTATCTCTGGGCCCTCTCGGTAACACACATCACAATAAGCCTTGCAAGCAAAAGACTAATGAGTTAGTCACGAGATGATGTGTTACGGAACGAGTAAAGAGACTTGCCGGTAACGAGATTGAACTAGGTATAGAGATACCGACGATCGAATCTCAGGCAAGTAACATACCGTTGACAAAAGGAACAACGTATGTTGTTATGCGGTTTTGACCGATAAAAGATCTTCGTAGAATATGTAGGAGCCAATATGAACATCCAGGTTCCGCTATTGGTTATTGACCGGAGATGAGTCTCGGTCATGTCTACATAGTTCTCGAACCCGTAGGGTCCGCACGCTTAACGTTTGATGACGATTGGTATTATGAGTTTATGAGTATTGATGTACCGAAGGTAGTTCGGAGTCCCAGATGAGATCACGGACATGAGGAGGAGTCTCGGAATGTCCGAGACATAAAGATTGATATATTGGACGACTATATTCGGACACCGGAAGTATACCGGAAAAGTTTCGTATTTAACGGGATTGCCGGAGGGGGTTACCGGAACCCCCTACGAAGGGGGATGGTCCATAGTGGGCCTTAAGGGAAAGAGAGAGGCAGCCCATAGGGCTGGCCGGCGCCCCACCTAGGGTTCCTAGTTGGACTAGGAGTTGGGGGGCGCCACCTCTTCTTCTTTTCCTATTCCCTCTCTTCCTTCTTTGGTGGTTCCTACTAGGAATAGGATTGCAATCCTATTCCTAGTAGGATTGCTTTCCTAGCCGCACCATAGGAGGCTGGCCGGCCCTCCTCCCTTGCTCCTTTATATACGGGGGCAGGGGGCACCCAAAGACACACACGTTGAATTGTTCCAGCCGTGTGCGGTGCCCCCCTCCACAGAAACACACCTCGGTCATACCGTCGCGGTGCTTAGGCGAAGCCCTGCGCCGGTGAATACATCATATCCGTCACCACGCCGTCGTGCTGACGAAACTCTCCCGTGAAGCTCAACTGGATCAAGAGCTCGTGGGACGTCATCAAGCTGAACGTGTGCTGAACGCGGAGGTGCCGTACGTTCGGTGCTTGATCGGTTGAATCACGAAGAAGTTCGACTACATCAACCGCGTCACTTGATGCTTCCGCTTCCGGTCTATGAGGGTACGTAGACACACTCTTCCCTCTCGTTGCTATGCATCTGGTAGATAGATCTTGCGTGATCGTAGGAAAATTTTAAAATACTACGTTCCCCAACACTAAATAAATAGCTTGAACTGTGTATAAAATAGAAGAATGTACCATACCTGTGATTAAGTGTATCTGTAAACCTTAACATGGTAGGAACAATCCAAGGTGTAAGTGTTGATGACTCCCTTGGCTCTTTGTCGACTCATCAGGAAGGCCGATCCGGGTTACAATGAACGCCAGTTTAACTGTAAACTAGTACTGGTGTTTATAACCCAGACTATAACTCTGTAAATACATATGTAGTGACAACTTTGTAGTTATCCAGTCTTGAATCAATGCACTTGGTTGGAAAAACCAATGACCTTGAAGTTAAAGATTTGAGAAAACATAAAAAATAAAAATAAAGTTTTTGGGCAAATAAGACCATGTAGTCGAGGCTTTGTACGAGCTGCCAGGCTCCAAATTCGAGGCTTTTTATGAGCTGCCAGGCAACTGTCATTAACCATTTTAGCAAAGCCTGTTAAGATGATCCGCAATCCTTAACCAAATCATCAATGTCAAATGCTACCAATGTTCAAAATCTTATAAAGATTTGACTTGTGTAATCACTTGATGATCGTCAATTTAATGTTACCAAGTTCAAGGTCCCGAAGGATTGACTTGTGTGTACGTTCGACGGGTCCTACCAGGTTTACCTGGACGGCGTGATTTACTTGATGCAGGCAGGTTAATCCGGGGTTTTAGGTATATACACCAAGCTTCCAAGCCGTGCTCACTACAAGAGTTTTCAACTCGCTGATGAACTTGCATCAGGAGCCCCCAGGTAGCGTTTGAGCATTGCTTGTCGGGGCCTATGTTTGAGTTGTGCTAGGCATGAAACTCTCTTTTTCCCCTCATCATCATGTGGAAATTGCCGAAGCAACCAGAGCTGTGCTCTTATGATGGTCTTGATGTGGCCGCCGGTTTAAGAGGCCATAGGAAAATTCCTTGCCCACGGAAGCCCCCATGTGATACTCTTTATGTATAGAAAATACGGCTGATACCTCGACTTATCAAGGGCGCCGGTTTATTATATTGATCATAATATATACATTGTAAAGATATATACATAAAGCGGAGCCTATGGCTCAAGTATAGTAAGGTTGAAGAAGAGCGATGTTCCACGGCCGCTTAGTTTCCTCCTCCGCCGTGCGTGAGTCCTTATGTTCTCGAACGTCAACGAGGTAGTATGATCCGTTGTGCAGGTTCTTACTGACCACAAAGGGTCCTTCCAAAGGCGGGGATAACTTGTGCATGTCCGTCTGGTCTTGGATGAGCCGGAGCACCCAGTCTCCTTCTTGAAACGTCCTGGTCTTAACCCGGCGACTGTGGTACCGGCGGAGGTCTTGCTGATAAATCGCCGATCGAGCTGCTGCCGTGTCCCGTTCCTCGTCCAGCCGGTCCAAGGCGTCTTGTCTTGCTTGTTCATTATCCGCTTCAACATAAGCCGCCACCCGCGGTGAGTCATGACGGATATCACTAGGGAGAACCGCTTCAGCTCCATATACCATGAATAAAGGCGTGTACCCTGTGGACCTATTAGGTGTAGTGTTGATGCTCCATAGTACAGAAGGCAACTCCTCCACCCAACAACCTGGTGTTCTCTGCAAAGGAACCATAAGCCGGGGTTTGATGCCTCTCAAGATCTCTTGATTGGCTCTTTCAGCTTGGCCATTAGACTGAGGGTGAGCTACTGATGATACATTAAGACGGATGTGCTCTCATTGACAGAACTCCTCCATAGCCCCCTTGGATAGATTGGTGCATTATCAGTTATAATGCTATGCGGAAAGCCAAACCTGGAAAATCACCTTTTTGATGAACTGAACCATTGTTGCTGCATCACACTTACTGACAGGCTCCGCTTCAACCCATTTGGTAAACTTATCCACTGCCACCAACAGATGGGTTTTCTTATCTTGGGATCTCTTGAAGGGTCCAACCATATCAAGCCCCCAGGTCGCAAATGGCCAGGTAATTGGGATCATCCTCAGTTCCTGCGCCGGTATATGAGCACGCCGCGAGAATTTCTGGCAAGCATCACATTTTCTAACCAAGTCCTCTGCGTCGGCGTGAGCCGTCAGCCAGTAGAACCCATGACGAAAAGCTTTAGCCACCAAAGATTTTGAACCGGCGTGATGACCGCAATCGCCTTCATGAATTTCTCTAAGGATATCACATCCTTCTTCTGGTGACACACATCGCTGAAATGCTCGAGAAACGCTGGGATGATGAAAGTTCTCCATTGACAATAGTCATAGATTTAGACCTCCGGATTATCTTCCGGGCCTCGACTTCGTCCTCTGGTAACTCACCTCGATTCATGTATGCCAGGTAAGGGAGCGTCCAATCCGGAATGACATGAAGTGCTGCGACCAATTGTGCTTCCGAATCAGGAACAGCCAAGTGCTCCTCTGAAGGTATCTGCACCGACGGATTATGCAACTCATCCAAGAAGGTATTAGGTGGAACCGGTTTACGCTGGGAACCCAGCCGGCTTAACGCATCGGCTGCTTCATTTTTTCGTCGGTCTATATGATCCACCTGATATCCTCTGAAGTGTCCAGCGAGAGCGTCCACCTCTCGTCGATATGCTGCCATTAGCGGATCCTGGGAGTCCCACTTGCCAGATACTTGCTGTGCCACCAGATCTGAATCGCCAAAGCACTTAACCCGGCTCAAGTTCATCTCCTTGGCCATCCGCAGACCATGGAGGAGAGCTTCATACTCAGTAGCATTATTAGTACAAGGGAACATTAAACGGAGGACATAGCAGAACTTATCACCTCGTGGGGAAGTTAACACGACTCCAACCCCCGAGCCCTCCAATTGCCTTGAACCATCAAAGTGAATAGTCCAGTATGTATGATCCGGCTTCTCCTCAGGTGCTTGCAATTCTGTCCAATCATTGCTGAAATCCACCAGTGCTTGGGACTTTATCGCAGTACGGGGCACATACTTTAATCCGTGCGGGCTAAGCTCAATGGCCAACTTTGCAACTCGACCAGTAGCTACTCTGTTCTGGATTATATCCCCTAACAGAGCTGAACTGACAACGGTGATTGGGTGGCCTTGAAAATAGTGCTTTAGCTTCCGGTTTTCCATGAAAACTCCATACACTAGTTTCTGCCAATGCGGATATCTCTACTTTGACTTAATGAGCACCTCACTGATGTAGTAAACCGGCCGCTGAACCGGATATTCTTTGCCTGCCTCCTTGCGCTCTACCACAATGGCAACGCTTACTGCACGGGCATTAGCAGCCACGTATAACAACAGTGGCTCATTGTCAACTGGGGCAGCAAGGACTGGCGGCTCTGCCAATTGCCTCTTTAGATCCTCAAACGCAGCATCCGCAGCATCACTCCAGACGAAGCGGTCTGTCTTTTTCATCATCTGATAAAGCGGGATTGCCTTCTCCCCCAAACGGCTGATAAACCGGCTCAGTGCTGCAATACGGCCCGCCGCGCGTTGGACATAGTTGATGCATGCCGGTTTAGCCAGGGACGTAATCGCCTTGATCTTCTCCGGATTAGCTTCAATTCCTCTGTTTGATACCAAGAACCCTAGGAGCTTGCCTACCGGAACACCAAAAACACACTTCTCAGGATTAAGCATCATTTTGTAGACCCGGAGATTGTCAAAAGTTTCCTTCAAATCATCTATCAATGTCTCCTCCTTCCTGGATTTCACTACAATGTCATCGACATATGCATGAACATTCCGCCCAATCTGCCATTGAAGGCAGTTCTGCACACAACGCTGGTATGTTGCCTGGGCACTCTTGAGCCCAAACGGCATAGATACATAGCAGAAGGCTCCAAAAGGAGTTATAAAGGCTGTCTTCTCCTGGTCCTTAACTGCCATCTTGATCTGATGATAAACCTGAGTATGCATCCAAAAAACTTAGCCGCTCACATCCTGCCGTAGCATCAATAATTTGATCAATACGGGGGAGAGAAAAAGGATCAGTTGGGCAAGCTTTGTTCAGATCTGTATAATCAACACACATTCTCCAAGTGCCATTTTTCTTAAGTACTAGCACCGGATTAGCCAACCACTCTGGATTATAAAGCCTGCAGCCAAGAGCCTAGCCACTTCTTATCCAATAGCCTTGCGCCTCTCCTCATTGAAGTGGCGCAGATACTGCTTGTCCGGTTTAAACTTAGGATCCATATTAAGATTGTGCTCAGCGAGTTCCCTCGGTATACCTGGCATGTCAGAAGGCTTCCATGCAAAGATGTCCCGGTTCTCACGGATGAGCTCAATGAGCGCGCTTTCCTATTTCAGATCTAGGTTAGCGCTGATAGTGAACTGCTTGGATGAATCGCCAGGAACAAAGTCCACCTGCTTGGTCTCTTCAGCTGACTTGAATTTCAGCGCCGGATCATGCTCTATGGTTGGTTTCTTCAGTGGAGACATATCTGCCGGATCAACATTGTCCTTATAGAACTTCAGCTCCTCAGTTGCGCAAACCGCTTCAGCATAAGCTGCATCTCCTTCCTCACACTCCAATGCAATCTTGCGGCTCCCATGGACCGTAATAGTTCCCTTGTGGCCTGGCATCTTGAGCTGTAGATAAACATAACACGGGCTAGCCATGAACTTGGCATAAACCGGCCGCCCAAACAAAGCGTGGTATGGGCTTCTGATCTTTACCACCTCAAAGGTCACAGTCTCTGACCTAGAGTCATGCTCATCTCCAAAGGTGACCTCCAGATCGATCTTGCCAACTGGATAGGCCGATTTACCGGGTACCACCCCATGGAACACTGTGTTGGACTGTCGAAGCTTCTTATCTGTCAGCCCCATACGCCGAAAAGTCTCATAATACAGGATGTTGATGCTGCTGCCTCCATCCATAAGCACTTTGGTGAACTTGTAACCACCCACCTGTGGTGCCACCACCAGAGCTAATTGACCCGGATTATCAACCCGGGGTGGATGATCCTCTCTGCTCCACACAATGGGTTGCTCAGACCAACGCATAAAACGTGGTATCGCCGGTTCAACAGAATGCACCGCCCTCTTCAGAACTTTCTGGTCCCGTTTGCACAAGCCCGTGGTGAAGACGTGATACTGCCCACTGCTTAGCTCCTTCGGATTATTCTGATATTCGGATTGCTGCTGCTGTTGACACTGTTAATTTCCTTGGTTATTGTATCCGCCCTGACCAGGATGCTGGTTGTGCTGATTGTGCCCATTGTGGTTACTGTTATTGCCTTGATATCCTGAACCGGACCCACCACCTTGATAACCCGGACTTTAGAAGCCAGGGCCTGATCCGCCGGGCGGCCGTGATCATACCTATTCCGGTTCATGAACTCCTGCATGATGAAACAATCCTTCCAGAGATGCGTAGCTGGTTTTTCCGGTGTACCATGCTTTGGGCAAGGCACGTTCAACTGGCGCTCCAGATTAATAGGCGGACTCCCATTATGTGGGGGCGGTCTACCCTTGCGGCATTGCCCATCCTCCTGAGCGTTGGTGTTGGCCACAAAATCTGAGCTGCCATCCGCTTTACCCTTACAATTGTATCCTTGGTTCGTTGGATTGGCCTGCGGCGTTTTACCATTCTTGCTTGCCTTCCCTCACTTGTCTCCCTCTGCGTCTGGATGCTTGGTGTTATGAGAGTCTCCATACTTCACTAAAGCGCCCATGAGTGTCCCCATGTCATTACAATCACGCTTAAGCCGTCCAAACTACTGCCTCAAAGGCTCAAACCGGTAATTACCTTCCAAGGTTACCACTGCTGTGCTTGGGTTGATGCTATTTGAGGAGTGCAAGATTTCTGACAATCAACGCACCCAAATGCTTGTAGACTCCTGCTCTCCTTGAACGCAGGCAGCTAAGTTGACGACAGAGATCGGCTGCTTGCACGTGTCCTTGAAGTTGTTGATAAACCGGCGTCACAATTCAGCCGATGACCCAATGGAATTAGGTGGTAAACCCTTCAGCCATGTTCGGGCCGTGCCCTTGAGCATCATTGTGAAATACTTGGCGCATGCTGCCTCATCCACATCAAGCATCTCCATTGCCATCTCATAACTCTCCACCCATGCCTCCGGAGCAAGATCCGCCGTGTAGTTGGGCACCTTGCGCGGCCCCTTAAAATCGTTGGGTAGTTTTACGTTCCGTAAAGCAGCGATGAGACATGGTACGCCTAGGGAACTGGACATGACCCCCGGTTCAACCATGGTGGTGGGACGAACCGGCGTCGCCTGACGGGCCTCGTACTATGCCGTTACCTCGGCCTCCCAGCGCTGCCTGGCCTGATCCACCACGTCTTGAGCGTGCGCCTCTCCTCCTGCCGGATTATCCCGGCTCGGCAGATTACATCTCCGTGCGCTACTTGATACGGCTGGTTCATCCAGACGCCTCGTATAACTCCGGCTCGGACGGGGAGTCGAGTGGATCCTCTCTCGGCTATAGGAATAGGCCTGTTGTTGAGTTAGCGCCGTGTCCAACAACTCCTTGGCTCGTCGCGCTTCCATTGCTATGGGGGACATTCCTTCAATGGGAAGGGTGGCCAGCCGTGATGCGGCAGCAACTATATTGTCCAACGGATTAGAATAATGACCAGGAGGGGTGGGCACATGTTGGGCCGGCACAACTTGACGGTTTGGCTCTGCGGCTGGTGGCTGATCCGACGCGCCTGTTCCCGGGGCTCCTCCCCGGTTCACCTCCGGCTGGTTACTGGTTCCTGCTCTTGGCGTGCCAAAGAGATTTCTTGCCTCATAAACCGGCGGCATGCGAGATCGTTGCCTTCTCATCATTACCTCTTGTCAAGCGGTCTGATCCAACATGAGTCGATAGGCCTGAGCATCTAACTCCGCCTGCTTTGTAGCCATCCTAGCTTTCTCAGCAGCCAGGTCCAACTTGGCTTGTTCAATCCGGCCTTTCACATCAGCGACCTCTGCATCATGCTGCTCCTTGTTGGCCTGGGTTACCTCTGCTGTTACTAGCGCTGTCAAAGTATCAACCAAGATAGATAAAGTATCAGATGGCGACGGGGGAGGATCTCCAGCTCTAGCTCCCATTGCCTCTGATGTCAATGCCCCTGTTGTTGAGGACTGCTGCACGGGTTGTGATCCGGCCATGAAGACAGCAACCATGTTTGGCGGATCGAGGGGGTCTGGAATACTGTCACCATCGGAACAGCCCTCAGACCGGCCATCCTGCAGTAGATACAAAGATTATGTCTCTCCGGAAGAAGATTCATCGCCGGAATAACCAACAGTCTCATCGCCAGAGTCCGATCCGTCCTCGACTTGTACTCCATGCACTGCTCCGACGAAGACGTGCTTCACGGCGGGCTGAATCTGGGCAGGTCTCGCACGCTGAGCCGACTCGACGATGTTGGGGAAGATGTCCGGCTCAGGGCCCGGTTCGCCGATCTTGCCGATGAAGACGTGGATGCCGCCGAAGGGGACCCGATACCCGTATTCGATTGAATCGGCCTCGGGGCCCCAGCTTGCATCATCGATGTAGATCCAGCCGCGACGACTCTTAGTCATCCGGCCCAGTGCATAGCCGTTGAGTCCTTCAAAGCTGCCCTTCAAGAACTCGAAACCATCGTGCGATAGCCCCACGGTGGGCGCCAACTGTCGTGGATTTAGCACGGCAGATGTCCTAGCAAAAGGACTTAGTCGTGAGGCCATTGCTACGGGTTAGCTTAAAGGGGTTAAAGCGGACGAAATACACAAGGATTTTATACTAGTTCGGCCCCTTCGATGAAGGTAAAAGCCTATGTCTAGTTTGGTGTGGTATTGCTAGGGCTTCGATGACCAGGGAGCGAATCCGCTTTGCCTGTGTCTCGAGCTGTTGTTGTCTGTCTTTGAACCATTGCTGGGTCGTCCCTTTATATAAAAGGTGACGCCCGATCCGGTTTACGGAGTCCCGAGGCCGGCTCATAAACGTGCCCGCCTCGGTCTCCGTTCTTTATATCTTATATCCCAAGTACATAGTATGCTGGTTTACAAATCATGGGCCCTAACACATGGGCTCTAAACCTCTTGGGCTACAATCTTCTACTTCATACACCGCTGGGCCTTTGATAATATAGTCTTGATAACATAAACCGGACCCTCCTGGCCGGTTTATACCTGGTAGTAATATCCCTGACAGGATAGAAAATTCTATTTCAAGTTTTTCTTCATAAGATTGCATCAAAGCATCAACTATGTGTTTGGTAAAAGCTTTATTTTGACTATAAGCATGCGGAGAGTTTAGTACGGATTGCAACAAAGAAATACCATCAATCAAAGAGCAATTATCATAATTGAATCCTTTGAAATCTAAAGTAGTGGGTTAATCACTATGCAAAGTTTTAATGTCTTCACTCCCACTTTTAACAATTTTAGCATCAAGATCTGAAAACTCTGAATCATTGGGACACCTTAAAGTAGACTCATCTCCAATCCTATCTTTATCAAGATTTATACTAGAAAACAAGGATCTAATAGGAGACACATCAATAACTTTCAGATCTTCATCTTTATTTTCATTATAACTAGAAGAACACGCTTTTATATAATTCTCTCTTTTAGCACGCATCACATCGGTTCTTTCTTTGCATTCATCAATGGAAATTCTCATGGCTTTGAGAGACTCATTGATATCATGCTTAGGTGGGATAGATCTAAGTTTCAAAGAATCAACATCAAGAGTAATTCTATCCACACTTCTAGCCAATTCATCAATCTTACGTAATTTTTCTTCAAGCATAGCATTGAAATTATTTTGCGAAATCGTAAACTCCGTAACACTAGTTTCAAATTCAGAAGGCATCTTTCCATAAGAGTTGTTGTAGGAATTTCCAAAATTATTAGAGTAATTACTAGGAAAAGGCCTAGGATTAAAGTTCCCTCTATAGCATTGTTACCAAAATTATTCCTACCAACAAAATTCACATCCAAAGACTCATTATTATTTTCAATCAAAGTGGACAAAGGCATATCATTAGGATCAGAAGAAGCAGTCTTAGCAGCAAATAGTTTCATAAGTTCATCCATCTTTCCACTCAAAACACTAATCTCTTCAATAGCATGCACTTTTTTACTAGTAGATCTTTCGATGTGCCATTGAGAATAATTAACCATAATATTATCTAGGAGTTTGGTAGCTTCTCCTAAGATAGTTTCCATGAAAGTGCCTCCTGCGACCGAATCTAAAAGATTTCTAGAAGCAAAATTCAAGCCAGCATAAAAGTTTTGAATAATCATCCATAAGTCCAAACCATGTGTAGGGCATTTACGTATCATTAATTTCATTCTCTCCCAAGCTTGTGCAACATGCTCATGATCTAGTTGCTTAAAATTCATAATATCATTTCTAAGAGAGATGATCTTAGCAGGAGGGAAATACTTAGAGATAAAAGCATCTTTGCACTTATTCCACGAATCAATACTATTTCTAGGCAAAGAGGAAAACCAAGTTTTAGCACGATCTCTAAGTGAAAACGGAAATAACTTCAATTTAACAATATCGTTATCCGTATCCCTTTTCTTTTGCATATCACACAAATAAACAAAGTTGTTTAGATGGGTAGTGGCATCTTCACTAGGAAGGCCGAAAAATTGATCTTTCATGACAAGATTCAATAGAGCAGCATTGATATCACAAGATTCAGCATCGGTAATAGGAGCAATCGAAGTGCTAATAAAATCATTATTGTTGGTATTGGAGAAGTCACACAATTGGTATTGTTCTGAGCCATAGTGACAAGCAAGCAATCCAACACACAAGCAAACAAGAAGCAAGCGCACGATAAACACACGACAGAAGAAGGGCAAATAAAATGGTAAGGGTGAAGTGGGGGAGAGGAAAACGAGAGGCAAATAAATGTAATGCGAAGGATAAGGGTTTGTGATAGGTACTTGGTATATGACTTTTGCGTAAGCCTCCCCGGCAACGGCGCCTGAAATTCTTCTTGCTACTTCTCGAGCTTGCGTTGTATTCCCTCGAAGAGGAAAGGGTGATGCAGCACAGTAGCGTAAGTATTTCCCTCGGTTTTTGAGAACCAAGGTATCAATCCAGTAGGAGACCACGCGCGAGTCCCTCGCACCTGCATAAACAAATAAGAACTTCGCAGCCAACGCGATAAGGGGTCGTCAATCCCTTTACAGTCACTTACGAGAGTTTGATCTGATAGAGATGATAGTTTGATATTTTTCATATTTTTGGATATAAGAACAGAAAGTAAAAGCGGAAAAGTAAAGTAGATTGTAGATTGATATGTTGAGAATAGACCCGTGGGCCATAGTGTTCTCTAGTGGCTTCTCTCATGATAGCGATATTCTACGGCGGGTAAACAAATTACTGTCGAGCAATTGATAGAGAAGCGAATAATTATGAGACTATCTAGGCATGATCATTATATATAGGCATCACGTCCTAAACAAGTAGACCAAAACGATTCTGCATCTACTACTATTACTCCACACATCGACCGCTATCTAGCATGCATCTAGAGTATTAAGTTCATAAGAACAGAGTAACGCCTTAAGCAAGATGACATGATGTAGACAGATAAACTCAAACATAGTGATATAAACCCCATCTTTTTATCCTCGATGGCAACAATACAATACGTGCCAAGCTGCCCCTACTGTCACTGGGAAAGGACACCGCAAGATTGAACCCAAAGCCAAGCACTTCTCCATTGCAAGAACTATAGATCTAGTAAGCCAAACCAAACCAATAACTCGAAGAGACTTGCAAGGATATTATAATCATACTTAAAGAGTTCAGAAAAAAACCAAATATTTCTCATAGATAATCTTGATCATAAACCCACAATTCATCGGATCTCGACAAACACACAGCAAAAAGAGATTACATAGATTAGATCTCCTCGAAGACCGAGGAGAACTTGGTATTGAGATCCAAAGAGAGAGAAGAAGCCATCTAGATACTAGCTATGGACCCGAAGGTCTGTGATAAACTACTCACAACTCATGGTGAGGCGATGACGATGATGTAGAAGCACTCCATGGAAGAACCCCCTTCCGGCGGAGCTCCGAAACAGGCCCCAAGATGGAATCTCACAGGAACAGAAGGTTGCGGCGGTGGAACTAGGGTTTTCTCTGTTGTTCTAATGGTTTCGGGGTACGTAGGTATATATAGGAAGAAGGAGGGCACCGGGGGCCAGAAGGGGGGCCCACGAGGCAGGGGGGCGCCCCCCACCATCGTGGACGCCACGTGTGCCCTATTATGTGGTTCTCAAGTCTCGCGTGCGTACTTTGCTCCAAAAATATCTCTCCCGAAGTTTTGTTCTGTTTGGACTCCGTTTGATATTCCTTTTTTGTAAAACCCTGAAATAGGCAAAAAACAACAATCTGGACTGGGCCTTTGGGTTAATAGGTTAGTCCCGAAAATAATATAAAAGTGTATAACAAAGCCCATTAAACATCCAAAACATCTTAAATAATAGCATGGAACAATAAAAAATTATAGATACGTTGGAGACGTATCAACCCTTTCCTCTTCGAGGGAATTCAACGCAAGCTCGAGAAGTAGCAATGAACCATGGAAAAGTTGGAACACAGTGGATACTACACCAAATATAAAATAAGAATGAGTTCACAACAGTACCTACATTGGATTATGTTTTACTAACGGATCTCACGAGTTTTCTGTTGAGTCTTCTGTTGTGAAGTTTTCAAGTTTTCGGTAAGATTTGACGGACTATGGAATAAGGAGTGGCAAGAGCCTAAGCTTGGGGATGCCCAAGGCACCACAAGGTAATATTCAAGGACAACCAAGCATCTAAGCTTGGGGATGCCCCAGATGGCATCCCTCTTTCGCTTTCAATCCATCGGTAAATTCACTTGAGGCTATATTTTTATTCATCACATGATATGTGTTTTGCTTGGAGCGTCTTGTATGATTTGAGTATTTTCTTTTTTAGTTTGCCACAATCATCTTTGCTGTCCACACCTTTTGAGAGGGATACGCATTAATCATGAATTTATTAGAATACTCTTTGTGCTTCACTTATATCTTTTGAGCTAGGTAGTTGCTGTAGTGCTTCACTTATATCTTTTTAAGCATGGCGGTGATGTTTATTTTGAAGAAATTGATGAACTCTCATGCTTCACTTATATTATTCTGAGAGTTTCTAAATAGCATGGTAATTTGATTGGGTTATGAATTTAGTCCTAATATGATAGGCATTCAAAGAGGGTATAATAAAAACTTTCATAAAAAGCATTGAATTTTTGAGAAGTTTGATTCCTTTCAAGTATTTTCAGATATTAAGATGATAATATTAGAGTTATGCTAGTGGTAATTTGTGAGGTTAAATAAATATTTGTGTTAAAGTTTGTGATTCCCGTAGAATGTACGTATGGTCTTCTAGTTATGTGATGAAGTTGGAGCGCAATTTATCCTTGATTGTCTTCCTTTATGTGAAAGTCGGGGGCGCGCAATGGTTAACACCTACCAACCTCTCCCCTAGGTGCATGTGTAGTAGTACTTTGCTTCGAGGGCTAATAAACTTTTTTTGCAATAAGCATGTGAGTTCTTTATGACTAATGTTGTGTCCATGGATTATAAGCACTCTCACCCTTCCACCATTGCTAGCCACTCTAGGACCGCGCAAATTTCACCGGTGCACCAAAGCACCTTGTACCCTTCCTCAAAATAGCCACCATACCTAGCCATTATGGCATTTCCATAGCCATTCCGAGATATATTGCCATGTAACTCCACCATTTTGTTTATTATGACACGCACCATCATTATCATATTGCATTGCATGATCGTAAGATAGCTAGCATGATGTTTTCATGACTTGTCAATTTATTGATGTCATTGCTATGCTAGATCATTGCACATCCCGTTACACCGCCGGAGGCATTCATATAGAGTCATATTTTCTTCTAGTATTGAGTTGTAATATCGAGTTGTAAGTAAATAAAAGTGTGATGATCATTATTAGAATATTGTCCCATGCGAGGTTATGAATAAAGAGGCCAAAAGAGACTCCAAAAAAAAGAAAAGGGTCTCTAAAAAAAGAAGCCTAAAAAGAGAGATAAAAAGAGAGAACGGACAATGTTACTATCTTTTTCCACACTTGTGCTTCAAAGTAGTACCATGTTCTTCATTGTAGAGAGTCTCCTATGTTGTTACTTTCATATATTACTAGTGGGAAATTTTCATTATAGAACTTGGTATATTCCAACGATGGGCTTCCCCAAATGCCCTAGGTCTTCACGAGCAAGCAAGTTGGATGCACACCCACTTAGTTTTCTTTTAAGCTTTCATACAATTATAGCTCTAGTGCATCCGTTACATGGCAATCCCTACTCACTCACATTGATATCGATTGATGGACATCTCCATAGTCCATTAATTTGCCTAGTTGATGTGAGAGTTTATCCCCACTTTTTGTCTACTACCACCTTCTATTCCACCCATAGTGCTATGTCCATGGCTCACGCTCATGTATTGCTTGAAGAGTTGAAAGAGTATACGAATGTAAAAGTGATTACAATTGCTTGGCTGACATCGGGGTGGGCATGATTTATACGTTGTGCTAAGAAGAGGGAGCATAACAAGACTATATGATTTTGTAGGGATAACTTTCTTTAGCCATGTTATTTTTCAAGCTTCTTGATTTTCTTTCTAGTATGTTTGAAGTATTATTGTTTTGATATTATTGAATTTTTGTTTCGAATCATATGGATCTAAACATTCATGCCAAATACAGAAGAAATACATTGCTAAATATGTTAGGTAGCATTCCACATCAAAAATTCTGTTTTTATCATTTACCTACTCGAGGATGAGCAGGAATTAAGCTTGAGGATGCTTGGTACGCCCCCAACGTATCTATAATTTTTATTGTTCCATGCTATTATATTACCAACTTTGGATGTTTTATATGCATTAATATGCTATTTTATATTATTTTTGGGACTAACTTATTAACCTAGTGCCCAGTTTTTTCATTGTTTTTGAGTATCGCAGAAAAGAAATATCAAACGGAGTCCAAACGGAATAAAATTTTCGCGATGATTTTCCTTGGACCAGAAGACACGCGTAGGACTTGTAGTCCAAGTCAGAGAGTCCTCGAGGCGACCACAAGCCAGGGGGGCGCAACCTAGGTGGGGGCGACCCTAGGGCTTGTGGCCCCCTCGGAGACCCCCTGATCCCCTTCTTTGGCCTACAAATACATAGATATTCCAGAAACCCTAGACGCATCCAAAAAAATACTTTTCCACCGCCACAGGTCTCTGACTTTGTGAGATCCCATCTGGAGGCCTTTTTCGGTACTCTGCTGGAGGGGGACTCGATCACGGAGGGCTTCTACATCATCCTTGTTGCCCTTCCAATGATGCGTGAGTAGTTTACCACAGACCTACGGGTCCATAGCTAGTAGCTAGATGGCTTCTTCTCTCTCTTTGATCTTCAATACAATGTTCTCCTCGATGTTCTTGGAGATCTATTCGATGTAATCTTCTTTTGCGGTGTGTTTGTCGAGATCTGATGAATTATGAATTTATGATCAGATTATCTATGAATATAATTTGAATCTTCTCTGAATTCTTATATGCATGATTTGATATCTTTGTATTTCTCTTCGAATTATTGGTTTGGTTTGGCCAACTAGATTGGTAGTTCTTGAAATGGGAGAGGTGCTTAGTATTGGGATCAATTTTGCGGTGTCCTCGTCCAGTGATAGAAGGGGTAGCGATACACGTATTGCATTGTTGCCACCAATGATAAAAAGATGGGGTTTATATCATATTGCTTGAGTTTATCCTCTACATCATGTCATCTTGCTTAAGGCGTTACTCTATTCTTATGAACTTAATACTCTAGATGCATGCTGGATAGCGGTTGATGTGTGGAGTAATAGTAGTAGATGTGGGCAGGAGTCAATCTACTTGCCACAGACGTGATGCCTATATTCATGATCATTTCCTTAGACATCATCATAACTTTGCGCTTTTATATCTATTGCTCGACATTAATTTGTTTACCCAATGTATGCTTTATTCAAGAGGGAAGCCTCTAGTGAAACCTAAGCCCCCGGGTCTATTTTCCATATTATTTATTCAGATCTATATAATAAAAACATAAAAATACGTCATTTTATTTTGTTTATCATATCTCTATCAGGTCTCACTCTTGTTCGATTCGTTGAAGGGATTGATAACCCCTTTTCACGTTGTGTGCAAGTGTTTGTTACTTTGTGCTAATGCATATATTGGGGACTTGCTGGTACCTCCTACTAGATTGATACCTTGATTCTCAACTAAGGTAAATACTTATCTCTACTTTGCTGCATCACCCTTTCATTTTCAAGGGAAGAATCAACGCAAGCTCAAGAACTAGCAGTTACAAGTGCTTGTGATCTGGAGCAAAATCTATCTCTCTAGAACAATTTTTGGGTTTGCCTTCCGCCGGCGTCGCTGCTGGTCTTCCTCATCTCCGTTACCCTTAGGGACACGTGGGCGCGGTGGATCCTGACCCTTGCTAGCGGGAGAGTTTCAATTTAGATGTTTCTTCGTGTTTTGTTAGGGTTTGTGTCCTGCTCAGGAAGGCAAAACGAGGACGGCTCCCCGAATATGGAATAAGTTTCTCTCTGCCTAGCATCGTCGATGGACGTGTGTAGGTTTTTCTCTGACAGATATGTCTTCGGTGGATTTGCTCGGATCTGGTCGTTGTTCGACTACGTTTGTGTTTCTTCAAGTTGGATCCTTTCTATCTACGCTACTTTTCATCGGCGACAGTTGTTGTTCTGGTGCACTAGTAGAAAACAGGGCTTTGGTTCTGGCCGGGGATGCCCATTAGTCCTGGTTCAGTCACGAACCAGGACCCATGGGGGCATACATCCCGGTTCATGCGCCCAGGGGCGCCGGCCGGGCCTCGTGGGGCATCTGTCCCGGTTCATCAGGGCCCATTTGTCCCGGTTCCAGGCACAAACCGAGACCAGTGGTCCTCGCTCTTGGCCCACACTCATTGGTCCAGGTTCGTGGCTGGAACCGGGACATAAGGGGGGCCTTTAGTCCCGGTTCCTGCCACGGGACCAATGGGTTGCCTATATATACCCCATCGCCGGCGAGCAGAGCACTCCACACTACTCTGTATTTTCTGGCCGACAAGTGGGGAGAGCTTTGTGGTGCTCTAGCTCACCTCCTATGCATTGGTCCCGGTTCATGATGCCAACCGGGACTAGTGCCCCCCCTTTAGTCCCGGTTGGTGCCACCAACCGGGACCAAAGGCCTCTACTTCCCGCCCTTTGGGCTGCTGAAAAGAGACCTTTGATCCCGGTTGGTGGCACCAACCGGGACTAAAAGGGGGCATTGGTACCGGTTCGTGCCACAAACCGGGACCAATGGCCTTGCTATATAAGCAAACACTTAGCGTTTTTCATTTTCATCTTGCAGTTCCCCGCCCCGACGACGCCGCCAGGCTGCCCGAGCTCGCCTCATCGACGCCGTCGCCGCCCCTGTTGCCGCACCCTGCCTCGTCGTCGCCCGCCACCGTCACCGTCACCTCCCCGTGCCGCCCCGCGCCACCGCTGCCCCGACGCCGTCGTCGCGCCGCCCCACGGTCCGGTGGCCTTCCGACGATGTTTTTTTTCATAGATGTGATAATGTTTTTTTATATATGTGATGATGTTTTTTTTCATATATGTGATGATGTTTTTTTTCATATATGTGATGATGTTTTTTTCACATATGTGATGATGTTTTTTTCATATATGTGATTATGTTTTTTTCATATATGTGATGATGTTTTTTTCATATATGTGATGATGTTTTTTCCATATGATGTTTTTTTTCATATATGTATTTTTTTTATATTTAGGTTGTTAATTAGTAGATATCGATTTTATGTTAGTGCATTTTAGGTTAGTGGAGAGGAAAAAGTAAAATAAGGAAAAGGAAGAACAGAGGAAGAAAGAAGAAGGAAGAAGAAGAAAAAGAAGGAGAGGGAAAAGGAAAATAAGTATAGGAAGAAGGAGAAGAAGAAGAGGAGAAATAAATAAGAAGAGGAAAAAAGAAGAACAAAAAAGAGGAGAAGAAGAAAGGAATATAGGAGAAGAAGAAAAAAAATAGAATAATCAATTTTTTCTTCTTGTCCTATATTCATTTCTTGTTCTCCTCTTTTTTTTAATTTTTTTCTTCTTCTCCTCTATTCCTTCTTCTTCTCCTCCTTTTTTTTCTTCTTCTTCCTATTCTTATTTTTTATCCCCTCCCCGATAACTTCGGCATGAGGGGGGGAGGGGTCGCCGAGGGTTCGAGGGGCGAGGGTCGGGAACTAGCTAGGGTAGAGGGTCGAGGGTCACCAAGGGGTCGAGGGTTGCCGAGGGTCGATGGGTCGAGGGTCGCCGAGGGGTCGAGGATCGCCGAGGG
>LR738712.1:75532771-75610658 GCA_902687465.1 Secale cereale | reverse complement strand
GGCCGAGGTTTCGAGTCTCGAGGGTCGTCAAGGGGTCGAGGGTCGAGGATCGCCGAGGGGTCGAGAGGTTGCCTAGTGTCAAAGTATTGAAGAAATCCATGCCTTCGTCATTTGCCGGAAGTAACCGGGGCATGATGGTACAAAGCTCTTCAAAGTTATTCTGGAACGGAGTCCCGGATAGGATAATCCGCTTTTTCGTACGAATTTCAGCAAAGGCCTTCCAGATAGCGATATTCGGAAGGCTCTTGCTGAACTTTGTACCAAAAAGTTAATTATCCTATCTCGGAGTCCGTTCCAGAACAACTTTGAAAAGCTTCGTACCATCCTCATGCGCCTGTTACTTTCGCCTAATTATGAAGACATGGTTTAGTTTAATCCTTTGACACTAGACAAACGTGACATGAGGGGGTCGAGGGTCGGGAACTAGGGTAGAGGGTCGTGGATAGCCGAGGGGTCGAGGGTCGAGGGTCGCCGAGGGGTCGAGAGGTTGCCTAGTATCAAAGTATTGAAGAAATCCATGCCTTCATCATTTGCCGGAAGTAACCGGGGCATGATGGTATGAAGCTCTTCAAAGTTATTCTGGAACTGAGCCCCGGATAGGATAATCCGCTTTTTCGTACGAATTTCAGCAAAGGCCTTCCAGATAGTGATATTCGAAAGGCTCTTGCTGAACTTTGTACCAAAAAGCGAGTTATCCCATCTCGGACTCCGTTCCAGAACAACTTTGGAAAAGCTTTGTACCATCATCACGCGCCTGTTACTTTTGCCTAATGATGAAAACATGGTTTTGTTTAATCCTTTGACACTAGACAAACATGACATGAGGGGGTCAAGGGTCGGGAACTAGGGTAGAGGGTCGTGGACCGCCGAGCGGTTGAGGGTCGAGGGCGTCTAGGGGTAGAGAGGTTGCCTACTATCAAAGTATTGAAGAAATCCATGCCTTCATCATTTGCCGGAAGTAACTAGGGCATGATGGTACGAAGCTCTTCAAAGTTATTCTGGAACGGAGTCCCAGATAGGATAATCCGCCTTTTCGTACAAATTTCAGCAAAGGCCTTCCAAATAGCGATATTCGGAAGGCTCTTGCTGAACTTTGTACCAAAAAGCAAATTATCCTATCTCGGACTCCGTTCCAGAACAACTTTGAAGAGCTTCGTACCATTATCATGCGTCTGTTACTTTTTCCTAATGATGAAGACATGGTTTTGTTGAATCCTTTGACACTAGACAAACGTGACATGAGGGGGTCAAGGGTCGGGAACTAGGGTAGAGGGTCGTGGATCACCAAGCGTTCATGAGAGAGGCGTTGCCGAGGCCACCCCAAACCCTAGAGAAGCGTCGAGGCCACTAATATGGTTCCTTGTTGTGATTAGCTAGCTAGGTCTACGTTTGCCACTAATATATCCATCTGTCATGTTTGTATAATAATTGCCATGTTTTAATATTTGCAGAAACTATGGAGCACGGATGAGATGAGGAAGCAGAACAGGTGTTGGGGGACATAATCACAGCCTGAGCTGAGGTCGAGTTGTATCTCAACGACTACGATGGTCTGGAAGGACATGGTAAAGAAGCAGGCTACGGTGATACAATGGAGGAGGAAACACATGTTTATGATGGCTCCGGTGACTGAATACCGGTGGAAGAAGGACACCGTGATGACGCCTCCGGTGACCGAATGGAGTCCGGCCAGGTATATATATATATATAACGTCTATTAGTAACCCAGGGTGAAGAATTACTTATTCTTCACACCGGTCAATCGTTCTAGCCACGGTACAGCTTGGCTAGGTTTCAACCGATGTAAAATTGTATCAGTGCCTTCGTAAGATTACCTTGACGCTGGGAGGAGCCAGTCCACTCCTTTGTAAAATTGTATCAGCTAATTAGGTGCTCACCTGCGAGCGGTTTCTACTTTGAACGTGGAGGGCGCGGTGAGCGGTGGGGTTCAACGACGTGATGCTCGGCGGAGATTTTTGTCGCCCATGTCCTCCTCTACCCCGTACACTTGGCGATTAGGAGGCGACAGTGGCGGCGGTCCCGGTGGAGGTGCGGAGGGGACGGCGATTTGGGCTGCGGCGGCGCTGGCCACTGCAAATCCAGCCCTCCTCTATCGGAGAAAAGGCACCAGCGACAAGAAGACGACGGTGACTGCCCTCCTTCGTATGGTCTGCTCTCTCTCTAACCTAGTAAACTTTTTCTCCTTGGTCTGGCTCTCCCATGATTTCTTCCTTCTTGGAGATTGATGCTTAAAAATTGAATTGTAAAAGTTCCTCCTCCGTCTCTTTATTTAGACGTCTGCATGCTTATGCTTTCTAAGCTCTTGATAGAAATTTATTTAGGTTGACTATGGACAATGAGATGCTGCAAAGGAACTGCTGACGAGGGAGATTAGAAGAAGCTAGACAAGATGTGAAATATGACCATTGCTTCAAACTCTTCATTTACTGCATTTAACTATTCGATCCACCTTCATGACTGCTCCAGTCATCACTGTCAAATCATCCAGCAAGCTCACTACCGTCCTCCTCTGCCTAAGATGCACAGTTCCAGAAGCAACATATATTCCGCACCAAAAAGGATAATTTCCCATGTGTAAAATAAGATTTATATATCAAAAGTTTTTGTCAAATATGTTCAAATTTTTGCGGATCTCTTGCCTTCGAGTTGAAAGGATGGAGCGTGTGCATTAACAATTTCAAGTGGATACATTGGTACTTGATTTTCTAATCATTTGAAACCCGAATATTATGTTGCATTGTGATATTTCTAACTGAATTATTTCACTACGAATTATGCATATCCTACGGGAATTTCTAACACTGTTGTTCTTTCAAGCATATAATGTTCTTAGAAATTTAATAGTTCGTACTGGAATCCTTTTGAATATATAGTTTTATTATGTTTTCAATATCTCAAGTGATCTCGTAGATCTCTTATGAAATAGGAAGTCTCTGATCACCAAATCTGTATAGGTCATAGTGAGACATTTCTCAGAAATACTACTATGCGACACAGTTTGGTAGTTCTATGTACACTGACCCGTAGGGTTCAGCCTCTTTAATTTTTAGTACCACATGACCTAAGGATATTTGTGACTGGCTCAATCAAGTGTCGTGTCGTTTATTTCAGGCTTACAAGCTTAGGCATTTGTAGAAATCTGCACTTTGTAGTTAAGTGGCTAGTGTGTAGGTATTACTATGATAGATCATCAAGACATTCTGCCTTTTCTTGATTAAATGTTCTGTTTTCTGTAATCAAAGATTCACAATAGCTTATTTAGAATGATAAAGCTAGGCCGGATACAAGTGAGGAAGTACAAAGGCAGGATGCTCTTGTTGTTGGTCTTGCAGTTACTATTGTTGGCATGTTTGTAAGATGCAAAATGAGACCTTTGCGATGAATCTTTTGGCATTACCATGTTTGTATTAAGTGACAACTTATTTGACAAGCCTGCTAACTTTTCTTGAGTACATGTTTTGCTCACTTTGGGACTGGATGAGCAACCGAAAGCATCAGGGAATAGACCATTGATAGGAAATTTAAGACTAAAAGAAGAATATCAACATCAGCTTCATTTCTTCGGGGCGACTTCAAAGAAATGTACTAACTGAACGTGTTCCAGCATATATGTATATCCTTGTGCGTAAGTTTGTGCGTTCATGGAAGGAAACTGACCAAGTTTGTCAACGCCGTGAACTATGGGGCTATTTGGTTCTTGCCCATATGAGCCCGGCCAAATCGTTGGCGTGCCGAAATTTCGGTGCTAGATTCGCCCGCCCTCGTCTCACCAGCGAATTGGTGCAATGGTGGGCTGGCATGCCAAAATTTTAGAGCCTGTCCAAACGAGATGTGACGCTTCAGTCGACGCCAATAGTTCAGCTGGGAAGGTGAGGGATTCAATCCAAGCAGCCGTTATGAACATGGGCATCTTTGCCTGAATCAGAATCCTGTCATGTTTTGGTAAGCCAAGTCCTTCCTAATGCTAAACTTTAGTTCGTTAAATTAGTTATTATCGGTTTTAATCCACACAGGAAGAATGTGGACATGCGTCTGAAGAGTAGTAACACGAATGACAGAAAGCAGCGATGCTAATGCTGAACTGAACTTTTTTTCGCGTCTAAAAACCTGACGGACAATGCAGCCTTATCCAAAAATAATGATGTCGTAACTTTACATCGCAGTTTAATTTTTCCTACTGTGCTTTTTGGGCGCGTGGACAGATTCTCTTGGCCATAATCTTACTTCACAGCCAACGAAATCTTACCTCACCTCCCTTCTGTCGTTGTGGTGTTTCCAGTGTAAAACAGATTCTGTAGACCGTAATCTTACCTCACAAGCCTTCTATTTCCCACGTGGATGCATGCTGGCTTGATTCATTGCGTGGTGGGCTGGGGTGAGGAATAAGAATTCCTCTCCCAGGGTGACGAATAGCGCGATATATATATATATATATATATATATATATATATATTAATTATGCATGTGCTGACTATAGCTAATTGATGCATTGATTGTTTTGGTATGTACACGTATTAACTCTCTTCTTTCTTCTATTCTAGCCCTTCGAATCGAGCCAAAGTTCTGTAAGGAGACGAGGCCCGAAGAAAAGGTTGCGCCAGGATGTAAAGTTCATCATCGATGAAATCGCGCGCGATGGCCTACCGATTAAACCCATCAAGGCCAAGGACGCATTTTCTGCTCAGTGCGGGATTCTTGTTAGGGACATGATCCCGATCAGCATCCACCTATGGTACAAGCCTCAGAACAAAGACCCTCAGGTATCTTATGTCAACGATAAGCAGAAAAATGATCTTTGCACCGCGCTGAAGGCCAATTTCACCCTACCGCCAGAGGAGGATCCGGATAAGCCACCAGTTATAGAGCCATTGGTCAAGGAGGCCGCTCTTAAGAAGATGGGGAACTATTCAGGAGGTGGAAGAATGAGCTAAAAGCAAAGTTTGTCGACAAAGACAAGACTCCCGAATTCACCGGCCGGTTTCAGAAGATCAGAGATCACTGGGACGCATTTGTGGCCCACAAGAAATCAGAAAAGAGTAAGAAGATGTCAGCGACAAACAAGATAAATGCTGCGAAGAAGAAGCATCACCATCGCACGGGGTCAGTTGGCTACCTCAAAGCTCGATCGTTGTGGGACAAGGCTGAGAATGACCTGCTTGATAAAGGGGTCGTTCCACATACATTACACTGGCCAGACCGTTCAAGGACTTGGTTCTTCGGGGTTGGGGGAACCTTGGACCCTGAAACAGGGAAGTGCGTTTGGACGGACGAGCAACTGCAAATACCGACCACGCAGTCAGCACTATATCGAAGCAGCGCAGGAAGGGACGTTTGTTCCCGACAGAGAGAACGACGAGCTCACAATGGCCCTCAGGAATCCTGAGCACCCTGGACGGACACAAGGCCTGCCAAGCTCCGTTTCGTGGAAGGCTGGGTTTCCCGACGTAGGCGGTTACAAATGCCGGGAGAGGAAGAAGAAAGTGGATCAGACCCAACTACAGGCGCTGCACGCAAGGGTAAAAGCGCTAGAGGACGAACGAGAAGCAGTTCGCAGCAAGCGACCTGCCGAAGCTACCCCCGAAGCTACCCCGCCATCTCAGCGGAGAAGCGGCGTGGCTTCTACTGAGCTGCCGTTGGAGCTTGTCTTCACGGCTCCTGCTAGCTACCCCGTGGATGCTATCACGGAGTCTCAACATTACCACCTTATGACGCAATGGCAGCTATTCAAAGTTAAGGTGGCTGTCGGCTCTGTTTTACCTCCTGAACCTGGCGCAACTTTTCACTATCGTCTAATTCCAGAAGGATATGCTAGGGTGATGGTGGATCAAATAACGGAGGGGTTTGAGGAGCTCGAGCTTGACCACCCTACCGGTGAAGGGGAGACTCGGCTGGGTTCTTCTCTGAAGATTCCATGCGTATGGCGGAAGGACCTCATCAACCTTCCAAACTGGATGCCTCCGCCTCCTCCGGCGAGTCAGTGCACTCCGCCTCCTCCTCCGGCAAGGGATCGGGGCACTCCGCCTCCTTCTCCAGGTTCTCAGATGCGTGGCGGCACTCCGCCTCCATCTCCGGCTGCTTCAACGCGTCCGAGCAGCCCGCCTCCTCCTCCGCCTCGTCAGCAACGCGGGAGAGAGTTGCCGCCGCTCCGGCTGCTCTGGCACGTGGTAGCACTCCGCCTCGTTCTCCGCCTCATAAGCAACAAAAGAAGGCAGCCGCAGCCGCTCCGACTGCTCCGGCGTCTAGCAGTACAACCAGAGGCAGGAGGCAATACAAGTACGGTCCATCTCTCAAGCCTTTAGAGAAGTTAGCATATGAGAGGACCAATAAGGAAAACGCGGAGATCTCTAAAGCCGAAGTGAAGGACTTTTTTGCAAAGAAACCTACACCTCCAAAGGAGAAGATAGATCCGGTGAGAGCGAAGCGCACTATTGATGCCCTGAAGAAACCACCACCGTCTCCGCCGAAAACCAACTATGAGCGCATTATTGAAAAGTCATATGGCGAAGCAGAGCAATCGGGAAGTACTTGCAGTGATCGAAGGTTAGCACAACGAAAAAGTGGGAAAAAATTCCCCAGCTCGGCGAACAAGAGAACCAATCGTGCCCCCCGCTCAAGGTGCCTAGCGACATCGTCACTAATCGTCCGGGGATGGTGCCCGGTACCAATCTTGCAGATTACCTGGCTGATGATGTAGTGTTTGACATGTTATAGGTGGAGGAACAGAAATACCGGTACGGGAAGCCTCTCATCAAAGATGTCACTACTCTAACCACGATGATGCGAAGATTCCATGAGTGGTACATGGATACCTGCAGAGACTCTGGTGGCTAGGATACTTTGATGCTGAAAGTTAAAGAGGAGCACGACCTCGTTGGAATTGAGGTGTTGTCTGTTCCATTTGAGGAGTTCTTCCAGTTTTTCAATCAAAAGGCCCTCGATAAAACAACGATCACTTGCTACTGTCTGTAAGTACTACTTCTGTCATTAAGACTCTCTATATAGCTCAGCTCTTTCATTGCATGTATATATAATTATCCTCACTATATTATGCAGATTGAAGATCGTCAAATGCAGAAAAGCTGATATCTATGATATTGGGTTCATTAACACAAATCTCATAGATTATTATCAGGTTAAATTTCATGCCAAAGAAGCCGAGGCCAACTTGCTATGATCGTTGATAATAAATCAAAACAAAGATAAAATACTCTTTCCTTACAACTTCAAGTGAGTAATATTGTCTTGTGCATATTCGGTTTCCCTTAATTATTACTCGAGGTTATAGTAATTAATATAATTGATGAGTTATATGCATGCATGCGCAGTTTCCACTATATTCTCCTAGAGATTCAGCATGAGCAGGGACTAGTAACCGTCTTAGACTCGAGACGAAAAGATCCCGAGGACTATTCAGACATTTCTAAAATGCTCAACAAGTAAGTTCAATCGATCATTATCGCACCATATCGGCAACTTTGTTCATTTCCTGATATAAAGTAATTGTTTTCTTTGTCTCGCAGGGTTTGAAAAGCATTCACCCAAAAAGTTCCCGCACTGCCGCGGGATCTGCGATGGATTTACCCGAAAGTAAGTACTACTAGCTAGCTAGTTCCGCGCATCTCCCGCTGACTCTAGCTATACTTTCATCAATGCCATTTATAATGCTTCATTATCAGTTCGACTGACCTCTATTTCTCGTAAAGTGCTTGTGACAGGAACCCGGGAATAATTATTGTGGATACTACGTCTGCGAGTTCTTCTACAACGCGGCGACCAAGAATAGGCGGAGCTACTCTGAAAGACAATTTGAAGTGCGTAAGCAAAAATATTCACAATATGAGTTTCATTCATATATATGTATTGACCCCCCTTCTTCAAATTAGATGTGGCAGATGCGGAATGAACTCCTACCACAAGATCGCATGTGAGCAATTCAAGAGGAATTGGCGGGATTCTTTTTTGACCATGTCATCAATAAAGCCGGAGAATACCATGTGGAAATTGAGTTAAGATGTTAGGGTATTGTAAAAGATCTTACACATTACAGCCGGTCTATTAGAATAATATTCTCATAACACTTCCGCACTGCACGCACAACGCGAGGGGCACTGCACGCACAATGCAAGGGCACTGCAACACAACGAAAGGTGAACTTTCGTTTCGAAAAAACTGTACGTGTTGTTTTTTGTGTACCTTTTTTGCTCTAGTTTTTTAACCGTTTATCGGAATTATGCGTGTAATATATCGTTGAAAAGCTATGGAGTAGACGCAACTTCGACATGTTGAACACTTTTCAAAATTCATCATAATTTAAGAGCAGTTTCGAAAATCGTGCGGCTCATAACGAATGACAGAGAGCGTTTTTTGCGTTTTTTTTCTAAACCGCTCGTCGGAATGAAGCAAGTGATACACCGTTGAAAGGTATCGTCGGCGTGCATCTTTTTCATATCTATTATTTTTTTCTAATTCGCTACGGTTTAAGAGCAGCTTTGAATTTAACAAATCGCGGAATTATGTTTTTTCGATTTTTTTGCAATTTTCGGTACTGTTTTAGCTTCAGTTTTTTAACCGTTTGTTGAAACGAGGCGTGTGATACGCCGTTGGAAAGCTACGAACGAGGCAACTTTCATATGTTGAAATGTTTTTGAGATTCCTTACGGTTTTTAGTTAATTTTGAAAATTGTGCGGCTGACTTCGAAGGGCAGCGGCCGTTTTTTGAGAAATGTTTACAAAACATTGGTTGAAATGATCCAAATGATACACCGTTGGAAAGATATCGTCGAGACACTACTTTTTCATGTAGAACACTCCCTCTAATTCATTACGGTTTAAGAGCAGTTTTGAAAATACAAAAACGCAAACACTCTGTTTTTTCGCGACACAAATATCAACGCGTGTATTGCATCAGACAGAAGAACGCACTTCTTGAGACTGAAAACCGCACTGCATCAGACGCAAGAAAACGGCTTGTTTTTTTATGTGCGTGCACCGGGAGAGTGGACGACAGGGCTCAGTGAGTGGACTCCATATTTTTTTTCTATTTCCTTTTTACTGCATGCGCAAAGATAGTGTACTGCAATTTTTTTTTTGGCAAAACGTTTTTAAGTTTGCACGGTTGAGGTTATTGAACTGCAGTATTACTTGTTGCCTTTCTTTCTTATTTTTTCATGAATGTTTCGTGACTGCAAACACGAGACAACTGTACTGCATGATTCATTTTGTCTTTCCTCATTATTTTTTGTCAAGGTGTCCGGAGTGCATAGTCGAGGCAAGTGCACTACATTACGTTCTATATTTTTTTTGTCAACAAGGGCTTGCTGAATTTGTTTTTCTCGACAATTTTTTCAACAAACTAAAATACCACTCGTGCGTGAGGGTATCAAGTTGAAGGGTTGTTGACCAGCGCACTACATTTGGAAAATCATCGTACACATAAAAACATCATTTTGCACTGCATGTCCACATGGTCTAAACTGCATGCTAAAGTCTCTACAGCACCATGTTTCCCCCGGAACTGCAATCAAATGAGTCACTGCAGTTTTCATGATTTACGTAAAGTCCCCAAGCACAAAAAGCACCGACTGCACTGCATGTGCACATACCTGAAACTGTATTTTTTGAATAGTCTCATCGCAAACACAAAATGAGTCCCTGTAATTTTTATACACAAAATCCTCATACAAAAAATGGACAATTTGCACTGCTTGTTCACTGCACCATACGTCCCCGGTGAACTGCACTGCCGCGGCACCCGCGGCACCCACAACACCCACGTACTACAGCCGGAGGTAGTGAGAAGAAAGGGGAGCGGGACGGCGCGGATAGCAGAGCTCCGTCGCGGGATTGTCCCAGGACGGCGAGCTGCAAGCGCGTCACCGACGGACTGCGACGACTCCCAACGATGAAGGGACGACCACCGACGACACCGAAGGAACCACGACGACACGGCGGCGCGGCGGAACCATGGTGGCTCGCCGTGGTTCGGATCTGACAACGAGGGACCTCGTCGGAGGTTGCGGCGCTCGCATCCGGCGGGGAGGGGTCGTGGTCGCGTCAGATCCGGCGTAGGGATGGTGGAGCGGCACGGAAGGTGCCGCGGCCGCGTCGGATCCGGTGTAGGCGGGGTGAGGGAGAAAGAAGGTGGGGAGGCATGTGGTGGAGGAGTAGGGCACCGCGGTGGTGGTGGTGGTCGGCGGGGCTGGGGGAGGGGAGGGGCGGCGGCGATCTAGGCCGCTCCCGTGGTAGAAGGCAGGGAGGGGAGGCGAGGCGGCACTCCAGCCGCTCCCGCGGTAGAAGGTGCGGAGGGGAGGGGCGGTGGCGTTCGGGTGGGGGTGTTATGAGAATAAGCTTTTTTGTTAGGAGCATAAGGTCTTAAGGGGTGTTATGAGAATAGACCCACCCTATATATATATATATATATATATATATATATATATATATATATATATATATATATATATATATATATATATATATATATATATATATATATATATATATATATATATATATATATATATATATATATATAGTAGCGTCGGATAGATATACGAAAACTTGTTGTTCAACCAATCTCTCGGTGAAGGAGAGAGGTCGATCATCACTTCTCTCTGTATATGTGACGATCTTCTATACTTAATGGTTTCCTTCATTTGCTTACTAACTAGCGTGTCGAGTCCTCTCGATCTCGACCAAGCACAGAGATAAGAGAGGACACTTTTCTCTATTAGCTAGCTAACACAATATATGAAACCCCTAAATTAATCATACAAAACCTCCCAAACCCATCCCCCCCTTTCAGAAAAAAAACCCTAGCCCCTGAACTGCTGACGTGTGGAAGCTTATTTGTTCCGGTTGGTAGCCTGCCTGGGCAAGCCGCAGTGGCCACGTGGAGGTCCATCTATCCCGGTTGGTATAAGAACCGAGAGTAAAGGTCTAGGGCATTTGTATTGACAGTTTAGTACCGGTTCCCCAACCGGGACAAATGGCACTTATGAACCGGGAGAAATGGCCCTTATTCTACTAGTGGTGCACTGGTCCTATGAGACCTTAGCACGATGACTTTGCGACTGTCTACTTCATCAAGTTTCCTCGGCTATGTTAAGGGAGGGGCAAATACGATGGCACGCCTTCGGCTCGCTTAATTGCTTGTAGTCATCGCTAGGTAGTCTACGTATTCATATGCAATTTTTATTTTCTCTGGTGTTTTGTTGTACTCCATGATTAAAGATGAATGGATCGAAAGTTTTCCCCAAAAATGCCTAGCTGCTATTATATGCCCCATAAAAACAGAATTATGAAGACTAAAGAGCCATCTCCTGCCTCCCATTGCCTCTCCTCAAAGAAAAAGCGGGTAGGGTTTCTGCCTCCCGTCGGCGGCGCCGCCAATCTCCCACGTCTCATGTGGCCTTAGGGTCATGGGTGCGGGGTGGATCCCGGCCCTTACCGGCGGGAGGGCTTCGTTTTCAGGTGCTTCTCCAAGTTTTGTTAGGGTTTGTGTCCTAATCAAGAAGACGAGACGGCGGCGGCTTCTTGAAGATGGAATAAGTTTCTCCCCGTCTAGCTCCCATCTCGATGGTGTGTCTAGCATCGTCGGAGTGCGTGTGGAGGTGTGTCTCCGGCGGATCTCGTGGGATTCGGTCGGTGGTTGTCTTTGGTGGATCCGCTTGGATCCGGTCTTCGTTCGTCTTTTTCACGTGTCTCCAGGTCGGATCCTTTCGATCTAAGCTTTTCTTCATCGGCGGCGGTTACTGATTTGGTGCGTTGGTCCAATGGAGCCTTAGCGCGACGACTTCCCGTCTATCTACTACAACAAGTTGTGCCCGGCTCCGACGAGGGAGGGGCGATGACAGCGGCGCGCCTTCGGCTCGCTTCAGTGCTTGTAGTCGTCGCTAGGTGGTCTATGAATCTGGATGTAATTTTCATTATTTCTGGTGTTCATTGTACTGCCATGATTGGAGATGAATAGATCGACAGTTTCTCAAAAAAAAAACAGAATTATGAAGTAATTTTATTCGTTGCAGTTTCTAGGGGTAATGGCATTTTGCTGTTGCCCAAGAAAGTAAAAGAGCAGCCTTTGTTTGAGGGGATGGACGCGGCTGTGTCTCGTCTTCCTTGCAGCGAGACACAAGCCCGTCTCTGGGCTGGCCCATAATCACGCAGGTGTATGTACAATTTTTTTGTTTGTTTTCTAATTTTTGTTTATATGTTCGAAAAAAAAGCAATAAACACATAATTTCAAAAAACTTGATGTACTTGAGTTTTAAAAAATGGTCACCACAAATTTAAATAATGTTCACTCTGTGAAAAAAATAGTGTAGTTTGTAAAAAAGTGTTAATGGCATCAACACAATATTAATGACATTTAAAAATGTTTGTGCTTTCCAAAAATATGTATTTAAAATTTAAATTTTCTTTTAAAATTTAATAAACTATTGTGTAACTAAAAATATGTTTCATACCATTCAATAAAATGTATGTTACATTTTATAAAATTCTCACACTTTTCCAGGAAAATGTTTATGTCATTTTTCTAGAGTCTTTATACAATGAAAAGAATGTTTGCATAGTTTTTTTAAATGTTTTGTAATGAATGTTTGCATATTTAAAAAAATGTGTTTATCATTGAAAATGTATTCATGTATTTCACTTTTTTAACATGTATTCAGAATATCATTCAAAAACATCTATTTCAAAAATGTTAAACATGTATAAAAATGTACAATGCGTACGAAAAAGTAGGCATAAACAAAACATATAATTTTGTAAATTTTAAGAAATTATTTATAAAAAATTAGAAGTGTATAAATAAAATGTCATCCATGTATAATAAAAATGTAAAATGTGTAAAAATAATGCTGTCGGATTTAGGGCTCCGCAAAACCCAAGAAGTTCGAACACAGGGGCGTGAACGAAGATCTCTCCCACTCACGTCTACCTAGCGTCTCGCCCTCGCCTAGTGAAAAGATTGAAGCAAACAACAAATGAAGCACGCAAGAGTTTACCCAGGTTCAGGCCACCGCGTGGTGTAAAACCCTACTTCCTGCTTTGGCGGATTGGCCTCGGAAGGGCTGGAATATGAACTAGTACAGTGGTTCCTGAGCTCAGGAGGTTCAGGAGGCAAGTGTTCTTGCTCCTTTGCGTGGTGGCAGAGTTTATGGATCTGCCCCTCTTCACTTCATAGCGGGGGTCCTAGCTACTTATATAGGCGACCAGGGTCCTCTTCCCCCGAAATGTTTAGGCGGGATGGGATCCCACAACGGTCATTTTTGAGCGGGAACGCAAGGACGTTCCTACCCTGACAAAAGCAGTCCTCGCCTGCAAAAGGATCAGGCGGTGACACGACGGTGGGCTCGGCGGTGACATCCCCCTTGTCGTCCTTGCGGTCTTCGGTCTTGTTGCACCAATGGGGAAACCTTTGTCTCGCTCCTCGGGAACCTGCGGCTGCGCTGTCCCCCTTGCACCGAAACGGCAACTGCACCGCTGGCGGACGCTGGCACCCGCTGGCGCGGTGTGTCACTGCTGACATCACTGCCTCCTCCTGAGGCAAGCTTGGCCTTGGATTTTCCGCCCCTCCGGAGCACCTTGCCGAGGCCGCTCCTGAGGGGGTCTTGACGTTGTTCTCCTCGCGAGGCTTAGTTCCCTCGCGAGGGTCTTGGGCAGCTGGTCAATCAGCTGAACCATACCAGGCGCAGTAGGAGCGCATCGCGGCCCGCAGACAGGCAAGTCTGGGTACCCTGGTTCCCAGGACGCCGACAGTAGCCCCGGGCCCAAGGCGCGCGCGGAGTTGGCTTCGGGGCGAAGCCTTAGTCGAGGACGAAGCGCCGCGGGCCCTAAAAGGCTGCGGGCCAGGCCGGCGTGCGACGGTTGGATGGGACGTGGCGGCTCCGCTCCCCACGCAATCTTGGTGATTGTGTGACTTGACAACTCCTTGGCGCAGATGACGGGGGCGTTATGGCTGCGACGCCAGTGGCTGGCGGTTGGGTTCCTCCACCCTATAAATGGGACTAGGGGGGAGCCCCTAAGCCATTTTCAAGCCAGCGCCGTCTTCCCCTTGCAGTAGCAGCAGCTCCTCCAGCAGTGGCGGCGGCGACGAACCACCATGCCGCCGAGCTCGGCCTGGCGAGGGGAGGGGGTTGCCGCGCCGCTATGGCTCGGTGAAGCCGGAGGAACTGGAAGAGTCCGACTGAGCGGGAGCGGCCTCTGCTTCTCCTCCTTTCCTTTCCTTCATGTCCTTTCTGCATCAAATTTTCAGGTTGCCTCGAGGAGGCGTGTAATGGACTGTGATATATGTAGGAAGCGAGAACTTGTTGTCATGTTTTTTTGTTGCCTTGGTGAAATTACTTAGCTTTTATGCGTCGCGATGTCTTGAGGCGGAGTCCTCCTTACTCTTTGGCATCATGAACCCCATCGGGTCGTGACGGGGTGGCCGAATATAAAGAGCTCATGCAGCCCCCGAGCGGGGGTGAGCCGCTGAGATCTACTGAGAGCACCGAGCGCGGGTTAGAGCACCAAAGCCTGAGCCGGCTCGGTAGGATAGGTTGCACGGACTGAGAAGCCTGGCGCCAGAGCCTGAGCAGGCTTGGCCAGACGAGGTCACGGGGTCGCAGCAGACGAGGGCCGGTGACCGATCGTGCCCCAGCCCTCACGCGCGAGGCGCGCGAAGAAGAGCGAGTGGCGCAGCCCTGCTCAACAAACTGAACTTAAAACCGGCGAGAAAGATCCCAAACAAGACTTTCAACCAAATGCAGGAAGCGCGAGAAACACGAGAACTTCATAGCACGGGGTAGAGGAAGGGCTGATAGCCAAGGAAGTAGAAAAGGCTGACAGCCAAACACCAAGCCAAGAAAGGAAAAAGGTCGCGTCCGACCCCTACACTACGTCTTCTTCCCAGCGCGGAGCTAAGAACTGCCAATGGGGCGTGGGTGGGAGCCCCGACTGAGGGCCCGTAGGCAACGCACAGGAGACTCTGAGGCGTGTACAACCCCAACTCATTATTACGTGAGAGTGTCACGGGCGGAGACCTTCACGTGCACGGAGCCTTGATTACAGATAGAACCTCCTGAGGTGTTCGATGTTCCAGGAATTCTGGATAGGTATCCCATCCTGCGTCTCCAGGCACATGGCACCAGGCCTAGAGACACGGGCGATTCTGAACGGGGCCTCTCACATGGGCGAGAGCTTGTGCAACCCCTCCCGGGAGAGGACCCGCCTCAGGACCGAGTCACCAACTTCAAGTGTTCTTGCGCGGACGCCGCGGCAGTGGTACCGCCGCAGCGCCTGCTGATAACGTGCCGCCCTGAGGGCAGCTCGGCGGTGGCCCTCCTCGCCGAGCACGAGGTCCATCCGCCAGGCGGCATCCTGGTATTCCTCATTGAAGGCCAAGACCCGTGGGGAGCGATGCTTGACCTTGTGAGGTTGGACCACCTCCGCCCCATAGACGAGAAAGAAAGGAGTTTCCCCCACGGATTTGGTGGCAGTGGTTCGGATTCACCACAGCATGGACTAGAGCTCGTCGATCCATCCCTTGTCGCAAGCCTCAAGCTTCTTCTTAAAGCTGCGCGTCTTGAGGCCACGCAAGACTTCCGCATTGGCGCGCTCGGTCTGACCGTTGCTCCTGGGGTGAGCCACCAAAGCGTAGCAGATCTGTGTTCCAAGGTTAGCACAATATGACCTGAAGAGATTGCTTGTGAACTGCAAACTGTTATCCGTGATGATGCGGCTGGGGACCCCGAATCGCCTCACGAGGCCCTGGATGAACTTGACAGCCGACCCGGCTGGGATCGCGCGAACAGGCTCCACCTTCGTCCACTTGGTGAATTTGTCGATGGCGATGTACAGGAAGCGGTAGCCCCCCGCTGCCCGGGGAAATGGACCCAGGATGTCCAATCCCTAGACCGCGAAGGGCCAGGAGAGCAGGATTGTCTGGAGGTCCTACGCCGGTTGGTGGATCTGCTTGGCATGAAACTGGCACGCCTCGCAAGCCCGCACAAGCTCCGTGGCGTCGTTGAACATCGTGGGCCAGTAGAAGCCTCTGCGGAAGGCTTTGCCCACGAGGGTGCATGACGATGAGTGATGACCGTAGTCTCCACCGTGGATGTCCAGCAGCTCGCGCCCTTGCTTCCTCGAGATGCATTCTAGCGAGACGTCGTTGGGGTGCCTCCTTTAGAGTTCACCGTCTTGGATGTAGTAAACTGAGGCCTGTCGGACCACACGCTCTACGTCTTCTTCCTTGTCCAGCAGGTTCTCGTGTTGCAGGTACATCTTGAGTTCTTGGGTCCAGGAACCCTCCTCGGGCTCCGCAGCGAGCAGCAGGCGGGCTCTGGAGGGTGGTCCGCAGGGCGGGGCGCCGTCTTGAGGCGCCGCAGGTAACCCCTGCTAAGGGGATGCCGGCTCATGGGCTGGCGGCGCTGCCGACGGCTTGAGTAGGCGCTCCTCGAAGACGCCCGGGCTCTGAGGCTCTCGCCTGGAGGCTCGTTTGGCGATATCATCTGCTTCCTTGTTGATGCCTCTTGGTACGTGCTGCACCTCCAACCCTTGGAACCGCTTCTCCATCTTGCGCACCTCCTCCAGATATGCCTCCATGTGCTCGTCCTTGGGCTTGTATTTCTTGTTGGATAAGTCGACGAGGAGTTGCGAATCACCCCTGATGGTGAGACGCTTGACCCCTAGCGCAGCGGCGGCTTTAAGCTCGGCGATTAGGCCCTCGTACTCTGCGATGTTGTTGGATACCTTCTCGCCTTGCTGGAAGCAAAGCTGCATAGCGTAGTACAACTTATCCTGGGTGGGAGGTACTAACACGGCGCCAGCCCCCGCACCAAGGCGCGAGAAGGCGTCGTCGAAGTATACCACCCATCCGTTTGGGGATTCATTGCCGGGGGCCAGCGAGCGGTCCTCGCTAGCCCCCCGCTCCGGCACATCAGTCCACTCCGCCACAAAGTCTGCCGGTGCCGCTCCCTTGATCACTCGCGTGGTGCTGAACTCCAACTGGAATGCTTGAAGCTCGATGTTCCACTCGACGACCCTCCCGACGACATTTGGGCCCCGCAGTACCTTCTCAAGAGGATACGATGAAACGACCTTGATAGGATGGCCTTGGAAGTAGTAGCGCAGCTTCCTAGAGGCGACGAGGAGCGCCAGGAGCAGCTTCTGAGGCATCGGGTAGCGAGAGCGCGCGTCGCGCAGTACGATGCTGACAAAGTACACCGGGTGCTCCACGAGGATCGGCGCAGCAGGGTCCATGGGTGCTTCAGGAACCTTGGGTGCCTCTTGATGAGTGGCGGGGCCGTTAGTTGTGACGACCCCGGCCCGACCGTGCACTAATCATACACGCAAATGCACACGATCAAGCCTAAGGACTCACGTGAAGGAATCACAACACAACTCTAAAACATAAATAAATACATACAAGTTATATATTACAAGCCAGGGGCCTCGAGGGCTCGAATACATAACAAGTGTCACACATAGTCAGCGGAAGCGTTAGGTATCTGGGTACAGATACAACACAGAAGAAGATAGGCCTGTTACACAGGCGGGGCAAAAGAAAAGCTACGATCGAAAAGGCGCAGGCCTCCTGCCTGGGACCTCCGATCCTACTCCTGGTCGTCGTCCGCCGGCTCCTCGTAGAAGTACTCGCCGGCCGGGTAGTAGTAGTAGCCAGCCTCGGGCTGGTAGTAGTAGTCGTCAACGGGGGCTGCGGGCACCATGGCTCCGTCGTCTGGTTTATCAAGCGGGTAGGACAAAAGAGGAAGCAAAGCAACCGTGAGTACTCATCCAAAGTACTCAGCAAGACTTACATCAGATCTATACTAAGCAATGCATCATTTTCAAAGGAGGCTTTATGTGGGTGGACTAGACTGCAGAAAGCCAGAGTAGAGAAGGGAAAAGCCTAGTCCTGACGAAGACTAACATCTTCAGGGTCTTGCAGCAAATAGAAGGGTGCAGATTGGTACATCATAATGTAATGGGTCTATAGTAATATCAACCTCATATCTCAAGTCACCAGTTCTAGTTGTACCGAAGTGGATACAACTCCGAGTGTCCGTTACCGTAGGACAGGCTATCAATAGATGTTTTCTTCCCTGCAGGGGTGCACCAAGTTACCCACCACGCTCGCTTAACTCCGGCCGGACACACTTGCTGGGTCCTGCCCGGCCTCGGCTAAACAACACGACGCAACCCGACCGGATACCGCCAGAGAGGATCAAGCACGTCGGACTAAACCTATGCACCCGGGGGTCATGGCCTATCGCCCCGGACGCTCCTGCACGTTACGTGGCCGTTCGGTAGCAGACCTAGCAACCCCTTATACAAGCACGCAATTGCATCCAGGGTCCAATCCGAACGGGCCGCTCAATCGCTGACGTCGTGACGACTCCGGCTGATGTATACGACGCAGAGCACCCACTCACACCCACGTGGTGGTTAGTGCTATCGGACCCGAAGGCCCCTCGGATCAAATATCCAAATCGCTTAGTGGATTGGGAGCGCGCGGTAACGAGCAGAGCCCACGAAACTGTTGGCCCCGTCGTCCCGTCTCGAGGACTTGTGACAAGGACTAAGAATGACCGGCCACGCCTCGTAGTTATCTCGCGGGTACCCTCACTGGTCACCCGACTCCACAGCTCACGCCTCAAAGGCACTCGCGGGTACCCCTCTGGGTCAACCCGCCTCCATCCAACATGTGTAGTAGTAACTTCAAAGTGTCTTCAGACGCACGATACCTCTGGCCGCACGCCTTTGTTCCTGGCGACGTCCGGCCTCGGGGATCGATACGTCTTTAAACACGGTACGGTAAACCAGGGCATCCGTGTGGTTTCCATGCCGATGAGGAATCCGAGGAATCACCCTCGTTGGACTCCTAAACGACAAGTCCCGTTAAGGTGATACCGAAGGAATCACCCTCGGCGGTAATCACTATAGCGGATGCACGACAAAAGCTAAGTCGGAAGTGGGAAGAGGAATCACCCTCGGTAACCCACAATGAGCTAGCTTTACTATAGGGACAACATCGGAAGTGAGTTCGGAGGTATCACCCTCGTCACCCGATGTTAACTCTGCGGAGTCGAGCATATTAGGGGGTGTGCGGTGGTGTGAAGAAGGTCAGGGGAAGGGGCTCGATCGCTTGATCGAGGCAAGGGTACTATGCGAGGCAACTACGAGAAAGCGGGACCACAGCAGTGTTACCCAACCTATACTAAGCAGTTTATGAATAAAGACAGGTATCAAAAGTATTGCAAAAACAGGCTATGCAACAGTAATAGGAGCAGTAGCAGTAGCAGCAATTCTAATGCAAGAATAAGAGAGAATAGACATAGGCGATATCGGAATGATCAAAGGAGGGGTTGCTTGCCTGGTTGCTCGGTGGCAAAAGCAAGGTCGTCGGAGGGGGAACCAATCACCGGGACGGCGTCGGTCTCTGGAGCGGCGTCAGCGTCGGACTCTACCAAGAGAGAAGAGGGGGGGAAGAAACAGATAAATACACAGAATACAAGCATCACAAAGCGTGCTAGGCTAACGTGCAGTGCAGGGTTGCCTAAAAACATGTCTAAGTCATATTGGTTATTTTTAGGATTTAAATGGAATTATTAACCGGGTGTATGTGCACTATTCATCTACCGGAAACGGGCTAAAAGTTGCGGGTTCACCTCCGTAGAGGGTCCCGATACGGAAACAGATAGCACGGTTAGCTTCGTCTCGTCGTTCTGAGCAACTTTCATGTAGAAAGTTTTTCGATCCGAGCTACGGTTTAAAAGATATGAATTTCTAAAGATTTTAGCCTTTTCTGGAATTATTCTAATTATCAAAAAGTGAATTGTGACGTCAGCATGATGTCATCACTGCGTCAGCAGTCAACAGCCGCACTGGTCAGGTCAAACCTGACCAGTGGGTCCCACCTGTCAGCCTCTGTGACTTAACAGAGTATTAAAATAAGCTAACAGAAAGATTAAGGGTGTGGGCCCCAGGGGTCAGTGGGTGTTTAACTTAAACTAATTATTTCTATTAACCGAAGTGCTTAATTAGCTAATTAACAGAGGGGGCCCACATGTCATACTCTATGGTGAACAGTAAATAAAGTTGACCAGGTCAACGGGGTCAAACTGGGCGCTGGGGCCCGCTGGCAGCCTCTCTGGGCGGGGCCCACACTTGCCACGTCGGCTGGGTCGCCGGAGTTGCCCCGGCGACCACTCCAGCGGCGGTTTCTCGCCGGAGCACGCCGGAAAACGGCTGTAGGGCACCATTTGGAATGCGTCCACTTGCGTTCGAACGGGGAGAGAGCGCCGCGTCGAACTGGGGTGGTCGCGTGGCCGGAGCTGCACCGTGGCGACGACGGCGAGCTCGGAGGCGGACGCCGGCGTTCGGGCGAAATTGAGCACGGCGTCTCGGGGCTCGGCAAGCGACGCGAACGGCGTCGTTCGAACCGCACGAGCGTGCTGAGCTCGAGTGGGTGCTAGGCGAAGCTCGAAAGCGAGCACAGACATGGCTACGAGCTCGCCGGCGGCGAGCGCCTCGGGCGAGCTACGGAATCGGCGATCCGTTCGCGCAAACGCATGAGGAAGAGGCTAGGCGGGGGCTACTCGACGCGGCGAGCACGATGGTGCCACGCACGGGACCTTAGGGTCACCGTGGCCACGCCGGCGACGAGGGAGACGGCGGCGCGTTCGGACATCAGCGAGCAGGCGGCTACGGGGCGCGAACGGGCAAAATGAGAGGGGGAGTAGATGTGGAGCTCACCGGGCGAGCTCACGGAGGCTCCTCGGGTGACTTAGGAGCAGCAGACGGCCGACGGGGACGAAGGGGATCGGCGGCGACCGGAGGAAGACGACGACGCGTGCGGGTGATGCAGCGCTCCTCAGTTCCTCCCGATGGCTCCAGAGGTTGCGGCAGTCCACGGCGACGTCGACGGGCACGGCCAGGCCGCGTGCAAGGCATGGTGGCCGCGGGGACGACGAGGATACGGCGGCGACCGCGTCGGGCGCCGATGGGGAAGGAAGGAGAGAGCTCGGGGAGAAGGGGGGAATGGTCGAGGAGGACCAGGGGGTCCTCCTTATCCTCTCCCCGGCCCTGTATTGTCGGTGGGGGCGCTGTAGCGGCAGGTGGCGGCGGGAGCGGCGGCGAGCGCGCGCGCCCACGGGGTGTTCGACACGGCGGCGGGAGCAGGTGGGGGAAGGGACAGGCGCGCGGGCTGGGCCGGCTCGGCCCAGGAGGGGGGCGCCAGGTAAGGTTCTTCCCTCTGCCCTTTTCTTTTATTTCTAAAGCAGAGAGGAAAGCAAAAAGATGGGACCACCAAATTACTTTTATAAAATGTGTTATCTGGTCCAAAAATGTCCTAGCAATATTCCCTAACAGCAAAAATTGGTTTGGGCAAATTTGGAACACTTTTGAAATATTCAAAAATGAAAAGGCATATTTAAGTGCTGATATGGCACTGTTTAGTGCACTAGCCCATATTTGGAGTTGCTGGTGATGTTGTTTTCAACAACATCATTAGTTATGGAATATTTGCTAATTAATGAACATTTTTCCATAATTTTTGGAGCAACTTCATTTTGCATTTTGAATTTGCATTGATTTC
Source organism: Secale cereale (assembly GCA_902687465.1). Taxonomy (NCBI): domain Eukaryota; kingdom Viridiplantae; phylum Streptophyta; class Magnoliopsida; order Poales; family Poaceae; genus Secale; species Secale cereale. Next base: position 75,589,060 of record LR738712.1, on the reverse strand, counting down.
AGAGGGAAATTTGAATTGGGAGCTTAACCACTGTGATTAGTTAAAGCAAATGAAGATGACTTGGCATCATTAGCAGGGTAACACAGTAGTTAATACATAGGGGTGTTACAAATTCTCCTCCTCTAAAAGAAATTCTCGTCCCGAGAATTTAGGAGGTAGAAGCAAAGAGGTCGGGGTATTCCGCCCGAAGATTTTCCTCGCGTTCCCAAGTGGCTTCATCTTCAGTGTGATTCGACCACTGCACTTTCAGGAACTTAGTTGTCTTCTGACGGGTCCGACGTTCAGTTTGATCGAGGATGCGGATCGGTTGCTCCTTATAAGAAAGATCATCTTGAAGCTCGAGCATCTCGTGATCCACAGCACGATGCGGGGACTCCTTGAAAGATCGGCGGAGTTGCGACACATGGAACACATCGTGGATATGAGAGAATTGCGGAGGCAATTCCAGTTTATAGGCCACAAATCCACGTCTAGCAACCACGGGAAAGGGGCCAATGTAGCGTGGAGCTAACTTGCCCTTGATGCCGAAACGGTGTGTGCCCTTCATAGGGGTGACACGAAGATAAACTTGATCACCTGGTTGATAAGTCAATCCCGATCTCTTGCGATCAAAGTTGCTCTTCTGACGGTCTTGAGCCGCCTTGAGATTCTCACGCACGATACGGACTTGCTCTTCGGCGTGTTGAATAATGTCCGGACCAATAACTTGTCGTTCCCCAGTTTCTGACCAGTTCAGAGGGGTTCGGCACTTACGTCCGTACAGAACTTCAAAGGGAGCCATCTTCAAGCTTGCTTGATAGCTGTTGTTATAAGAGAACTCGGCATATGGAAGGGATTCTTCCCATTTCTTACCGAATGATATAACACAAGCTCGCAGCATATCTTCAAGCACTTGATTGACTCGTTCAACTTGACCTTGGGACTGGGGGTGATAAGCTGAACTCCAATTGATATGAGTTCCCAAAGCTTCTTGAAAACTTTCCCAGAACTTGGAAGTGAACAGGGTGCCACGGTCCGAACTGATCTCCTTCGGAATTCTGTGGAGGGATACAATTCGGGAGATATACAGTTCTGCTAACTGGCTAGCAGTGATAGTCTCCTTGATTGGCAGGAAGTGTGCAACCTTTGAGAGTTGGTCGACGACGACAAGAATGGCATCGTTACCCTTCTGGGACTTAGGAAAGCCAGTAATGAAATCCATCTGCACCTTATCCCATTTCCACAGCGGAATAGGAAGAGGTTGCAGAAGTCCAGCAGGCTTCTGATGCTCTGCCTTCAGGCGACGACAGACATCGCATTCAGCAACATAACGAGCAATATCTCGCTTCATATTAGGCCACCAGTACCTTTGGCGGAGATCATGATACATCTTAGTACTACCAGGATGAATAGACAGCGGTGTATCATGTGCCTCCTTCATGACCTTGTCAGTCATTAGGTCGAAACGTGTTACCACGATGCGGCCTCGGAAATACAAGGTTCCATCTTCGGATATTGAGAAATCCCTGTATTTCGGAAGATGCAGTTCCTGTTTCACAACCTCAACGTAAGCATCTTTGGTTTGCGCTACCTTGACAGCCTTCTCAAGATCCGGCTGTATCACAAGGTCATTAAGCGAACCATGTGGAACGATTTGCAGATTCAGCTTGCGTAATTCCTCATAAAGACGAGGCTGAGCTCGCTTAACCTTGAGGTTGGTGCTGTATGACTTGCGACTCAAGGCATCGGCCATCACATTAGCCTTGCCAGGGGTATAAGAAATACCGCAGTCATATTCAGAAATAGTTTCCAACCATCGCTGTTGGCGGAGATTAAGATCCGGCTGAGTGAATAAATATTTCAAGCTTTGGTGATCAGTATAAATCTCACACCGGTTACCGAGAAGGTAATGTCGCCATAGCTTCAATGCAAAGATCACTGCAGCAAGTTCAAGATCATGCACTGGATAATTCTCTTCATGCGGACGTAATTGACGCGATGCATAAGCAATTACCCTTCGTTCTTGCATTAGGACACAGCCTAAGCCTTGACGAGAGGCGTCGCAATATATCACAAAGTCCTTGCGAGAATCTGGAGGAGCAAGCACTGGGGCAGAAACGAGCTTGTCCTTAAGAGCTTGAAAGCTTTCCTGGCATTTATCTGTCCACTCAAACTTAACGCCTTTGTGAAGCAGATTAGTCAGGGGCTTGGCAATCTTGGAAAAGTTCTCGACGAAGCGACGACAATAGCTTGCAAGGCCGAGAAAACTTCTCACTTGCTTGACATTCTTCGGAGGAGTCCAGTCAAGAATAGCCTGAACCCGTTCCGGATTAACAGCAATGCCATCCTTGGAAATCACATGTCCAAGGTAGGTTACTTCAGAAAGCCAGAACTCGCATTTGGAAAACTTAGCATAAAGCTGATGCTCTCGCAGCTTCTCCAGAACAAGGCGAAGATGTTCGGCGTGTTCTTCCTTGTTCTTTGAGAATACCAGAATATCATCCGGATATACCACGACGAACTTGTCGAGGTAATCCATGAATATGTAATTCATCAGGCGGGAGAAGGTAGCTGGTGCATTAGTCAGTCCAAAAGACATGACAGTGTACTCATAAGAGCCATAGCGAGTAACAAATGCAGTCTTTGGAATATCCTCTTCACGAACACGGATCTGGTGATATCCCAACCTCAAGTCGAGTTTAGAAAACACCGATGATCCAGCCAGTTGATCATATAAGTCATTGATCCGAGGAAGCGGATATTTATTCTGGATGGTTGCCTGGTTGATAGGTCGGTAATCTCGTACCAGCCTATTCGTACCATCTTTCTTCTTGACGAAAAGAGACGGTGCTCCCCAGGCAGAGGAACTAGGACGGATGAAGCCCTTCTTGAGTGACTTGTCGATTTCCTCCTTAAGCTCTAGGAGCTCATGCGGTGGCATCTTGTAAGGACGCTTCGCAATAGGAGTAGTACCCGGCTTCAAGTCGATAACAAATTCGACGGCTCGAGCAGGGGGTATTCCTGGAAGTTCTTCTGGGAAGACATCCGGGAAATCACGTACCACTGGTATGTTTTCGAGCCCTTCAAGTGGTGAAGCATTCAATGCATTTGTGGCATAGATTTGAGCCTCGGCATCACGAGATATACGAGCGCGGCAACTCATGAGTTGATTGGAGGGGTGCCGAAGACGTACAGTCTTGGTGGCACAATCGATTTGGGCCTCGTGAGCCTCCAACCAATCCATTCCTAGGATAAGGTCGATGCCGCAGGATTTTAGGACAATGGGGTGTGCCTGAAACTTTCTCCCTTCAATCTCAACACTAACTTGAGGACAGAAGAGGGTAGATCGGCAAGGACCCGCGGAGGTTTGTATTTTTACTGGATGATGCAGTGTGTCAAATTCAATTTCATGCTTGAGTGCAAAAGGTTCAGAAATGAAAGAATCCGAAGCACCAGTATCAAACAAAACATTAGCAAATACTGAGTTGACAAGAAGTGTACCCATTACTGTGGCTGGCTGCTCTGGGTCTTCACTCAGATTGACGTGGTGAAGCTGACCACCACGAGCATACGAAGGCCTGATATTATTGTTGCGCTGCGGAGGAACTCCACGTCCACTGCCACGGCTAGCAGATGGAAGAGCCAGCTGACCCTGAGCCTGCGGACAGTCTCTGGCACGGTGACCCGGACGGCCACACTTGAAGCAGAGTCCACTCTCTGGACGAATCGCAGGTGCTCGAGGTGCTGGAGCTGCAGGCCTGTACTGCATTGGCGGTGGAGGAGGCAGACGAGGTGCAGCATAAGAAGGCCTGTATACAGGAGCGTTGGGACGATACATGCTCTGAGGAATCCATATGCGGCGCTTCTGAGAGGACGAGCCCGAAGATGAGCCCGACTCGCGAGAGCGCTTAAGAGCATCCTTGTGTAGCTTGAGGCCAGTTTCAACCTGAATGGCCTTGTTCACTAAAGTGGCGAAGTCCGGAAAATCCAGCGCCACTAGAGCAAGCAGAATATCATGATGAAGTCCACGCCTGAACTTCTCCTGGCGTCTTGCGTCAGTAGCAATATCCTCCTCAGCATAGCGGGACAGTTTCAGGAACTCCCGCTGATAAGCATCAACTGACTTGTTGCCCTGAACCAGGTTACGGAACTCCGTACGCTTGCGGTCGATAACCCCTTCCAGGATGTACCGAGCACGGAAGGCAATCTTGAAGTCTGCCCAGGTAATGATAGTTCCAGCAGGCACTGTGTTCCGGTGCGTGTCCCACCACTGGGCCGCCGGACCCTTCAGGAAATATGTCGCGAACTTGACATAGTTGTCAGGGGACACGGCGGCAGAATCCAGCTCAAAGAAGATATCACGCAGCCAATCATCGGCATCCAGGGGGTTGGCGGCACTGCGAAATATCGTTGGACTGAGCCGCAGAAATTCTTGCAGAGTGATAGCGGCTGGCTGATGTTGAGCATTGGCGTTGATCTGGGGTATCTGGTTGAGCATACCCTGTAGCACCTGACGCTGCATGTCCATGGTCTGCATTACGGCAGCCATATAGTCTGGCGGCGGAGGCGGAGGCGGAGGTGCAGGGGGATCATTGTTACCAGCCATCCTGATAATTCCAACAGGGGTGGTTTAGCGACAAGAATACACGTTGCATGAGTTCAACAATGAAGTAAATATGCACGACATAAGAGAAGTGCAATAATACAACATTATACACATCATGACATACGGGTTCGTACATAGCGTCGGTTACAAACGGGCAGCATAATGGCGCAAAATCAAGAACTAGACATAGTAGGCGGTGCGCAGACCGCGGTAAGGAAGTACACAACGAGACGTAGCAAAGGCTACATCAACGTCGGAGAAAGGAACTGAAACGGGGTAGCTGCAAGTGCGGACGGCGGATCTCAATCGCAGAAGGATCCTGAGCTCCATGTGCACTCTGATGCAGAACCCGGTTTCGGACGGGAATCAGAGGTCCACGAACTGGCGTGTGACCTCCAACCGCAGGCCACTCACACCTGGAGGTGTGTTGATCCTGCGCGGGCAAAGGATAGACTGAGGAAGTGTCCCTGCTTGGACAGCCGGTACCAACTGCGTCAACGTCTGGTAGAGGGTTGTCCGAGTGATGGACAACTCAACCGCCAGGGCCCGAGCAGTTCGATCCAGCGCCTGAGTGTGCTGAATCAGAACCTGCGGGTCATAACGTCGACTCTCGTACGGGGCACAGATAGCCGAGTAGTATCCAGTCTCATCTCCAGCAGGTGCATACGGAATGTACCGAAACTCAGAGGCATCCAAGCTATCTCTGTGCTCTCCTCGGAGGCGTGCGACAGCAGCGTAGGCAGCATCATGGACTGCCATCGCAACCGTCACGCCACTACCGCGAAAGCGGTACAGCTCAGTGTCTGAGTCATCCTGCCGGTCGTAGATACGAACATCAGCATAATACTGCTCCTGGTTAAACTCGCGATACTCCTCGTAGACCATGTACTCGGGGTACCAGCGGTAGCCCAGTCTGGTCAGGAGAGCGACTAGAATGGCCGGAAACCCAGGGGCATCTCGAGCCCAGGTGCGAAGCACAAGCTGAGTCTCCGGGTGAGATGGAAACAGAGGATTCATCTGAAAGAAGAAGAATCAGACTTGTCAAGTCCTGATGATAATTAAACAGAACTTGGTAAGAAAGGTTAAACAAACAAATGGAAAGGAATGATTATCAGACTATTCAGGTCAATGATAAGAAACCGCACTGATATCCAGCTCTCCGGGTAGATGTGAAAACGAGAACCTAATGGAGTTAGTAAAACTTAACCCGAATAGACGAGAGAGAAGAGTCCCAGAGTATAGATGAGGAATAAAAGAAGCTACACCACCCAAGTGGCGACGTGGGGCTATAAGCCACACAGCCAAGTTAGTAAAACAGTTTTTGGACCTCTAGACTCAACTTCGACCAAGGAGTTGGAAAGGGGGTTCCTACAGGCAGTCGGCTCTGATACCAACCTGTGACGGACCCGGCCCGACCGTGCACTAATCATACACGCAAATGCACACGATCAAGCCTAAGGACTCACGTGAAGGAATCACAGCACAACTCTAAAACATAAATAAATACATACAAGTTATATATTACAAGCTAGGGGCCTCGAGGGCTCGAATACATAACAAGTGTCACACATAGTCAGCGGAAGCGTTAGGTATCTGGGTACAGATACAACACAGAAGAAGATAGGCCTGTTACACAGGCGGGGCAAAAGAAAAGCTACGATCGAAAAGGCGCAGGCCTCCTGCCTGGGACCTCCGATCCTACTCCTGGTCGTCGTCCGCCGGCTCCTCGTAGAAGTACTCGCCGGCCGGGTAGTAGTAGTAGCCAGCCTCGGGCTGGTAGTAGTAGTCGTCAACGGGGGCTGCGGGCACCATGGCTCCGTCGTCTGGTTTATCAAGCGGGTAGGACAAAAGAGGAAGCAAAGCAACCGTGAGTACTCATCCAAAGTACTCAGCAAGACTTACATCAGATCTATACTAAGCAATGCATCATTTTCAAAGGAGGCTTTATGTGGGTGGACTAGACTGCAGAAAGCCAGAGTAGAGAAGGGAAAAGCCTAGTCCTGACGAAGACTAACATCTTCAGGGTCTTGCAGCAAATAGAAGGGTGCAGATTGGTACATCATAATGTAATGGGTCTATAGTAATATCAACCTCATATCTCAAGTCACCAGTTCTAGTTGTACCGAAGTGGATACAACTCCGAGTGTCCGTTACCGTAGGACAGGCTATCGATAGATGTTTTCTTCCCTGCAGGGGTGCACCAAGTTACCCACCACGCTCGCTTAACTCCGGCCGGACACACTTGCTGGGTCCTGCCCGGCCTCGGCTAAACAACACGACGCAACCCGACCGGATACCGCCAGAGAGGATCAAGCACGTCGGACTAAACCTATGCACCCGGGGGTCATGGCCTATCGCCCCGGACGCTCCTGCACGTTACGTGGCCGTTCGGTAGCAGACCTAGCAACCCCTTATACAAGCACGCAGTTGCATCCAGGGTCCAATCCGAACGGGCCGCTCAATCGCTGACGTCGTGACGACTCTGGCTGATGTATACGACGCAGAGCACCCACTCACACCCACGTGGTGGTTAGTGCTATCGGACCCGAAGGCCCCTCGGATCAAATATCCAAATTGCTTAGTGGATTGGGAGCGCGCGGTAACGAGCAGAGCCCACGAAATTGTTGGCCCCGTCGTCCCGTCTCGAGGACTTGTGACAAGGACTAAGAATGACCGGCCACGCCTCGTAGTTATCTCGCGGGTACCCTCACTGGTCACCCGACTCCACAGCTCACGCCTCAAAGGCACTCGCGGGTACCCCTCTGGGTCAACCCGCCTCCATCCAACATGTGTAGTAGTAACTTCAAAGTGTCTTCAGACGCACGATACCTCTGGCCGCACGCCTTTGTTCCTGGCGACGTCCGGCCTCGGGGATCGATACGTTTTTAAACACGGTACGGTAAACCAGGGCATCCGTGTGGTTTCCATGCCGATGAGGAATCCGAGGAATCACCCTCGTTGGACTCCTAAACGACAAGTCCCGTTAAGGTGATACCGGAGGAATCACCCTCGGCGGTAATCACTATAGCGGATGCACGACAAAAGCTAAGTCGGAAGTGGGAAGAGGAATCACCCTCGGTAACCCACAACGAGCTAGCTTTACTACAGGGACAACATCGGAAGTGAGTTCGGAGGTATCACCCTCGTCACCCGATGTTAACTCTGCGGAGTCGAGCATATTAGGGGGTGTGCGGTGGTGTGAAGAAGGTCAGGGGAAGGGGCTCGATCGCTTGATCGAGGCAAGGGTACTATGCGAGGCAACTACGAGAAAGCGGGACCACAGCAGTGTTACCCAACCTATACTAAGCAGTTTATGAATAAAGACAGGTATCAACAGTATTGCAAAAACAGGCTATGCAACAGTAATAGGAGCAGTAGCAGTAGCAGCAATTCTAATGCAAGAATAAGAGAGAATAGACATAGGCGATATCGGAATGATCAAAGGAGGGGTTGCTTGCCTGGTTGCTCGGTGGCAAAAGCAAGGTCGTCGGAGGGGGAACCAATCACCGGGACGGCGTCGGTCTCTGGAGCGGCGTCAGCGTCGGACTCTACCGAGAGAGAAGAGGGGGGGGGGAAGAAACAGATAAATACACAGAATACAAGCATCACAAAGCGTGCTAGGCTAACGTTCAGTGCAGGGTTGCCTAAAAACATGTCTAAGTCATATTGGTTATTTTTAGGATTTAAATGGAATTATTAACCGGGTGTATGTGCACTATTCATCTACCGGAAACGGGCTAAAAGTTGCGGGTTCACCTCCGTAGAGGGTCCCGATACGGAAACAGATAGCACGGTTAGCTTCGTCTCGTCGTTCTGAGCAACTTTCATGTAGAAAGTTTTTCGATCCGAGCTACGGTTTAAAAGATATGAATTTCTAAAGATTTTAGCCTTTTCTGGAATTATTCTAATTATCAAAAAGTGAATTGTGACGTCAGCATGATGTCATCACTGCGTCAGCAGTCAACAGCCGCACTGGTCAGGTCAAACCTGACCAGTGGGTCCCACCTGTCAGCCTCTGTGACTTAACAGAGTATTAAAATAAGCTAACAGAAAGATTAAGGGTGTGGGCCCCAGGGGTCAGTGGGTGTTTAACTTAAACTAATTATTTCTATTAACCGAAGTGCTTAATTAGCTAATTAACAGAGGGGGCCCACATGTCATACTCTATGGTGAACAGTAAATAAAGTTGACCAGGTCAACGGGGTCAAACTGGGCGCTGGGGCCCGCTGGCAGCCTCTCTGGGCGGGGCCCACACTTGCCACGTCGGCTGGGTCGCCGGAGTTGCCCCGGCGACCACTCCAGCGGCGGTTTCTCGCCGGAGCACGCCGGAAAACGGCTGTAGGGCACCATTTGGAATGCGTCCACTTGCGTTCGAACGGGGAGAGAGCGCCGCGTCGAACTGGGGTGGTCGCGTGGCCGGAGCTGCACCGTGGCGACGACGGCGAGCTCGGAGGCGGACGCCGGCGTTCGGGCGAAATTGAGCACGGCGTCTCGGGGCTCGGCAAGCGACGCGAACGGCGTCGTTCGAACCGCACAAGCGTGCTGAGCTCGAGTGGGTGCTAGGCGAAGCTCGAAAGCGAGCACAGACATGGCTACGAGCTCGCCGGCAGCGAGCGCCTCGGGCGAGCTACGGAATCGGCGATCCGTTCGCGCAAACGCATGAGGAAGAGGCTAGGCGGGGGCTACTCGACGCGGCGAGCACGATGGTGCCACGCACGGGACCTTAGGGTCACCGTGGCCACGCCGGCGACGAGGGAGACGGCGGCGCGTTCGGACATCAGCGAGCAGGCGGCTACGGGGCGCGAACGGGCAAAATGAGAGGGGGAGTAGATGTGGAGCTCACCGGGCGAGCTCACGGAGGCTCCTCGGGTGACTTAGGAGCAGCAGACGGCCGACGGGGACGAAGGGGATCGGCGGCGACCGGAGGAAGACGACGACGCGTGCGGGTGATGCAGCGCTCCTCAGTTCCTCCCGATGGCTCCAGAGGTTGCGGCAGTCCACGGCGACGTCGACGGGCACGGCCAGGCCGCGTGCAAGGCACGGTGGCCGCGGGGACGACGAGGATACGGCGGCGACCGCGTCGGGCGCCGATGGGGAAGGAAGGAGAGAGCTCGGGGAGAAGGGGGGAATGGTCGAGGAGGACCAGGGGGTCCTCCTTATCCTCTCCCCGGCCCTGTATTGTCGGTGGGGGCGCTGTAGCGGCAGGTGGCGGCGGGAGCGGCGGCGAGCGCGCGCGCCCACGGGGTGTTCGACACGGCGGCGGGAGCAGGTGGGGGAAGGGACAGGCGCGCGGGCTGGGCCGGCTCGGCCCAGGAGGGGGGCGCCAGGTAAGGTTCTTCCCTCTGCCATTTTCTTTTATTTCTAAAGCAGAGAGGAAAGCAAAAAGATGGGACCACCAAATTACTTTTATAAAATGTGTTATCTGGTCCAAAAATGTCCTAGCAATATTCCCTAACAGCAAAAATTGGTTTGGGCAAATTTGGAACACTTTTGAAATATTCAAAAATGAAAAGGCATATTTAAGTGCTGATATGGCACTGTTTAATGCACTAGCCCATATTTGGAGTTGCTGGTGATGTTGTTTTCAACAACATCATTAGTTATGGAATATTTGCTAATTAATGAACATTTTTCCATAATTTTTGGAGCAACTTCATTTTGCATTTTGAATTTGCATTGATTTCAGAGGGAAATTTGAATTGGGAGCTTAACCACTGTGATTAGTTAAAGCAAATGAAGATGACTTGGCATCATTAGCAGGGTAACACAGTAGTTAATACATAGGGGGTGTTACATTAGTGCCCATGGTCGAATCTACCTCTAGGTTTGCGTCAGGGGGCGGCACGGGCCCTGAAGACGCCGGGCCGCCCGGTGGCCTTGAGCTTCGGGGCCTTTCCTCGCGCTCCACGACTAGTGCCGCGCTGGCGGAGTGAGGGGTTGCAGCGAGGTAGAGAGTCATGGGCTCCAGGGGTCGCGGCGTCACCATAATCGGCGAGCTGGTGAGGTATTCGTTGAGGTCCCGGAAGGTGGTTGATACGTCCAAAACATATCTATAATTTCTGCTTGCTCCATGCTTCTTTTGTGTGATATTGCTATGATATTGATGCACTTCCATACACTTTTGATCATATTTGGACTAACCTATTAACTCAGTGCACCACAGTGCCAGTTCTTGCTTTCTGCTGTTTTTCTATTTCAGGTTTCCCCCATATTAAAAGTGCTCCAAAAATTCCAGGAAAAATATAGGAAAAATCAGCGTACAGGAAGCTTTGCGAAGAACCAAAGATGGGCTAGAGGGGAGCCAGGGGAGGCCCAGGAGGCCACCTGGCACGGCCCCACCCCTGGCCGCGCCAGGGGGCGCCTGGGGCCCCTTCTCCGCCTCTGGCTGCCCCCCTTCGCCTATATATCCCTCTCGTCCCGAAACCCTCGAGGACAGAACCCTTTTTTGCGATCTCGCCTCTGTTCCGCCGCCGCAGCGCTTCCAAGATCGGGAGCATCAGGAGAACTCTTCCCGGCACCCTGCCAGAGGGGAGAACCACCACCGGGAGCTTCTCCACCACCATGGACGCTTCCCGGATGAGTCGTGAGTAGTCCACCTTGGACCATGGGTCCATGATCAGTAGCTATGTGATGTTCTCCTCCCCTCTTTGCTCTTCATGGTTTAGACCTCGTGAGCTGCCCTACATGATCGAGGCACATATGTAATCTTTCTGTTGTTGCTTTGCTGAGTTTGCTGGGATCTGATGGATTATGAGACTATGTTCAGATTGTGTTTGAGTAATATATTTGATTCACCTCTTTTATATCTTTGTTCTTGAGTAATTCTTGCATGTTCTCTGTTGCTATTTATTGCTTTGGCCAAGTAGTAGGTAGTAACTCCAAGAGGGAGCGTTATGCTTAATTGTGGGTTCATGCCCCCTGATGACTAGCTTGAGTGACAGAAACATGAGTCTAGGGGATGTGTTGTTGCCACAAGGGAGAAAACAACGGTGCTTGTACTTGCGGGTGCAAGGATTGTTTACTTTACGCAAAGTTCTTTTAATGCAGTTGTCTGTTGCTTTGAGTTACACTTTGGGTGGGATTCGCAACTTAATACCAGCGAGATGTTCTGGATAGATATCTCAAGGTGGATGATTAGTAGTAGATGCAGATGGATTTCGGTCTACTTGCCTTGGCGTACCGCCCATGCTTTTGAGCCTCTACCTTTCTTTGCAGCATAGTTAGCATTGGTTTGCGCACATAATCCTGTCAATTGCCCAGCTGTAATTTGTTTACCTCGCTTTGCTGTTTTATCGTCTTTTGGGAGAGAGACATCACTAGTGAACATCATGGGACCCCGGTCCATATTACCACCGCTGATCACACCTTCTATTTACCTCCTGTTTTTATTTCCTAGTTGCAGTCATAGCTATCATTATTATCTCTTGTGTTTGATCCTTTGTAAACAACAAGGCCGGAGGGATTGACAACCTCTCTGTACTCGTTGGGAGCAAGGTTATCTGTATCTATGTGCAGGTCCCGTCAACCGCTAAGTTTCTGGCGCCGTTGACACCTACTAGTCTTCCCTCGGAGTCTCACGGGATTCGATCCTTGGTATCTTTGCCAAGGGAAATTTGCCGCTACACTACATCTCAACCTTCCACTTGGGGTAACCAACGAGGGGCGAGAAGCCATCAAGCAAGTTTCTGGCGCCGTTGCCGGGGACTCCACTCTTCAAGATAGGGGAGTTGCACGCTATCTTTTATCTTTGCTTTTTAGTCTTGTTAGTTTACCTTTCAGTTTTTGCTTTAGTTTCCCTTACCAAAAATCACAAAAATAATTATCTTGCTTTTAGTTGGCATTATGTCTGGTCCTTTTGCCTTTGGTGAGGCAGAAGTGCTCACCTTTAAACAAAGAGGTGGTGAAAGTCTAAAAGATGCTTGGTATAGAATTAATGATTCTCAAAAAAGAGCCACCAAGAACCAATCTACTACTATCCTGCTTAGAAATTTTTATGTTGGAATTACTTCTTGGAATAGGTTTATTCTAGATTCTGCTATCAATGGAAATTTCCTAGAAGCCCCAGTTTGGGAATCTCTTAGTATTATGGAAAATCTTGTTGGAAATCCCCGTGTTGTTAGCATTTAAGAGGACATTACCCTAGCTAACATTATGAAAAAACTTGAAAAGATAGAGTTAGAGATGCCAAGCATTAATAAGATAAATGAGTTGGAGCGTAAGATCCAAGGGAATTTGAATAGGCTTGATAGCTCCATGCATAAAATTCTAAAAACTTTGGAGACCATCAAATCCCATGACTTGGATTCTTCTAGGATAGACAAGATTGAGGAAATCTTTGACACTTTAGGAACTACTTTCTCCTCAATCAAAGCCAAAAAGGTAGAAACTCCGGCAAAGAAGGAACCTAAGTTCGTTTACGTTCCAAAGGCTCCTCGTTCCAAAAGTAATCCATCTATTGCCAAAGGGGATGAAACTGTGAAGACTTTGGAAGAAATACCTCTCTTTGATAAATTTATAAATGAATCTCCCATTGACTTTCCACCTTTTGGTTTTCTCCCTAGAAGTATCTTTATTAGGCCTTTATTTGAAAGTCCTCTTAAGACTAGTTGTATTATTGAAGAGCTTTTTGATGATCTTGATGATGGTTCAATTGATACAACTTGATCTTTTTGCATCATGCCTAGCTTAAAGGCATAAAAGAAAGCGCTTTTGGGAGGTAGCCCACAACGAATTAGGTTTTATTTTGCTTTTGTTGTGTCTTGATGTTTGTTACTACAGTAGCATCATCATTGTATCTTTTCTTTTCAGCTTTGTGCCAAGTTTAGCCTCTGATTGCAAGAAAGTTCAAAAGTTGTGACGTGCTGTCCAGAAAAAAGATTCTGTCCTTGGACAGAAAAATTCGAATAAAATCACCAGATCATCTTTTTGATCTGAATTGTTTTGACAGCGTGCCCTATACAATTGGCTTTCGAGCGTCTGTTCTGAGTTTTTTGATTTGAGTTGCAGAAGTGCCCCGAAAAAATTATTTACTACCTGTTGGTCTGTTTTTCACAGATTCTGTCCTGTTTTGCCTTTTCTTCTTTTTGCAAACCTTGAGCTTGCTTTTTCTTTGCAAAAACCTTTTGGCAATCTTGAGAAACAGTAGCTCTTCAATATTATTTTTATTTCCAGTAGGGAAAATTATTTTATTGTGGGTACTAACCTCGCTAATGAGATTATGATGAGTTATGTATGAAGGAAGTTTTCAAGTGTGCGAGGGAAGATGATAAAAGAAGATTCAGGAGGGTCAAACGCTCAAGCTTGGGGATGCCCCCGTGCACCCCCAAGAAATATTCAAGAAGACTCAAGCGTCTAAGCTTGGGGATGCCCCCATGCATCCCCTTCTCCATCAACAATTATCAGTTCGTCTTTCGTTCCACTATATTCTTATCACTTCATGCGTTATGTGCTATGCTTGGAGCGTCTTGCTCTTAGTTTCTTTTTTTTTTAGTTTTCTTTAGCTTTGCTTGCTGTTCATAACAAGTTAGAACCCAGCTTTCTTTGTGTGGGAGAGAAACACGCTCCACTTCAACCTAGAACACAACATAGGATTTTCATGCTTATCTTTGATGTGTGTGTTCTTTGTCTTTCCATAGCTGCTGTCATGTTTAGCTCTTAGTTTTCATGCTTTTCTTTTTAAAGAGCTTTTGTTTAAGTTGGTTGCTGAACTCTCTTGAGTTTTCATGTTTATCTTGTTAAGAGAGTTTTCCTGTTGCACTGAGTTGTGTGTCTTAACTTAAAGTAGGTAATTGAGGTTGCTATTTAATTTTAGTAGTAACTTGCAATAGTTTTGAGGTATTGCCATGAGTAATGTCTGAACTTTTGGTGTCAAGAGCTTTAGCCTATTAGTGATAGATGTCGTATTTTGGGCAATCCGTGTTTATTTTCGAAAACCTACAAAATAGTTGAGAACTTTAGCTACTAGATGGATCACTAATCTTTGGAGGGATCGAATATTAGAGTACACTCACGTACCATGAGTCGAGGATGCGCAAGGATAACCAAACCCCCATACACTCCTCCTCGGGGTACTTGTCTCTTTGTGAACCTCCTAATTAGATTGAGAGTTACCGATAATAAGTGCATGAGTTCTTCGGACTAATGTGAGTATTCGAAAGTTGACACTTCCACCTAGCCATATTTTTCTAGCCTCTTCGGTGCCGTGCATTGCCCTTTCTCACCTCGAGAGTTGGCGCATACTTCGCCGGTGCATCCAAATCCTTGGCACGATACGCTCTGTCATCATAAGCCTCATTATATCCTTCCTCAAAACAGCCACCATACCTACCTATCAAGGCATTTCCATAGCCTTTCCGAGATACATTGCCATGCAACATCCATCTTCTCATGACTTGATCTTCATGTCATACAAGCTTTTTGCTTGATCGATGAGCCGCATGCTAGTTGGGCCTTGCCCTAATCATTGCTACATGACGCGCTAGTATCATTGCATATCCTGCTACACCGGCAGAGGCATACATTTGCATACATCATGATAGTTTCATTTTCTTTATGTTGAGTACTTTTGTAAAGTGTGAAAGATCTTCTATACTTCTTGTAATACATAGAGTGTTACCCCTAAAGTGAGGAAAAGATCCCAAAGAGGACAAAATCAAAAGATCCCAAAGAGGACAAATGAGAGTTAAATAGAAAGAGCCATTGAGGCCACACAAAAATAAAAAAAATAGAAAAAAGAGAAAAAGAAATAAAAAGAGAGAAGGGGGCACACTACTGTTCCTTTTGAGAGATCCACACTCGTACTTCATCTTATACCTTGTACTCCATAGAGATTATCATTCATGCATATAGCTATGTGGGGACCTTCACACTATAGAACTTGGCTTGTATATTCCACTGATGAGCCTCCTCAAAAGAGCTCTAGGTCTTCTTGAGCGAGCAAGTTGGATGCACCCCCACTAGTTCCATTGGAGAGCTTACCTTAGCTCATATGTGCATCCGTTGCATGGCAATCCCTACTCCTCACATCATATCTATCATTTGGCTTTCTCTCGCCTATAATTGTCCTCATTGATGTGAGCCTTTCACACCTTTTTTGTCTTCCCCCTTCATCATTTTTCTCTCTTTGCCATCCTAAGTGTCAACTTTCTTGCTTACGCTCATCCATTGCATGAGTGCTCAAAATATCGAAAGGGAGTGGACCATTTTGACTTGTACCTGGCTAGTGGTCTGGGATGAGTCAAGATAAGATTCCAAAGAAGACCAAGTGTGAAACTTTAGTAGATTAAGTTCTCAACAATACAAAAACTATGTTTTACACTCTTGTATATCCCTATCCCCTTTCTTGCACGCAAACACCATTTGGAGACATTCGAGTCACGGACAGCGAGAGCTCTTGCACCTTTATGTTCTTATGTTGCTTGTTACAATGCTAATATAGACTCTTGCTTGTTATGACTTGAATTGAATTACATGCCTTGATTGCTTTACTTAAAAAGTTCTTATATGGTTGGTAGCATGTCACCACAGAAATTATGCTTGTTATCATTTACCTACTCGAGGACGAGCAGGAATTAAGCTTGGGGATGTTGATACGTCCAAAACGTATCTATAATTTCTGCTTTCTCCATGCTTCTTTTGTGTGATATTGCTATGATATTGATGCACTTCCATACACTTTTGATCATATTTGGACTAACCTATTAACTCAGTGCACCATAGTGCCAGTTCCTGTTTTCTGTTGTTTTTCTATTTCAGGTTTCCCCCATATTAAAAGTGCTCCAAAAATTCCAGGAAAAATATAGGAAAAATCAACGTACAGGAAGCTTCGCGAAGAACCAAAGATGGGCCAGAGGGGAGCCAGCGGAGGCCCAGGCGGCCACCTGGCGCGGCCCCACCCCTGGCCGCGCCAGGGGGGCGCCTGGGGCCCCTGCTCCGCCTCTGGCTGCCCCCCTTCGCCTATATATCCCTCTCGTCCCGAAACCCTCGAGGACAGAACCCTTTTTCGCGATCTCGCCTCTGTTCCGCCGCCGCAGCGCTTCCAAGGTTGGGAGCATCAGGAGAACTCTTCCCGGCACCATGCCGGAGGGGAGAACCACCACCGGGAGCTTCTCCACCACCATGGACGCTTCCCGGATGAGTCGTGAGTAGTCCACCTTGGACCATGCGTCCATGATCAGTAGCTATGTGATGTTCTCCTCCCCTCTTTGCTCTTCATGGTTTAGACCTCGTGAGCTGCCCTACATGATCGAGGCACATATGTAATCTTTCTGCTGTTGCTTTGCTGAGTGTGCTGGGATCTGATGGATTATGAGACTATGTTCAGATTGTGTTTGAGTAATATATTTGATTCACCTCTTTTATATCTTTGTTCTTGAGTAATTCTTTCATGTTCTCCGTTGCTGTTTATTGCTTTGGCCAAGTAGTAGGCAGTAACTCCAAGAGGGAGCGTTATGCTTGATTGTGGGTTCATGCCCCCTGATGACTAGCTTGAGTGACAGAAACATGAGTCTAGGGGATGTGCTGTTGCCACAAGGGAGAAAACAACGGTGCTTGTACTTGCCGGTGCAAGGATTGTTTACTTTACGCAAAGTTCTTTTAATGCAGTTGTCTGTTGCTTTGAGTTTACACTTTGGGTGGGATTCGCAACTTAATACCAGCGAGATGTTCTGGATAGATATCTCAAGGTGGATGATTAGTAGTAGATGCAGATGGATTTCGGTCTACTTGCCTTGGCGTACCGCCCTTGCTTTTGAGCCTCTACCTTTCTTTGCAGCATAGTTAGCATTGGTTTGCGCACATAATCCTGTCAATTGCCCAGCTGTAATTTGTTTACCTCGCTTTGCTGTTTTATCGTCTTTTGGGAGAGAGACATCACTAGTGAACATCATGGGACCCCGGTCCATATTACCACCGCTGATCACACCTTCTATTTACCTCCTGTTTTTATTTCCTAGTTGCAGTCATAGCTATCATTATTATCTCTTGTGTTTGATCCTTTGTAAACAACAAGGCCGGATGGATTGACAACCTCTCTGTACTCGTTGGGAGCAAGGTTATCTGTATCTGTGTGCAGGTCCCGTCAACCACTAAGTTTCTGGCGCTGTTGACACCTACTTGTCGACCCTCGGAGTCTCACGGGATTCGATCCTTGGTATCTTTGCCAAGGGAAATTTGCCGCTACGCTACATCTCAACCTTCCACTTGGGGTAACCAACGAGGGGCGAGAAGCCATCAGTGGCATCAGCCTCCGGAGTCCACTCAAAGGGCCCTTTCTTCTTCATGAGCTTGAAGAATGGGAGGGCGCGTTCCCCAAGCTTAGAGATGAAGCGCCTGATAACCCACAAGTGTAGGGGACCGCAACAGTTTTCGAGGGTAAAGTATTAAACCCAAATTTGTTGATTCGACACAAGGGGAGCCAAAGAATACTCTTAAGTATTAGCAGCTGAGTTGTCAATTCAACCACACCTGGAAACTTAGTATCTGCAACAAGATAGTTTAGTAGCAAAGTAATATGATAGTGGCGGTAGCAGCAATAAAGGTAAAGATAGTGTTTTTGTAGTTTTTGTGATAGTAGCAGCGAAAAAGTAAATAAGCGATAAGCAATATAGGAAAAGATCGTAGGCATTGGATCGGTGATGGGAAATTACGTCGGATGCAATTCATCATGTAGAAGTTATAACCTAGGGTGACACAGAACTAGCTCCAGTTCATTAATGCAATGTAGGCATGTATTCCGAATATAGTCATACGTGCTTATGGAAAAGAACTTGCATGACATCTTTTGTCCTACCCTCCCGTGGCAGCGGGTCCTATTGGAAACTAAGGGATATTAAGGCCTCCTTTTAATAGAGTACCGTACCAAAGCATTAAGACATAGTGAATACATGAACTCCTCCAACTATGGTCATCACCGGGAGTGGTCCCGATTATTGTCACTTGGGGGTTGCCAGATCATAACACATAGTAGGTGACTATAGACTTGCAAGATAGGATCAAGAACACACATATATTCATGAAAACATAATAGGTTCAGATCTGAAATCATGGCACTCGGGCCCTAGTGACAAGCATTAAGCATAGCAAAGTCATAGCAACATCAATCTCAGAACATAGTGGATACTAGGGATCAAACCCTAACAAAACTAACTCAATTACATGATAGATCCCATCCAACCCATCACCGTCCAGCAAGCCTACGATGGAATTAATTACACACGGCGGTGAGCATCATGGAATTGGTGATGGAGGAGGGTTGATGATGACGATGGCGACGATCTCCACTCTCCGGAGCCCCAAACGGACTCCAGATCAGCCCTCCCGAGAGAGATTAGGGCTTGGCGGCGGCTCCATCTCGTGAAACGCGATAATTCCTTCTCCCTTATTTTTTTTCTCCCCGAAACGGAAGTTATAGGACCTGGGGGTACGTCGGTGGAGCATCGGGGGGCCCTCGAGGCAGGGGGCACGCCCTGGGAAGGGGGGCAGGCCCCCCACCCTCGAGGACAGGCAATGGGCCCCCCGGTGAGTATCTTCTTGCAGATATTTTTTATATTTTCTGAAATAATTCTCCGTTGATTTTCAGGCGATTCCGAGAACTTTTATTCTGCACAAAAATAACACCATGGCAGTTCTACTGAAAACAGCGTCAGTCCGGGTTAGTTCCCTTCATATCATGCAAGTTAGAGTCCAAAACAAGGGCAAAAGGGTTTCGAAAAGTAGATACGTTGGAGACGTATCAACTCCCCCAAGCTTAAACATTTGCTTGTCCTCAAGCAATTCAGTTGATAAACTGAAAATGATAAAGAAAAACTTTGACAAACTATGTTTGCTCTTGTTGTTGTAAATATGTAAGCTAGTATTCAGGTTTTCAACAAGATCATGAACTAACCACATTCACAATAACTTTCAGGTCTCAAGACTACTCACATCAATAGCATAATCAACTAGCGAGCAATAATAATAAACCTCGGATGACAACACTTCTCAAAACAATCTTGATATGATATAACAAGATGGTATCTCGCTAGCCCTTTCTGAGACCGCAAAACATAAATGCAGAGCACCTTTAAAGATCAAGGACTGACTAGACATTGTAATTCATGGTAAAAGAGATCCAATCATGATCATACTCAATGCAAATTAATAGTAATACATGCAACAATAGAGGTGCTCTCCTACTGGTGCTTTTTGATAAGAGGGTGCCGACTCTGCATAAAAGTAAATAGATAAGCCCTTCGCAGAGGGAAGCAGGGATTTGTAGAGGTGCCACAGCTCGTTTTTTAAATAGAGATTGAATAACATTTTGAGCGGTATACTTTCATTGTCAACATAACAACCAAGAATCTCGATATCTCCCATACTACGCACATTATAGGCGGTTCCCAGATGGAATGGTAAAGTTTATACTCCCCCAACCACCAACAAGCACACTACACGGCCAGCCGAATCCACGGGTTACCGTCCAAACAAGCAACAGCCCTAGGGGAGTTTTGTTTAATTATTATGATTTTCAGCATGGGACTGGGCATCCCGGTTACCAACCATTTTCTCATGAATGATGAGCGGAGTCCACTCATCGTGAGAATAACCCACATAGCATGGAAGATATAGACAACCCTAGTTGATACATGAGCTGTTCGAGCATACAAAACGGAATTTCATTTGAAGGTTTAGAGTTTGGCACATACAAATTTACTTGGAACGGCAGGTAAATACCACATATAGGAAGGTATGGTGGACTCATGTGGAATAACTTTGGGGTTTATGGAAGTGGATGCACAAACATTATTCCCGCTTAGTACAGGTGACGGCTAGAAAGAGACTGGGAAGCGACCAGCTAGAGAGCAACAACGGTCATGAACATGCATTAAAATTAATCAACAATGAATGCAAGCATGAGTAGGATATAAATCGCCATGAACATAAATATCATGAAGGCTATGTTGATTTGTTTCAACTACATGCGTGAACATGTGCCAAGTCAAGTCACTTAAATCGTTCAGAGGAGGATACCACCCATCATACCACATCACAACCATTTTAATATCATGTTGGCACGCAAGATAGACCATTATAAACTCTCAGCTAATTAAGCATGGCATAAGCAGCTATGATCTCTAATTGTCATTACAAACATGTTTCATTCATAACAAGTTGAATCAGGAACGACGAGCAATCATATTTACAAAAACAAGAGAGGTCGAGTTCATACTAGCTTTTCTCGTCTCAATTAGTTCATCATATATCATCCTTATTGCCTTACACTCGCCGACAGAATGGTGTGGAAAATAATAACAGTGCACGTGCATTGGACTAAGCTGGAATCTGTAGGCATTTAATACAAGAGAGAAGACAAGGTAATATGGCTCAAGATTAAATTAACAACAAAGCATATGAGAGCCACTAAGCATTTTCATCATGGTCTTCTACTCTTAACCCCTAAAGAAAAGAAAAGAAACTATTTACACGGGAAAGCTCCCAACAAGCATAAGAAGAATGGGAAATCTTTTTGGGTTTTCATCTTTAGTTACTACTACAAGCAAAGAAAGTAAACTAGCTAGAAGCTACAGCTAATATTTTTTTGTTTTTCTGGGTTTTTCTAGCACACAAGAAAAAGACTAAGAAAAAGAAATTTAAACTAAGCATGGATGGTACAGTGAAAGAGTGTGAGCACCGACAACTAGAATAAGTGTGAACATGAATGTAAGTCTGTGAGAAACACGTACTCCCCCAAGCTTAGGCTTTCGGCCTAAGTTGGTCTATGGCCAGTACTGGCCTGACGGATATCCAAAGTTGTAGTTGGGGTCGTACTGAGATGCAGTAGATGCTGCCTGCTGAGCTGCAGCTCGAAGGCGGGTTGCCTCCGTCATGTTGTAATAGGCATTTGCCTCCTCCATAGTTATAGTGTATCTTCCTTTTTCCTGAAAGTTAAACAAAGTAGGGGCAGGAAGAACAATAGGGATGGCATGCTGCCAGTCAAAGATTAGTCGATATTTGAGGGTTTGATTATCCCACTCTATAAACCGATGACTAGCCATAGCATTACAGTCTAAATAAGCAGGAGGTAAAGGTTCATCATACGTGTGCACAAACACACCAAGATAGCGGGCTATGCGAGTAGCATAGATCCCACCAAATAAATCTCCATGCAAACCATTATGGTGTAGTCTACGTGCAACAATTGCTCCCAAGTTATATTGCCTATCGCCTAGTACAACACTCCTGAGAACACTAAGATTAGGGACACACATGTGACAAGCCTCATCTTTACCATTTATGCATCTACCGATAAAGAGAGCATAGTAATGAATAGCAGGAAAATGTATGCTCCCCGCGGTAGCTTGTGTAATGTCCCTGGATTCCCCCACCATAATACTAGCTAGGAATTCTCTAAATTCAGATTTGCGAGGATCACTCATACTGCCCCACTGTGGGAGCTTGCCGGCAACATTAAAATCCTCTAAGTCCATGGTATAAGATTTATCATAAAGGTCAAACAGGACAGTGTGAGAATTACGTGAAGATGAAAATTTAAACCTTCTCACAAAGCTATCAGTTAAGCTACGGTATTGGAGACACTTATCTTGCATGAAGTCCTCGAGGTCAGCGTTACGCACATATGCGTAAAATTCATCTTTGATGCCCGCTTGACCCATAAATTCATCTGAAGGTCATTCACAAGGCCGCACATCAGCGTCCCTTGGTGGTTCATCGTCCGGCTCACGGAACGCGAGCCTCGGTTCTTGCTTCCTTGAAGGACCACCTCGGGAGTTTCTCCTAGAATTTTTTTTGAAATTTTCTGAATTTTTTAGTAACTTCAAATTAAAAGTTAACCAAACTCAACAAGATTGATAGCAGCAACTCCTACAAGTGCCTAGAGGCTATATCATGCATTAAAACTACTTGGGACCAAGAAAATTTGACATGCAAGCTCAAGAACAAGGTCACAACAACAGCATAAATTTGCAACAAATAAAGCACTAGAACAAAAACTAATTGGACCAATGGAGGACTCACATACCAAGGAACAACCTCCCAAAACAGTTTGGTGAATGGTGCTTTGAGCAAGGAGATCGAAAATGGCAGCAAAATGAGCTAGAACTCGGGTTTGAGCTGGTTGGGGATTTTTTTGGGAGGAAGAAGAAGAGCATGGGTGAAAGGATAAGTGGAGGGGGGCCACGTGGGGCCCTCGAGGCAGGGGGCGCACCCTATGCCCTCGAGGCCAAGTGCTGGCTCCCCTCGATGTGTGTTCAGTGCCATATTTTCTTAAATATTCTAAAAAAATCATATTAAATTTTCATGGCATTTGGAGAACTTTTATTTTCAGGATATTTTTTATTGCATGGATAAGTCTGGAAACAGACAGATAATGTTATTTTTCTTTTATTTAACCTAACTAACAGAAAGTAAAAGGAGGGTACAGAAGGTTTGTGCCATCTAGATTCACCTATCCCTTGTTCATCGAAAGGAATCCATTAACAAGGCTGATTAGGTCTTGCTAATAAACTCTTTCCGAGTAACATAAAACCGGAGAATTTTCGAATAACACTATGTTACCTCAATGGGGATATGTATGTCTCCAACAATAAGTATGTCATATGCCTTCTTGATAGTAGGAATAGGAAACTCAAAACCTCCAGTAGTAATAGTCAAAGTTTTTCCAATATAATTGATACTGTGGACCTGAGGTTGTTTCCTCGGAAAATGTACCGTATGCTCATTACCATTGACATGAAAAGTCACACTGCCTTTGTTGCAATCAATAACAGCCCCTACAATATTCAGAAATGGTCTTCCAAGAATAATAGACATACTATCGTCCTCGGGAATATCAAGTATAACAAAGTTTGTTAGAATAGTAACATTTGCAACTACAACAGGCACATCCTCACAAATACCGACAGGTATAGCAGTTGATTTATCAGCCATTTGCAAAGATATTTCAGTAGGTGTCAACTTACTCAAGTCAAGTCTATGATATAAAGAGAGAGAGGCATAACACTAACACCAGCTCCAAGATCACACAAAGCAGTTTTAACATAGTTTCTCTTAATGGAGCAAGGTATAGTAGGTACTCCTGGATCTCCTAATTTCTTAGGCATTCCACCCTCAAAAGTGTAATTAGCAAGCATGGTGGAGATTTCTACTTCAGGTATCTTTCTTTCGTTGGTAATAATGTCTTTCATATACTTGGCATAAGGATTTGTTTTAAGCACATCAGTCAAACGCATACGCAAAAAGATAGGTTTAATCATTTCAGCGAAGCGCTCAAAATCTTCATCATCCTTTTTCTTCGATGGTTTCGGAGGAAAAGGCATGGGTTTCTGAACCCATGGTTCTCTTTCCCTACCGCGCTTCCTAGCAACAAAGTCTCTCTTATCATAACGTTGATTCTTTGATTGTGGGTTATCAAGATCAACAGCAGGTTCTATCTCTACATCATTATCATTGCTAGGTTGAGCATCATCATGAACATCATCATTAATATTATCACTAGGTTCATGTTCATTACCAGATTGTGTCTTAGCATCAGAAACAGATATATCATTGGGATTCCCAGGTGGGTGAGCTATAGGTTCACTAGAAGCATGCAAAGTCCTATCATTTTTCTTTTTCTTCTTCTTAGAAGAACTAGGTGCATCTAAATTAGCTCTCTGAGAATCTTGCTCAATTCTCTTTGGGTGGCCTTCAGGATACAGAGGTTCCTGAGTCATTTTACCACCTCTAGTTGCAACTCTAACAACATAGTCATTATTCTTACTATTTAAATCATTGAGCAAATCATTCTGAGCCTTAAGTACTTGTTCTACTTGAGTGGTGACCATGGAAGCATGTATACTAATAAGTTTCAGTTCACCCTTAGCATTAGGCAGATAATCACTCAAGCATTCAATCATATAAGCATTGTGTTGTAATTGTCTACCAACATAAGCATTGAAGTTTTCTTGTTTTACAATAAAATTGTCAAACTCATCTAAGCATTGGCTAGCAGACTTATAACGAGGAATATCAGCTTCATCAAATCTATAAAAAGAATTTACCTTTACTACCTGTGTCGGGTTATCAAGACCATGTATTTCTTCAATAGGTGGTAAATTCTTAACATCTTCAGCTTTAATACCTTTTTCTTTCATAGATTTCTTTGCCTCTTGCATATCTTCAGGACTGAGGAATAGAACACCTCTTTTCTTCGGAGTTGGCTAGTCCAATTATTTTCATTGGCTAGCATATTATTCAATAGTAATTCAGCTTGTTCCATTGTTCTTTCCCTGAAAACACAACCAGCACAACTATCCAAGTGGTCTCTAGAAGCATCGGTTAGTCCATTATAAAAGACATCAAGTATATCATGCATCTCAAGAGGATGATCAGGCAAAGCATTAAGTAACTGGAGAAGCCTCCCCCAAGCTTGTGGGAGACTCTCTTCTTCAGTTTGAGAAAAGTTATATATTTCCCGTAAGGCAGCTTGTTTCTTATGAGTGGAAAAATATTTAGCAGAGAAGTAATACATCATATCCTGGGGACTACGCACACAACCAGGATCAAGATAATTAAACCAATTCTTAGCATCACCCTTTAACGAGAACGGAAACAACTTAAGGATATAGTAGTAGCGAATATTTTCATCATTGGTAAACAGGGTGGCTATATCATTCAACTTAGTAAGATGTGCCACAACAGTTTCAGACTCATACACATGGAAAGGATCAGATTGAACCAAAGTAATTAACTCAGGATCAACAGAGGATTCATAATCCTTATCAGTGACACAAATAGGTGAAGTAGCAAAAGCAGGGTCATGTTTCATTCTAGCATTCAAGGACTTTTCTTTCAGCTTAGCTAATAACTTCTTAAGATCATATCTATCATTGCAAGCAAGAAAGTCTCTAGCAGTTTCTTCATGCATAACATAACCCTCAGGCACAACAGGCAATTCATATCTATTGGGGGTATTTTCATCATCACTTTCATAAATATCATCAACATTCGCACTCTCCCTAACCTTAGCAATTTGTTCATCTAGAAATTTCACCTAGTGGCACAGTATCAGGCATAGAGGTAGCTCTATCATACATAGCAGAAGTAGCATCATCAAGAACATACGACATATCAGATTCAATAGCAGGAGTAGGTGTCGCAAGTTTACTCATAACAGAAGGAGAATCAAGTGCAGAGCTATATGGCAGTTCCTTACCTCCCCTCGTAGTTGAGGGTAAGATCTTGGATTTTGAGTCCTTCAAAATCTTCATAGTGATAAGCAGATATAAATCCCAAGTGACTTAAAAGAATAGAGTATGCTCCCCGGCAATGGTGCCAGAAAATAGTCTTGATAACTCATATCTGTAGGTGACCGCAACAGTTTTCGAGGGTAAAGTATTAAACCCAAATTTGTTGATTCGACACAAAGGGAGCCAAAGAATACTCTTAAGTATTAGCAGCTGAGTTGTCAATTCAACCACACCTGGAAACTTAGTATCTGCAGCAAGATAGTTTAGTAGCAAAGTAATATGATAGTGGCGGTAGCAGCAATAAAAGTAAAGATAGTGTTTTTGTAGTTTTTGTGATAGTAGCAGCGGAAAAGTAAATAAGCGACAAGCAATATAGGAAAAGCTCGTAGGCATTGGATCGGTGATGGGAAATTATGTCGGATGCAATTCATCATGTAGAATTTATAACCTAGGGTGACATAGAACTAGCTCCAGTTCATTAATGCAATGTAGGCATGTATTCCGAATATAGTCATACGGGCTTATGGAAAAGAACTTGCATGACATCTTTTGTCCTACCCTCCCGTGGCAATGGGGTCCTATTGGAAACTAAGGGATATTAAGGCCTCCTTTGAATAGAGTACCAGACCAAAGCATTAAGACATAGTGAATACATGAACTCCTCAAACTATGGTCATCACCGGGAGTGGCCCCGATTATTGTCACTTCGGGGTTACCGGGTCGTAACACATAGTAGGTGACTATAGACTTGTAAGATAGGATCAAGAACACACAAATATTCATGAAACATAATAGGTTCAGATATGAAATCATGGCACTCGGGCCCTAGTGACAAGCATTAAGCATAGCAAAGTCATAGCAACATCAATCTCAGAACATAGTGGATACTAGGGATCAAACCCTAACAAAACTAACTCGATTACATGATAGATCCCATCCAACCCATCACCGTCCAGCAAGCCTACGATGGAATTACTCATACACGGCGGTGAGCATCATAGAATTGGTGATGGAGGAAGGTTGATGATGACGATGGCGACGATCTCCACTCTCCGGAGCCCCGAACGGACTCCAGATCAGCCCTCCCGAGAGAGATTAGGGCTTGGTGGCGGCTACGTCTCGTGAAACACAATAATTCCTTCTCCCTTATTTTTTCTTTCCCCAAAACGGAAGATATCGGACCTGGGGGTACGTTGGTGGAGCATCAGGGGGCCCTCGAGGCAGGGGGCGCGCCCTGGGAAGGGGGGGCGCCCCCCACCCTCGAGGATAGGCCGTGCCCCCCCCCCCAGTGAGTATCTTCTTGCAGATATTTTTTATATTTTCTGAAATAATTCTCCGTTGATTTTCAGGCGATGCCGAGAACTTTTTATTCTGCACAAAAACAACACCATGGTAGTTCTGCTGAAAACAGCGTCAGTCCGAGTTAGTTCCATTCAAATCATGCAAGTTAGAGTCCAAAACAAGGGCAAAAGGGTTTGGAAAAGTAGATACGTGGGAGACGTATCAGCGCCCTAGGGACGTTACACACCCCGCGAGCTTCTGCATCTCCTTCAGGTTCGTGGGCGGCTTCATTCTCTCGATAGCCTTGATCTTCTCCGGATTAGCTTCAATGCCTGGTGCGAAACCAGGAACCCTAGCAACTTGCCAGAGGGTACATCAAATACGCACTTCTCCGGGTTGAGGCACAACTTCACCTTGCGTAGGTTGGCGAATGTTTCTTCTAGGTCCTGGATGAGAGTACTGGCCTCCCTGGTTTTAATCACGATGTCGTCGACGTAGGCCTCCGCATTCCTCCCGGGCTGAGGACCGAGGGTGATGTGCATCAGACGCTGGAAGGTGGCGCCCGCGTTCCTCAGCCCAAAAGGCATGCAAGTGTAGCAGTAGACCCCGCATGGGGTCAGGAACGCCGTTTTCTCCACGTCTTCCACCGCCATCTTGATTTGGTGGTAGCCCGAGAAAGCATCGAGGAAGCACAGCAGGTCGCACTCAGCCGTTGAATCCACGATTTGGTCGATGCGCGGATGAGGGAAGGGGTCCTGAGGGCAGAACTTGTTGAGGTTCGTGAAGTCGACGCACATGCGCTCCTTGCCTCCTTTCTTCGGGACTATGACGGGGTTGGCCAGCCACTCCGGGTGCCGCACTTCCCGTACGACGCCTGCTTCCTCTAGCTTCCTAACCTCCTGAACGATAAAGGCCTGCTTCTCCGGGGCTTGTCTGCGCGCCTTCTCCTTGATAGGGCGCGCATTGGGCCATATCATGAGGCAATGTTGGGGATATCGCTTATCGGGAACTTATCGGTCGACCCATGATAAGGGGTAAATCGTCCAGTTTATCGACATATCGGCCGATTTATCGCCATATCGGCTAATTTATCGACCGATTTATCTTATCGGTCAGACAATGGTAAGCGATAAATCGGCCGATTTATCGGCATATCGGAAGATATCTTGAACAGTGCGTGAGGTGATGCTCGATGACGTGCCTAGGCACCCCGACCAAATCTGCGACTTTCCAGGCGAATACGTCCTTGTTGGCCTTGTGGAAGCTAACCAGCGCTGCCTCCTGCTCAGGATCCATGCCCGTGTCGATGGTGAAGGTGGCTCCTGAGCCTTCTTCATCAGCGGGCACCTGCTTCGTCTCGGCGGGGTCCTGAGAGAAGAGCTGCTTCTTCTTGGCAAGCGCGGCCTCCGGCGCCTCCGGAGCCCCCTTTGCTCCTGGGTGAGCTGTGGCGACAGCCGTATAAGCACGCCCGAGGACCTGAAGGGCGGCCTTGGGGTCCCCTTTGACGGTGATGACGCTGCTGCTCCCGGGTATCTTGACGGTGTTGTAGCCCTGGTGAGTCGCCGCCATGAACTTCGCCAAGGCTGGGAAGTCGAGGACGGCGTTGTAGGGCAGGTGGATGGGCGCGACGTCAAATTCGATGAGCTCCGTCCGGTAGTTAGCCGGTGTGCCAAAGGTGACCGGGAGGCGGATCTGGCCGAGCGAAAGGGCCGAGCCCGCGACCCCTGAGAAGGGCTTGGTGGGGAGGAGTTGCCTGTAGGACACAGGCAGATGACCGAAGGCCTCAGGGGAGAGGATGTTGAGCCCGGCGCCGCCGTCGATGAGGGTCCTCGTCACGGCCACCCCACAGATGGTGGGCGTGCACACCGTGGGGAGAATGCTAGTGTCGGTCGCTTCTGAGGCGTGTTCGCTAGGGCCGAAGGTGATGGTGTGCCCCTGCGCGCTCTGTGCCCGCTGAAAGGATCGATATGGTTGACTAGAGGGGGGGTGAATAGGCAACTAACAATTTTTAGCTTTTCTTAACCACTTTAAATTAAGCGTCAAAGTAAGTTGTCTAGATATTATACTAAGATGACAACTAATGGAAAGTAAAGATAACAGCTTCGCAAGCAAGCTATAGGAGTTAAACAAGTAATGCTTGCACAAGTAAAGGTAAGAAATAACCACAAGTGGAGACGGTGAAGACGAGGATGTGATATCGAAGTTCCTTCCCTTTGAGGGGAAGTACGTCTCCGTTGGAGCGGTGTGGAGGCACAATGCTCCCCAAGAAGCCACTAGGGCCACCATATTCTCCTCATGCCCTCACACAATGCAAGGTGCCGTGAATCCACTAGTGGTGCGCTTGAAGGCGGCAACCGGACCTTTACAAACAAGGTTGGGGCTCTCTCCACAACTTAATTGGAGGCTCCCAACGAAACCCCAGAGCTTCACCACAATGGATTGTGGCTCCGAAGTGACCTCTTCCGTCTAGAGTGCTCAAACACCCAAGAGTAACAAAATCCACACAAGAAAGTATGGGGGAATCAAGTTTCCTTTGGTGGAAGTGTAGATCTAGGTCTCCTCCTTCAATCCCTAGCAAATCAACAAGTTTGGTTGGCTAGGAAGAGAGATCGGGCAAGAAAGCTTCAATGGCATTAATGGTGGAGAGATAGAGGCAAGAGATAAGGTGGAGGTGGGAGAAGGGGCTCCTTAAATAGGGTCTCCACCAATCCAACCGTTATGTGCAGAATCACATAGGACCGGTAGTTCCGCTAGCCCAACCGGTAGTACCGGTGAGTGAAGAAACCTGCGCCCTTGCCACTAAGGCGGTACTTCCGGTGGCTCACCCGGTAGTACCGGTCTTCCAGAGAAAACCGGAACTACCGCCCCACCTCCGGTCAACTACCGCTTGGAAACCAGAAGGTTTCAAGCAGGGGCGGTAGTTGGGACGGTGGTTGGGCCGGAACTACCGCCAGGCAGATAGTTTCTGCGTGGTGGCAGTCAGAGCGGTACTACCGCTCAGAACACCGGTAGTACCGGTCTTGCGAGAAGAACACTGATACTTCCGGGCCACCACCGGTCTACCACCGCACCCAGTACAGAAGGTATCACCCTGAGCGGTACTTGGGGCGGTGGTTTGACCGGAACTACCGGCCACCGGTACAACCGCCAACTAGGGCGGTACTACCGCTGTGGATGAGTCTACACAAAAAGGAGGAATGAAATGGGACCTCTCTCTCCACGAACGGAGGCAATATAGTGGGTGCAAAGAATCTGTGTACGTGACTTGATTCACCCATTACCTTCCGATGTGGGTTCCCTCTTAATAGTACGGATTTCCTATGACCAAAAGAAACAAAAAGGCATTGGAAACTTCGTCTTCGATTTTTTCCTTAAAGAGGGAAAGCCTAACCGTCTTGTGCCACATGTTATCAACCTGAGTAATATTGACACACGATTAGTCCACACAAGGATTGTCATCATCACCAAAACCTCTGGCAAGTGATGCCCTTACAATCTCCCCCTTTTTGGTGAATGATGACAACCACGAGACAATCACGGGGGTTTATAGAATGAAGGTGGAGCTCCCCCTGAGTGTGAGCACTTAATAGAGTTTGCTTTTGGAATGCAAAAGTGCTCACACTAGGATCTATGCTCCCCCTAGGTTTTATAAACCAACCAGCGACCAAAACAAAACAAATATACAACAGAGCATAGGATTGCATAGAGCTTAAAAAACGTAAGTGCATGGATAACTAAAATAAGGGCACATGTCTTACACCATGCAACTGAAGTTCACAGGAATGAAATACATAGAGCTAAGATAGAGCAAAGAGAACTTAGATAACATGTCTTACACCATGCTACGGAAGTTCACAGGGAAGAAAAAGAACACCAAGAAACACCCATGCAACTCCCGTGACCTATAGCAATACTCAACTCTCCCCCTTTGGCATCAAGCACCAAAAAGGAAAAGAGCGATACTAACGCCCCAGGGCTCAGTACAGCTCCTCGCCTGTCGCCAGAGAATCATCCGAGTCACCATCGTCAGAGTCCTCCGTGTCCTCATCGTCCTCAGCAGCCTCAGCCTCAGTCTCCATCGCATCCACCGTCGCTCGAGTAGTGGAGGTAGCAGGCTCATCATCAGACCACTGGCAGTTGGCCAGACACCACTTATCCTCAGGAGTGATGCTCTTCTCGGAGCCACTCTTCACATTAGGCACATTGAGGTGCTTCATCAACTGAATCTGCCAGTGGCGCGCCATCTTCTCATTCACATGAGCCTTCTAGAGCTTCTTCTCGACGTGGGCCTGTAGGCAGAAGGTCTTCTTGACCTTGGCAGTGAGCTTCTCCACCCAAGAGGGCTTGGCCCCAGCCTCTAACTCAAAGTCATCATCATCTGAGGTAGCAAAGACATCCTCCTCATTTCCCGCAGCGAATCTAGGAGCTTTATGCTTCTTTTGTCTCAGCACCTTGACCTCATGCTCCGTGAGCCTGTCCGGAGTAGAAAGAGGCTCTCCAGGCCTCCGAACTTCCCAAACCGAGTAAAGGAAGCGCATCACAAAGGGAGCGTAGATCGGTACCTTGCGGTACCAAACATAGTTGTACATCTCCTCCCACATCCATTTGGACACATCAAAAGTGATGCCCTTGCCTCGCTTCGTCTTCATTGCCACAAGCAGATCCACCAGATAGCCATAGATATCATCCTAGTTCCCAACTTTGGGCAGCAGCACACACCGGAACACACGGTGAAGAATGTCATAAACTGGCAGAAGGTCATTGGATTTACCTATTATGCCATGACCAGGGATATACAGACGTGCAAGCTTCACTTTATCCATGGGATTGGCTCGGTCGTGAGGACGGAGACCACCTTGGCCTTCCAAGCCAGTGTCTTCATAGCCCAAAGCATTGCAGAAGGCACTCCAGGGAACACGGAAGAACTCATCCCGGCACATAAATGAGAGGTGACGCTGATCGTCACTGCCGAAGTGGACAGTAGCATAGAATTGGTGAATGAGTTCCACATCAAAGTCACATCGCAGCTCCATGAGCTTGACCAAATCAAACTCCTCACAGACCGCCAGAGCCTCTCCAAAGTAATTAGGGCTGCTTCTCCACTTGGCAAGGTCAATGGACCACATACGGGTGAACTTGTTCTTGTGGTGCTCGAAGATATCATCCACAATCCTCAACTGCATCTCATTGCGGAAGTGAGGATTATACCAACGTGGAGGAGGTGGTGCGGTGTAGGGGTCTTGAAACCGAAACTTCTCCTAGTCCGAAAGCTTCCATTTGTACATAGGACGCGCTGCACGCTGCTTGGCTGCCACTGACTTTGCCCGGCGAGTTGTTTTGGAGGGGATCACAACCTCGGGAACATCTTCATCATCTGCTGGCCTCTTGCCCCTACGGGCCTTCCTTTTGGCAAACTGACCAGAGAGAGAGCTAGAGCCACCTGCAAACGCACACGGAGAACACATAGCAACCCAGAAAAGATGAGATGAATGTACACAAGATCAGAAGAATAATTCACTAGTACATAAGGAGAATAGAGACAATGCATATAAATTCAGAGCAACCGGTAGTTCCGGTATCAGCACCGGTAGTTCCGGCCGGCGGTAGTACCGGCCGTGTGACCGGTGGTACCGCTGAGAACGGATCTGCCAAGAGGAGGGGAACTACCCGATCTCAAAACTACATGCACGATATCTATTACTAACTACGCACAAGTGAATAGGAATCTATACGGACCTCTCCCTCAAAACATTTAGCCAAAAATGAGGGAATACACGCATTGCCCTAGAAGAAGGATACCCTAACAAGAAGAAGAAGTAGGGCAATACCGGTATCCATGGGAGGAGATCGAGGAGTAGGCGGCCTCCACGGAGCAGATCTGGTGAAGGGCTGATGGCTTCTCGCCCCTCATTGGTTACCCCAAGTGGAAGGTTTGAGATGCAGTGTAGCGGTAGTTTTCCCTTGGCAAAGATACCAAGGATCGAATCCCCTGAGACTCCGAGGTTCAACAAGAAGGTGTCAAGTGCTAGCGGCGCAACTAGCGATTGACTGGACCTGCACACAATACAAATAACTTTGCTCCCAACGAGTACAGAGAGGTTGTCAATCCCTCCGGCCTTGTCGTTTAAAAGGATCAAACGCAAGAGATAATAGTGATAGGTATAACTGCAACTAGTAAGTTAGAACTGAAAGTAAATAGCGGATGTGATCAGTGATGGTAATATGGACCGGGGTCCCATGATGTTCACTAGTGATGTCTCTCTCCTAAAAGACGATAAAACAGCTAAGCGAGGTAAACAAATTACAGCTGGGCAATTGACAGGATTATGTGCGCAAACCAATGCTAACTATGCTGCAAAGAAAGGTAGAGGCTCAAAAGCATGGGCGGTACGCCAAGGTAAGTAGACCAAAATCCATCTGCATCTACTACTAATCATCCACCTTGAGATATCTATCCAGAACATCTCGCTGGTATTAAGTTGCGAGTCCCACCCATAGTGTAAACTCAAAGCAACAGACAACTGCATTAAAAGAACTTTGCGTAAAGTAAACAATCCTTGCACCCGCGAGTACAAGCATCGTTGTTTTCCCCCTTGTGGCAACAGCACATCCCCTAGACTCATGTTTCTGTCACTCAAGCTAGTCATCGAGGGGCATGAACCCACAATCAAGCATAACGTTCCCTCTTGGAGTTACTACCTACTACTTGGCCAAAGCAATAAACAGCAACGGAGAACATGCAAGAATTACTCAAGAACATAAATATAAAAGAGGTAAATCAAATATATTACTCACACACAATCTGAACATAATCTCATAATCCATCGGATCCCAGCAAACTCATCATAGCAACAGCATAAGGATTACATATGTGCCTCGATCATGTAGGGCAGCTCACGAGGTCTAATCGGTGAAGAACAAAGAGGGGAGGATAACATCACATAGCTACTGGTCATGGACCCATGGTCCAAGGGAGACTACTCACAACTCATCCGGGAGGCGTCCATGGCGGTGGAGAGGCTCCCGGTGGTGATCCTCCCCTCCGGCAGGGTGCCGGGAAGAGTTCTCCTGGTACTCCCGATCTTGGAAGTGCGGCGGCGGCGGAACAGAGATGAGATCACAAAAAAGGGTTCCGTCATCGAGGGTTTCGGGACGCGGTGTAAATATATGCCAAAGGGGGGCGTCAGAGGAGGCCTGGGGGGCCCAGGCGCCCTGGCGGCGCGGCCAGGAGGGGGGCGCGCCCTCTGGCCGCCTGGAGCCCTGGTGGCCCCCCTCCAGCCCTACTTTGGCCGCATGGAAGCTTCCGGAATGCTGATTTTTTATATATATTTCCCGGAATTTTTCTGGCAGTTTACGTAATGGGAAAACCTGAAATACAAAAACAGCAGAAAACAGAAACTGGCACTGGGGTGCACTGAGTTAATAGGTTAGTCCAAATATGATCAAAAGTGTATGGAAGTGCATAAATATCATAGCAATATCACACAAAAGAGGCATGGAGCAAGCAGAAATTATAGATAAGTTTTGGACGTATCAACATCCCCAAGCTTAATTCCTGCTCGTCCTCGAGTAGGTAAATGATAACAAGCATAATTTCTGTGGTGACATGCTATTAACCATATAAGAACTTTTTGCAGTCACATGACAAATGCTTACTGAGACAATGAATCTATAGTAATTAAGTTGCCTCATGAGAATATCACAAAGAACTGAAAGTTTTACAATATGATACTGAAACACTCAATAGATTTGCAATGAGCATGGTGTGCAAACATGACAAAGTGATATCTCGCTTGCCCCCTTTAGTGAAGCAAAACATAAATGCAGGGGCACCTCCAAAGTTTAAGTGACGACTAGATACAATGATTTCAGAATAAACGATATCATAGTCATGCAGAAGACAATGGTACTTTGGGACAATGCACATTACACTCAGAATGACAATCATGCTCTTAATAGTTGGTGCTTTAAAGAAAGAAGGTGGAGACTCTCGAACCGTGGCTTTTGTTGGCAAGGTTGAAAACCCGTGGTCGGAAACAAAAACTAAACATGTACCAGAGCTCTTGGTTTTAAAAACAGAGGTAATTATTATTATTTTTTAGAATATGCATATTTCGTCAACGAATGCTAGTAGATAACTCAATTACTTCTTGAGTTGGACAAGTTTCGAGGAACGGCTCCCGCATGAGGACGATCACATCCTCTTAATCTCCTTTGTTTATCACTGCCAAAGTTTTCTGATTTCTCATGAACAAAGCGTGAAGGAGGGTTGTTTGTTTGTATAATTTTTAATGAGCCGGGCGCACTCTATGCCAGTTCCTTCTCGTATTATGGGTTTGCACATTAGACATGCAATCCCGGGGTGAAGCTTGTCCAACTTAAAAAGATCATGAATTAACTACTACTTCCTCATGAGCTAAAACAGAGGCACAAAAGAGAAATGCCTTTTTTGAATAATTTCGAGATGGTACATGAAAGTCTTCGTTAGGAATGGCAGGTAAATACCATGTATAGGAAGGTATGGTGGACTCATATGGCATAACTGGTTTAATGGATTTTGGATGCACAAGCAGTCAGTCCGCTTAGTACAGGCGAAGGTTAGCAAAAGACTGGGAGCGACCAACTAAAAGAGCAATGACGGTCATAATCATGCAGAGCGACAAAGCAACATTGAATCGGGCATGGAAGTTATATCGCTACTCAGAAATTAAAGATCATCAAGGCTTGATAGACTTTCTTTATAGTCTTAAATATGCGTTAGCATATGCCAAGTCAATCAAAATAAATTCTCGGAGGAAGATATCACTAAACCATACCACATCATAGGCAAACAAATCATGTTGGTACTTCAATAACACATTAAGAACCCCCCAGCTATTTGAGACTAACCATAAGAAAACATGAACTACTAAGCACCATTATGCACATAGCATTTTTATCATAGACATATCAACCAGTGCAACAGAAGCCAACTCTCTTAACAAGATGAGCATGATAACTAAAGAGAGTTCCAGCAACCAACTAAACAAAAGCTTTTTAAAAAGTAAAGCATGAAAACTAAGAGCTGAACATGATAGTAGCTATTGAAAGACAAAGAACACACACAGCAAAGATAGACATGAAAATTCTATGTTGTGTTCTAGGTTGAAGTGGAGCGTGTTTCTCTCCCACACAAAGAAAGCTGAGTTCCAACTCGTTATGAACAGCAAACAAAGCTAAAGAAAACTAAAAAGGAAACTAAAAGCAAGACGCTCCAAGCATAGCACATAACACATGAAGTGATAAAAATATAGTAGAACGAAAGATGAACTGATAATTGTTGATGGAGAAGGGGATGCACGGGGGCATCCCCAAGCTTAGACGCTTGAGTCTTCTTGAATATTTCTTGGGGGTGCACGGGGGCATCCCCAAGCTTGAGCGTTTGACACTCCTGAATCTTTTTATCATCTTCCCTCGCACACTTGAAAACTCCCTTCATACATAACTCATCATAATCTGATTAGCGAGGTTAGTACCCTTAATAAAATAATTTTTCCTTGCTGGAAATAAAGATATTCTTGAAGGTCTACTGTTTCTCAAGATTGCCAAAAGGTTTTTGCAAAGAAAAAGCAAGCTCAAGGTTTGCAAAACGAAGAAAAGGCAAAACAGGACAGAATCTGTGAAAAACAGACCAGCAGGTAGTAAATAATTTTTTCGGGGCACTTCTGCAAATCAAATCAAAAAACTCAGAACAGACGCCCGAAAGCCAATTCTATAGAGCACGCTGTCGAAAAAATTCAGACCAAAAAGAGGATCTGGTGATTTTATACGAAGTTTTCTGTCCAAGGACAGAATCTGTTTCCTGGACAGCACGTCATAACTTTTGAACTTTCTTGCAATCAGAGGCTACACTTGGCACAAAGCTGAAAAGTAAAGATACAATGATGATGCTACTGTAGTAACAACTTCAAGACACAACAAAAGCAAAATAAAATTTTATTCATTGTGGGCTGCCTCCCAAAAGCGCTTTCTTTTATGCCTTTAAGCTAGGCATAATGCAAAGAGATCAAGTTTTATCAAGAGTAAAAGAATAGCTAGCCCACATAACGGACTCAAAAGGTAACTTAATCTTCTTTCTAGGGAAGTGTTCCATCCCTTTCTTGAGAGGAAATTGGAATTTTATATTCCCTCTTTCATGTCAATGATGGCACCAACGGTGCAAAGAAAAGGACGTCCCAAAATAATTGGACAAGAAGGTTCACATTCAATATCCATAATAGTAAAATCAACGGGAACATAATTGTCATCGACAATGATAAGAACATCGTCGATCCTCCCCAAGGGTTTCTTTATGGAAGAATCAACAAGACGAACACCAAAAGAACAAGAATCAAAAGGTTTCAATTTAAGCATATCATATATTCTTTTGGGCATAACGGAGGTACTAGCTCCAACATCACATAGTGCATAGCAAGAGAAGTTATTCAACTTAATTTTAATCATAGGATCCCAACCATCTTCTAGCTTTCTAGGTATGGAGGCTTCTACCCTAAGTTTCTCCTCCCTAGCTTTGATGAGAGCATTAGTGATATGCTCTGTGAAGGCAAGGTTAAGTGTGCTAGTGCGGGGATCTCTAGACATCTTGTGAAGAAAATCAATAACTTCGGTAAGGGTGCAATTATCAAAATCAAGGTCACTACTATCAAGTAAAGTGGTAGTGGTGTCCTTTAGGCTCACTTGTTTGGTAGTTTCTATGGTCATAGCATCACCATTAATAGGTCCAACGGGACCAGGAGTGCATTGGGTGCTAAGAGTTTGGATATCCTCAACAACTTGGATAGTAGCAATAGTGTGGTGGGTAGGAAGGTTCTTAATTCTATCTTCTTCCTCCTTTTCTCTAGCCCATCTCTCTTTAAGTTTAGCCAACATCCTAATGTTTTCATTAATTTGCACTTGAATAGCATTCATAGGAGTGGTCTTCCTCTCCTCAAGAGGGGAAGTTCTAATTTTAAGCAACTCTACCTCATGGGCTAAATTGTCTACCTTCGAAGAGAGATCATCTAGTTTGGCTAGTTTTTCTTCTACACTCTTATTGAAGGCTTTTTGGGTAGTGATGAAATCTTTAAGCATAATCTCTAGTTCAGTAGTGGAGTTCTTGGTGCTAGGATAAGCATGGTTGTTCCCATAGGAATTAGAGGGGAACGGTCTAGGATTGCTACCAAAATTACTCCTATAAGCATTGTTATTGAAATTGTTTCTAGAGATAAAGTTCACATCTACTTGTTCTTGAGCAATCAAAGAATTTAAAGGAACATCACGAGGATCAATAGAAGATTGCTTGGAAAGTAGAGACATGATCAAGTCAACTTTTTCATTTAGGGAGGAAATCTCCTCGACAGAGTTTACCTTCCTACCTGTTGGAGCACGTTCGGTGTGCCATTGGGAATAATTGGTCATCATCTCATCGAGAAGCTTCGTGGCAGCACCAAGTGTAGTTGACATAAAGGTTCCTCCCGCGGCCGAATCTAACAAGTTCCGCGAGGTAAAGTTCAAGCCTGCATAAAAAGTTTGGATAACCATCCAAGTAGTCAAACCATGAGTAGGGCAGTTCTTGACAAGAGATTTCATGCGTTCCCAAGCTTGGGCAATGTGTTCATTATCCAATTGTTTGAAATTCATTATGTTACTCCTTAGTTGGATAATTTTAGCAGGTGGATAGTACTTTCCAATAAAGGCATCCTTGCACTTGTCCCAAGAATCTATGCTATTTCTAGGCAAGGATTGAAACCAAATTTTAGTTCCTCCTCTCAAGGAGAAAGGAAAAAAGCTTAAGCTTAACAATATTACCATCTATTTCTTGGTACTTTTGCATATCACAGAGTTCAACAAAATTGTTTAAGTGTAAAGCAGCATCATCTCCAGCACCGGAGAATTGATCTTTCATAACTAAGTTCAGTAAAGCAGGTTCAATTTCATAAGAAGGTGCTGAAGTGGCAGGTGTAGTGATAGGCGTGCAGATAAAGTCATCGTTGTTATGACTAGTGAAGTCACACAACTTGGTGTTCTCGGTGGAACCCATAGCAGCAAGTAAGCAAGATAACTATTTTTGTGATTTTCGATAAAAGACACTAAAGCAAAAACTGAAAGGTAAACTAACAAGACTAAAAAGCAAAGGTAAAAGATAGCGTGCAACTCCCCTATCTTGAAGAGTGGAGTCCCCGGCAACGGCGCCAGAAAACTTTGCTTGATGGCTTCTCGCCCCTCGTTGGTTACCCCAAGTGGAAGGTTTGAGATGCAGTGTAGCGGTAGTTTTCCCTTGGCAAAGATACCAAGGATCGAATCCCCTGAGACTCCGAGGTTCAACAAGAAGGTGTCAACTACTAGCGGCGCAACTAGCGATTGACTGGACCTGCACACAATACAAATAACTTTTCTCCCAACGAGTACAGAGAGGTTGTCAATCCCTCCTGCCTTGTCGTTTACAAAGGATCAAACGCAAGAGATAATAGTGATAGGTATAACTGCAACTAGTAAGTAAGAACTGAAAGTAAATAGCGGATGTGATCAGTGATGGTAATATGGACCGGGGTCCCATGATGTTCACTAGTGATGTCTCTCTCCCAAAAGACGATAAAACAGCTAAGCGAGGTAAACAAATTATAGCTGGGCAATTGACAGGATTATGTGCGCAAACCAATGCTAACTATGCTGCAAAGAAAGGTAGAGGCTCAAAAGCATGGGCGGTACGCCAAGGTAAGTAGACCGAAATCCATCTGCATCTACTACTAATCATCCACCTTGAGATATCTATCCAGAACATCTCGCTGGTATTAAGTTATGAGTCCCACCCATACTGTAAACTCAAATCAACAGACAATTGCATTAAAAGAACTTTGCGTAAAGTAAACAATCCTTGCACCCGCGAGTACAAGCACCGTTGTTTTCCCCCTTGTGGCAACAGCACATCCCCTAGACTCATGTTTCTGTCACTCAAGCTAGTCATCGAGGGGCATGAACCCACAATCAAGCATAACATTCCCTCTTGGAGTTACTACCTACTACTTGGCCAAAGCAATAAACAGCAACGGAGAACATGCAAGAATTACTCAAGAACATAAATATAAAAGAGGTAAATCAAATATATTACTCACACACAATCTGAACATAATCTCATAATCCATCGGATCCCAGCAAACTCATCATAGCAACAACATAAGGATTACATATGTGCCTCGATCATGTAGGGCAACTCACGAGGTCTAATCGGTGAAGAACAAAGAGGGGAGGAGAACATCACATAGCTACTGGTCATGGACCCATGGTCCAAGGGAGACTACTCACAACTCATTCGGGAGGCGTCCATGGTGGTGGAGAGGCTCCCGGTGGTGATCCTCCCCTCCGGCAGGGTGCCGGGAAGAGTTCTCCTGGTGCTCCCGATATTGGA
This sequence comes from Secale cereale, assembly GCA_902687465.1. Lineage (NCBI taxonomy): Eukaryota > Viridiplantae > Streptophyta > Magnoliopsida > Poales > Poaceae > Secale > Secale cereale. Next base: position 75,548,547 of record LR738712.1, on the reverse strand, counting down.
AGCGCGGCGGCGGCGGAACAGAGATGAGATCGCGAAAAAGGGTTCCGTCGTCGAGGGTTTCGGGACGCGGTGTAAATATATGCCAAAGGGGGGCGTTAGAGGAGGCCTGGGGGGCCCAGGCGCCCTGGCGGCGCGGCCAGGAGGGGGGGCGCGCCCTCTGGCCGCCTGGAGCCCTGGTGGCCCCCTCCAGCCCTACTTTGGCCGCATGGAAGCTTCCGAAACACTGATTTTTTATATATTTTTCCCAGAATTTTTCTGGCAGTTTACGTAATGGGAAAACCTGAAATACAAAAACAACAGAAAACAGAAACTGGCACTGGGGTGCACTGAGTTAATAGGTTAGTCCAAATATGATCAAAAGTGTATGGAAGTGCATAAATATCATAGCAATATCACACAAAAGAGGCATGGAGCAAGCAGAAATTATAGATACGTTTTGGACGTATCAAGGGCCGACAGATCCGTAGAGCCGGAGGGCGCTACGGGGCAGTGAGCGGAGCAACCGGCGGCTAGAGCGAAAGAATGAACGGGTGAAAGGGAAAACCTCTTCAGCCCGTGCCTTATATATCCGCCCAGATCAGCACCGGTAGTACCGATCCGGATGCTACCAGGTGGTTGGAGCGGTACTTCCGTGCCAGGCGGTAGTTCCACTAATCAACACCAGTAGTACCGGCCAGGGGCACAGGTCAGAGCACCAGTGGTAGAACCGCCTGCTCTAGACCGGTACAACCGCTGGGTTGTAACCAGGTGATCAAGCGGTAGAACCACTTGAACCACCGGTTGTACCGCCAGGGAGTGCCCACTCACTCCATGATAACAAGCTTGTGTACATTTGGAGTATATGGCTTGGATGAGATGGCTTAGGATGGAGCAAGTCACTGTAGTACGAGAAAAAAACACGAAAGCCAGAAACCAACCAAACCGGAGGGCGGTGGCCGGAGCCACCAATGTTAGAGTCAATCGGCATGGCACCGCGAAGAATTATCCTTGGGCCCATAACCAAAACTCGTCATTGAAACACACGTGTCATCACAAATGACGAATGTGAACAGCATATCAATTTATGCATAATGGGGGGAGGATGAGTTCATTGAGAGAACACCACTCCCCCTATTTCCATGCCTACACCTAGACTAGACAATATGATGAGTATGGTGGGGTGTGCACGTGCTCAAGCCACATTGCTCAAATCAATGATATTTAGCTCATGCCTTAACTCGCGAAATCTTGCTTCATCCAAAGGCTTCGTGAAGATATCTGCAAGGTTATCATGAGTGTTGACGTAGTGAAGCTCGATCTCTCCTTGCCTTATGTGATCCCGGATGAAGTGATACCGTATCTCTATATGCTTCGTCTTGAAGTGTTGCACCGGGTTGAGAGAAATCTTGATGGCACTTTCATTGTCATACCAAAGAGGCACTTTGTCACAAGTGACACCGTAATCCTTTAAAGTTTGCCTCATCCATAGGAGTTGAGCACAACAACTGCCAGCAGCCACATACTCTGCTTCGGTGGACGAGAGAGACACACAACTTTGCTTTTTGGAAGACCAACTAACAAGAGAGCAACCAAGAAATTGGCACCCTCCAGAAGTGGACTTCCTATCCACTTTGTCTCCCGCCCAGTCAGAATCAGAGAAACCAACAAGGTTGAAGTTTGCTCCTCTTGGGTACCATAAGCCAAAGTTTGGGGTATGAGCCAAATATCGAAAGATTCGCTTGACAGCCACAAAGTGACTCTCCTTAGGTGAGGCTTGAAACCGTGCACAAATTCCCACACTCAACATAATATCCGGTCTAGATGCACAAAGGTAAAGCAAGGAACCGATCATAGAGCGATATACATTTTGATCCACCGCTTTACCATTGGGATCAATGTCAAGTTGGCACTTGGTTGGCATTGGAGTAGTAGCCGACTTGACATCACTTAGATTGAACCTCTTGAGCATGTCTTGAGTATACTTGGATTGTTTGATGAAGATCCCTTCTCTTCTTTGCTTGATCTCAAACCCAAGGAAGTACTTCAACTCTCCCATCATGGACATCTCAAAATGTGTGGTCATGAGTGCGGCGAACTCATCATTGAAAGCTTTGTTAGGAGAACCAAAGATAATATCATCAACATATAGTTGCCATACAAACAACTCCCCTTTTACCTTCTTAGTAAAAAGAGTGGGGTCGATTTTCCCAATTTCAAACCCACGATCTTGTAACAACTCGGTAAGATGCTCATACCACACACGTGGGGCTTGTTTAAGGCCATAGAGTGCCTTATCGAGTTGGTACACGTGATTGGGGAGCTTAGGATCCTCAAACCCCGGGGGTTGTTTAACATACACCAACTCATTAATAGGACCATTAAGAAATGCACTTTTCACATCCATTTGTTGCAATTTAAAGTTATGATGGGAAGCATAGGCAAGCAACAAATGAATGGATTCAAGACGAGCAACGGGGGCAAAGGTTTCACCGTAGTCGATACCCTCGACTTGGGAGTAGCCTTGAGCCACCAGACGTGCCTTGTTGCGGATGACAATGCCGTGAGCATCTTGCTTGTTCTTAAAGATCCATTTGGTTCCAATGACATTATGGTTATCCTTTGGCCTTGGCACCAGACGCCACACCTTGTTGCGCTCGAAGTTATGGAGTTCTTCATGCATGGCATTGAGCCAATCAGGGTCTTCGAGCGCCTCATAAACCTTCTGAGGTTCAACACAGGAGACAAAAGCTTGATGAGCAAAATAGTTTGCTAATTGTATACGAGTGCTTAACCCCCTTTTGATGCTTCCTAGAATGTTCTCGATGTGATGTTCGTTGGAAGCAAGCCTGGAGGCAACTTTTGCAGCACGACGCTCTAATTGCTCTTCAAGAGTAAACTGAGGAGCATTGAGTTGATCATCTTGAACGTCGTCAGAAGCTAGATCTTGATCTTGAGCTTCCTCTTGATCTTGATCTTGCTCGGAGGACAGAACTTGGCCTTGTGCATCATTTGGTGGTTCTCCACCATCTTGTGATTGATCTTGCAATTGGCCTTGTTTGTCAGGTTGAGGGCCTTCACTTTGTTCTTCAGAAGCGTGTGGGTCTTGGGTTGGTGATGGTTCCACTTGAGTGGAACATTGTCCTTCTCCTTCGGCCACAAGGGGTTCCTCAATGGGTAGGATATATCCAACACCCATTCTTCTTATGTCTTGAGGAGGAATTTCATCACCTACATCACAAGTACCACTTTGCTCCACTTGGGAGCCGTTATTTTCATCAAACTCTACGTTACTCGTCTCCTCAATGAGTCCATTGGACTTGTTGAGGACACGGTAAGCATGAGAGTTTTTAGCATAACCAACAAATATGCCCTCGTGAGCTCTAGATTCAAATTTAGACAAGCAAACACCTTTCTTGAGAATGAAACACTTACACCCGAATACCCGGAAGTACTTGAGATTGGGCTTGTTACCAGTAAGAATCTCATATGGAGTTTTGTTCAAGCATTTGCGGAGATAGAGCCGATTTGATGCATGGCAAGCGATGTTGATGGCTTCGGCCCAAAAGTTGTATGGAGATTTGAATTCCGCCATCATGGTTCTTGCCGCATCCATCAGAGTTCGGTTCTTTCTCTCCGCAACATTGTTTTGTTGAGGGGTATATGGGGCTGCATACTGATGTTTGATCCCCTCATCACTAAGAAACTCATCCAAGGTGTAGTTCTTGAACTCGGTGCCGTTGTCACTTCTGATCATCAGAATCTTTGCTTCATGTTGTCGTTGAGCTTCATTTGCAAAGTTGATGACGGTTTGTTGGGTCTCACTCTTCTTCTTGAAGAAGTATACCCAGGTGTATCTTGAGTAATCATCCACAATCACCAAGCAGTACTTTCTACCCCCAAGACTATCAAAAGATGGAGGCCCAAAGAGGTCCATGTGAAGGAGCTCTAGGGGTCTCTTTGAATAGATGATAGTCGTGGGAGGGTGAGCCGTCTCATGTAACTTTCCTTCAATGCAAGCCCTGCAAGCACGATCTTTGGCAAAGCTAACATTTGTTAGTCCACGGACATGGTCCCCCTTGAGAAGACTTTGCAAAGATCTCATATTGACGTGGGCCAAACGGCGATGCCAAAGCCATCCCACATCAACTTTAGCCATTAGGCATGTCGCGACCTTAGTGGGTTGCTTCGAGAAGTTAACCACATAAAGGCCGTTCTCGACATGCCCAACATAGGCTACTTTAAGAGTCTTGCTCCACAAGAGGGCCACGGTATCAATATCAAAGAATGTAGCAAAGCCCATGAGTGCAAGTTGGCGAACAGAAAGTAAATTGTATGCAAGGGACTCAACAAGCATGACTTTCTCGATCGTGAGATCATGAGAGACAACAACCTTGCCAAGCCCCAATACCTTAGAAGATGAAGCATCACCCCATTCGACGTTGGTGGCCATAGATGAACCTAGATGCACGTCCACCACCAAGTCTTTGCTTCCGGTCATATGATTTGTGGCTCCGCTATCGAGCAACCATGATTCCCCACCGGAAGCAAACTCCTACAAGAGATCAATGCTTGGATTTAGGTACCCATTTGGTAATGGGTCCTTTGAGGTTAGTAACAAGGGTCTTAGGAACCCAAATGGACCATTCAATGTACTCAAAAGAAGAACCAACAAATTTAGCAAACACATGACCATCACTAGCACGACATAAAACATATGAAGGATTAAAGTCGCCGGCCATGTTTGATGGTATGGTGGAGTTTTTCTTGACGCCACCACTTTTCACCATTTTCTTCTTCTTTGATGTGCCCTCTCCTTCTTTCACAAAAGATTGTCGGAGAGGGGGTGGTTTCTTGGTCTTGTCATTCTTCTTCTTCTTGGGCTTAGGAACAAACCCAATTCCTTCCTTTGCCACAACCTCCTTTTGATTGCTCAAAAGGTTGTTGAGGTTCTTCTCACCTTGTATGCATGTCACAAGGCCTTTCTCAAGTTGCTTCTTCAACTCGGCATTCTCTTCAACAAGATGCACATGCTTGCAACACGGGTTAGTAGCATTTGCATTATCAATTAATACCATGCGAGGAAAGATAGCCTTTTCCTTGGTTAGCGAAACTTGGAGTTGATCATGAGACTCCTTGAGAGTAGCATGCATACCTTTCAAGGCCTTGTGAGCCTTGTCAAGTATGTCAAACTCCTCTTTGAGTTTAGCATGGTCAACCACAAGTTTTGCCTTATCGGAATTAAGCACACGAGAGACCACTAAAGCATGATCAATATCTTTCTTTAATTTAGCATGACCATCGTTGTGTGACTCCTCAAGAGCCAAACGAAGGCCACGCTCTTCCTCTAGGGCGTTAGAGAGATCTGATATCTCATCGGCATAGTCTCGACTATGTCCTTCCATTTTAGTAATGGTTTCCTCGTGAGCCTCGATCATGTCGTTGGCCTCACCGAGTTGTTCCAAGAGAGCAACAAAATGCTTCTTGGGTTTGCCCTTGAGATTTTTCATGAACAACTCAAATTCATTCTCTCCCTCCTTAGTTCCCTCACTTTCATCAATACAATTCATCAATGAAGGAGAGGTGATGGTGGTATTGATGTTAGGGGTTACCTTGTTGGTGGCCTTGGCCATGAGACACTTGGCGGTGATGTTCTCATTAGGCGAGTCGAAGAGAGATGTGTACGGAGTAGTAGCAATAGCAATTGTGGCCATGGTGACCGTCTCATCATCTTCATCATTATCATCATCCTTAGCATATTCTTCTTGGGCCACCAACACTTTCGGAGGAGTCTTCTTGTTGAAGTTGTTCTTGTTAGAATAGGACTTTGACTTGTCCTTCCGGATAAGCTTGCCTCCAAAGTCTTATCTCTTCTCATATGGGAAATCCGCAACGAAGTGGCTTACATTTCCACATTTGAAGCATGTCCTCACTCGTTGCTTGCCCTTGTTCCCACTAGAGTTGTTCCTGTTGAAGTTGGGTCTTGTGTTCTTCTTGCCCCAGAATTGCCTTGAAGCAAGAGCCATGTGCTCATGATAGGCATATTTGGTGTCCTCGGGGCTACACTCATCATCCTCTTCCACCTCCTCTTCTTCCACACAAGCCTTGGCCTTCAGGGCAAGATTAGGCTTCTTCGATCGTTGAGCTCTGAAGACCGCATTGTCGGCGGTCACATCCAAGATCCTCATGGCAACAAACTCATCCAACACTTCATTTGAGGATAAGTGGTGGAAGTCCGGTCTCTGACGAATGACAGAGGACATGGCCTTATGGTAGGGCATCATGGCCTTGAGGAACTTGCGCTTGATCCAATTGTCATCCGTATCCTTACTGCCATGATCTCGAAGAGAGACCGCAAGGATAGTTAATCTTCGATAAAGTTCACGAGGATCTTCTTCTTCGATCATAGCAAACTCATCAGCTTCATCTTGCACAACTTCATAGTTGGAGCGTTGAATACTGGTGCTTCCCTTATACATCGTGCCAACATGCTCCCAAGCTTCCTTGGCCACAGTGACGGGTCGGAGTGTGTAATCTCTTCAGGAGGGATGGAATCTTGAAGAATGCAAAGAGCGGACTCGTTGAATTGATGATCCGTAGTTTCTCTTGGAGTCATGTTGTCGGGATCATGCGGATAAAAACCTTGCTCAATGATTCTCCAAAGATTAGTAGAACAATGATTAATATGACGTTTGAAACGAAACACCCAAGTAGCAAAATCAGAATTTTTGATAAACTTGGGAGGAGGCCCAACGGAATTTAAATGCGGTGTGGGAACGGGTCCTCCATAGTGAGTTGGAGGAGCGGAGTGGGCAAAGATCCCACTCCCATTCTTAGTAACAGGGGCTTGTTCACTACTAGCTTCTCCCTTGTCGGGATTAGCCTCCGACACGTTGGTAGCGGGACGAACCACTTCCAACGGTGCGATGGATAATTTAAGCCCCTCAAGCAAATCTTTAAACATGCCTTTGACCTCGCTCGCTAGTGACTCTTTCAATGTGGTCAAGGCCACATTGAACTCCTCACGAGAGACCGAGGCTCCCCCATCTGACATAGGCAAGGACGGAGTTCCACCGGAATGATCCTCCGTCTCGACTACGTTGTCACCCATACTCTTTGGACGGTAAAGTCCTTAAAAAGAGACGAGGCTCTGATACCAATTGAAAGGATCGATATGGTTGACTAGAGGGGGGGTGAATAGGCAACTAACAATTTTTAGCTTTTCTTAACCACTTTAAATTAAGCGTCAAAGTAAGTTGTCTAGATATTCTACTAAGATGACAACTAATGGAAAGTAAAGATAATAGCTTCGCAAGCAAGCTATAGGAGTTAAACAAGTAATGCTTTCACAAGTAAAGGTAAGAAATAACCACAAGTGGAGACGGTGAAGACGAGGATGTGATATCGAAGTTCCTTCCCTTTGAGGGGAAGTACATCTCCGTTGGAGCGGTGTGGAGGCACAATGCTCCCCAAGAAGCCACTAGGGCCACCGTATTCTCCTCACGCCCTCACACAATGCAAGGTGCCGTGAATCCACTAGTGGTGCCCTTGAAGGCGACAACCGGACCTTTACAAACAAGGTTGGGGCTCTCTCCACAACTTAATTGGAGGCTCCCAACGAAACCCCGGAGCTTCACCATAATGGATTGTGGCTCCGAAGTGACCTCTTCCGTCTAGAGTGCTCAAACACCCAAGAGTAACAAAATCCACACAAGAAAGTATGGGGGAATCAAGTTTCCTTTGATGGAAGTGTAGATCTAGGTCTCCTCCTTCAATCCCTAGCAAATCAACAAGTTTAGTTGGCTAGGAAGAGAGATCGGGCAAGAAAGCTTCAATGGCATTAATGGTGGAGAGAGAGAGAGGCAAGAGATAAGGTGGAGGTGGGAGAAGGGGCTCCTTAAATAGGGTCTCCACCAATCCAACCGTTATGTGCAGAATCACATAGGACCGGTAGTTCCGCTAGCCCAACCGGTAGTACCGGTGAGTGAAGAAACCTACGCCCTTGCCACTAAGGCGGTACTTCCGGTGGCTCACCCGGTAGTACCGGTCTTCCGGAGAAAACCGGAACTACCGCCCCACCTCCGGTCAACTACCGCTTGGAAACCAGAAGGTTTCAAGCAGGGGCGGTAGTTGGGACGGTGGTTGGGCCGGAACTACCGCCAGGCAGATAGTTTCTGCGTGGTGGCAGTCAGAGCGGTACTACCGCTCGGAACACCGGTAGTACCGGTCTTGCGAGAAGAACACCGGTACTTCCGGGCCACCACCGGTCTACCACCGCACGCAGTACAGAAGGTATCACCCCTGAGCGGTACTTGGGGCGGTGGTTTGACCGGAACTACCGGCCACCGGTACAACCGCCAACTAGTGCGGTACTACCACTGTGGATGAGTCTACACAAAAAGGAGGAATGAAATGGGACCTCTCTCTCCACGAACGGAGGCAATATAGTGGGTGCAAAGAATCTGTGTACGTGACTTGATTCACCCATTACCTTCCGATGTGGGTTCCCTCTTAATAGTACGGATTTCCTATGACCAAAAGAAACAAAAAGGCATCGGAAACTCCGTCTTCGATCTTTTCCTTAAAGAGGGAAAGCCTAACCGTCTTGTGCCACATGTTATCAACCTGAGTAATATTGACACACGATTAGTCCACACAAGGATTGTCATCATCACCAAAACCTCAGGCAAGAGATGCCCTTACATCCGCGAGGCCTCCTGCGGCTGGGCGGCAGCCCCAACCTGCCGAAAGTGCGACTTGACGTGTCGGGCCGACGCCGGTGCTTTGGACCCTCCGAGGATATAGGCGACCCCGCGGCAGGGCAGCTCCCTGCTGGCAACGCCCCGCAGCCCGCAGCTGGGGGCCGTTCGCGCGCCGTGATTTCCGGTAGACGGCCGGTGCCGGGGCGGCCATCGTGCCATCAAGAGTGCGACCGGCGAGGCCACAGGAGGCGGGAGTGGCGGAGCAGGCCACCCTCCGGTGGCCCGGCCGGCAAGAACGTCGTCGGAGAAGGAGGAGGAGCGCCCGCGCGCGGCGCGGTCTGCCGGTACCGCTCGGTCGACGGGGAGGGTGTCAGCCCCCACGCGGATGTGGCAGGCCGCAGTTATCGTGGCGGCGCGGAACAGGATATGGGAGGCGAGGTCATCGGAGAGGCGAGATTTCGACACGCCCCTTACCTGGCGTGCTAAATGTCGGATTTAGGGCTCCGCAAAACCCAATAAGTTCGAACACAGGGGCGTGAACGAAGATCTCTCCCACTCACATCTACCTAGCGTCTCGCCCTTGCCTAGTGAAGAGATTCAAGCAAACAACAAATGAAGCACGCAAGAGTTTACCCAGGTTCGGGCCACCGCGTGGTGTAAAACCATACTTCCTGCTTTGGTGGATTGGCCTCAGGAGGGCTGGAATATGAACTAGAACAGTGGTTCATGAGCTCAGGAGGTGAGCTCGGGAGGGTCAGGAGGCGAGTGTTCTTACTCCTTTGCGTGGTGGCAGAGTTTATGGATATGTCCCTCTTCACTTCATAGCGGGGATCATAGTTACTTATATAGGCGGCCAGGGTCCTCTTCCCCCGAAATATTTAGGAGTGAAGGGATCCCACAACGACCATTTTTGAGCGGGAACACAAGGACGTTCCTACCCTGACAAAAGCAGTCTTCGCCTGCAAAAGGATCAGGCGGTGACGCGGCGGTGGGCTCGGCGGTGACATCCTCCTTGCCGTCCTTGCGGTCTTCGGTCTTGTTGCACCAATGGGGAAACCTTTGTCCTGCTCCTCGGGAATATGCGGCTGTGCTTTCCCCTTTGCACCGAAACGGCAACTGCGCCGCTGGCGGACGCTGGCGCGGTGCGTCACTGCTGACATCACTACCTCCTCCTGAGGCAAGCTTGGCCTTGGATTCTCCGCCCCTCCGGAGCACCTTGCCGAGGTCGCTCCTGAGGGGGTCTTGACATTGTTCTCCTCGCGAGGCTTAGTTCCCTCGCAAGGGTCTTGGGCAGCTGGTCGATCAGCTGGACCGTACCAGGCCGCTATAGGAACGCGTCGCGGCCCGCAGACAGGCAAGTCTGGGTACCCTGGTTCACAGGACGCCGACAAATGCCGACATGTGTTAAAAAAAGGAAAAATAAAAAATCCGTGAAAACCTAGAAAGAAACTGAGAAATCAAACTAAAAGAAAAAAGAAAAAGAAGAACGGAAGAAAACTGCTGCAAACAGTGAAAACCCAATAAAAATCACACAAAAACAATTCGCGTTGTTGCTACAGTAATGGCCTGCCAGTAGTACGCTCGCCAGAGGTGAGACGGAGCTACTTCTCACGGCGGGCGAGACATAGCCCCCGCATCTCAGGATTTCTAGAAGCTGGCTTCATTCTATAACGGTACCCGTTTGATCTGTTTTACTCTTTTAGACATCTTAAAACTGAATATTATTAAGAAAAATAAAATAATGTAATAATGTTTTATATTATTGGACAGAGGGAGTTGTACACAGTCAATTTAGACACCCGATTCGTTCAGGTGGGTTCTAGATCTAACGGCCAACACTTCTCTGATCCTTCTCTTTATGTGCTTCTTAGTTTTTTTTTTTTTTTTGTCTAGTGGATGGTCTTCGTGCCTATTTATTTATCTTGGATAATAGACTTTGGTGTGGACGGTGGTTTTTGCTTGTAGCAGAGTTACGGTTTTTTGTTTATCTTCAGTTCCCTTGTTGTTTTTTATTTTTGCTAGGTACATCCCTTGCAAATTTGCATGATAGTAGTTTTTCTGTTTCCAGCGAGCATGTTGGTAGGCTTTACATTTCAAAAGTAACCGAGTTAAATTATTTTACATGTAATTTTTTGCATAAAAACATGTAATTTAGGTGTTCATAGTGTGTAAGATTTAATAATATGAAAAATAGAAACTCATTTGTTCACACACTTGCAATAGTTTCTGTGAAAGTTGATAATCAAGTTTGTTCCGTGAGTATTTTCTGGTGAAACGTGGTAATCATTCATTACCCTTGTTTTAACAAGCTCTAAAACATGTAAATCATAACAAACACGACTGTAATTGAGGTTTTGAAATCATGTAAAATAAGTTAACTTTTATTTAGTTGCAAAATAAGTTAACTTAATTGTGCTACATGCCGGTGTTTGCATGGTGCAGAATTTAATTGATACTAAACTGAAAATCATTAAACTTAGTAGTGTCGTGTATCGCTCTTTATATGATGCAAAAAATGCACTTCCACCACTCCAAAATATTTAAAGTTCTAGATTTATCCTAAGACAAACCTTTTTTTTTTCACCATGTTACATGTATATACATAGAAAAATATATTAACACTGGCAACATCGAATATACTGTATAGTATGAAGATATATTTTAGAATAATCTAATGAACCTAATTTGAAGTTGTAGATCTGATCCTTTTCACACAAAAAAAAAGATGTTGGTATATTTTTCAATAGACTTGATCAAACTTAAATATGCTTGACTTAGGTAAAACTTAAAAATATTGAAACGGAGGGAGTACTTAACAGTTAACACCGAATTCGGCAAATTGGGAACCAATCAAATGTCAAATTGACAGCCCTTTCTCATTCAGAAGTGACAGTTTTCCAAATTTTCAAGATGTAGGGCTCGGGAAGCAAATGTTAAACTTTCTAGTCACGTGCAAAAAACATTAAGAAATGGAGTACAAGTGATTTAAATCGTCACAAAGTGTAAACGCTTAAAAACATAGGGGAATTTTTCACGAATTAGTTTATAGGGAAGAAATTATGACATGAAGCAGATGGGATCAAGGGAGCTCCACATCACCACATCGCTGTCGACGGCATCGGCGTTCGGCGACGAGAACCCCGCCTCCGGCGAACAGCTCGCTACCTCAGACGACGAGCTGCTGTTGCTGCTTGAGCTTTCCTCGTGGCCCCCCTCAACGCAATCTACTACCGCTTCTTGATTTTGTTCCTGCCGGTTCTTCATGCACGCGTCCCTCAGACCGGAGAGCGCCAGCCCGTGGCCGACGGCGCCGGAGTTGGCTAGGCGCAGGCGAAGGCACTCGGACACGCCGCTGAGCGCGTAGAGCGAGGCAGAGATCTTCCGCTCGTACTTCATTCTCCTCATCACCTCGTGGATCGCCGCCGAGTGCTCGTTCTCACCACCGCCGTACTCCGAAGTCTCTGTCTCCGCCTCCGCCGCGCCGCCGATCTCCGCCGCCATCATCTCGAACGGTGAGAAATGCCCCGCGTCGCCGACGTCCCCTGGCGGAGACGGATGCGCGTCCATGAACCCGAAGTCCAAGGGCGCTTCTTCCTCCTCCTCGGACACATCCTCTTCGTCATCCTCCGCGCCTCGAGAGCAATGGGAGTCCTCCTCGTATTTCACGACGCCATGCTCGTCGACGGTAGAGTCGTAGCTGAAGAAGTCGTCGACTTGGAAGCTGCCGGCACTGTACTCCTCTTGCTCTTGCTGCTGCTGCTGCTGCTGCCCAAGTGCTTCTTGTGCGGTGGCACTTGCACTAATGTGGTGTTCGTCGCTGATGCTGCGCGCTCTCTTGAGGCGGAGGAGGAGGAGGTTGGTGACCTTGGAGGGGAGAGCCGATGGCGGCGACGTGTGGTGGTGGAGGTGGCCATGGTTCTCGGTCAACCCTGCCGCGCCGTGCGAGGTGGCCGCGGGGGCGGCTGCGCGGGGCCAGAAGTTGGTGCGGGTGTTGGAGCCGCGGAGGAGGCACGCGGCCTCGTCGTAGGCGCGGGCCGCCTCCTCAGCGGTGTCGAAGGTGCCGAGCCACACCCGGATCTTCTGGATGGTGTCCTTGATCTCCGCCACCCACCGCCCCGACGGCCGCTGCCGGACGCCGACGAAGCGCTTCCGAGCCCGCTGTGTAGTCGCCACGCGGCCGACCGTCGCTGCCCATGGTTCCGCCCCTGTCGCCATTGTGAAGCTGGAGGTGTCGGCCTTGTGGTGGTCGTCCGAGGCGAGGTCAGCCTCTGTGGGGGACAACTTGCGCTTCATCGCCATGAGGAAAAATTAAGGTTTGCTGGTTCCTGGTATTTATAAGGCGGAGTGTGTCAAGGAGTGTGAGCTAATGAAAAGAAGGGAGGGCAGGAGAAATGGCTTCATGCTAATTTGGATTGTTTGGGAGCTGTACAAATGGAAGCCAGTTGAGGACTCGGAACCGGTATGTGTTATTTTCCTCTTCTAGAATTTGCATTGTTGTTTAATTGTTTTTGTTGTGGCGACATATTTGGCCTGCCCAACTTTTCAGTGTCTGGCACGCCCTGTAGGACTGAACGAGAACAGATATTTGCTTTTCTTAATACAGTTTAGCTACATGTCAATCACCTGAAAACGGAATTTCAGTCAATTTTGTGGACAAAAAAGCAACAGAGACATTGCACCGAGGCCTAGGGTGGAAAAGGAGCCACCTTATCTATCTTGGGGTGCAACACGGGGCAGCAGCTTCCCCCTTGTCTATGTTAGGGGCGAGGGGTGATGCAAGTTTGCCGGAGAATTTCAGGGGGTTCGCCGGTTTGCAAGGATAGCCGCCGGCGGCGGCAGCACGGCGGTGGGGAAAGGTCGAGGGGAAGGCGGGGCGGCGAGGCTGGCGCGGTAGTGGCCGCGGGGGCCGGCAGCAGGCGGCCTAGCCGGTGACAGTAGCGGTGGAAGGAAGAAAAAAACGTTTATGAGATCTATTTTTCAGGAAGGAAACGGTTGGAGGTTGAAGACGTAATCAGGATTTCGCTTTTTATCTAACGCTTCATACTAATTCTCGCAAATTTGACTGACCCGGAAAAAAATTCCAGTCGATTTGCCTCAAACCATATCTTTTTTTAAGATCAAATAGACATTTGCATAGAAAACATATTTTACTCATATGTGCAGGACCTCGTCTCTCCATGTCATAGGGGGACACCTCAAAGTTATCTCTGAGAATGTGAAGGATGATGAAATAGCTCTGGGATCCAAGTTTTATCATCGTAAGTATATATTTTTCTAACGAAGGTAAAAGATTTACCTCATCTATTAATTAAGTAGAAGAAAATTACCCAGTTAATCAATGGAAAGTCGGGGGAAAACCATCATAAACCGGGCGAAAACCTGAGTGGATGATCTGTGATCCAACCCACATTGTAGAGGCCATGTGGAGCCACATGAAGATCCACGCCAAAACTCAGCCACCCGCAACAAGAATACACAAGTCCAACTCTATTGGATAAAAATGAAGGAGAACTAGGTAAGGCCGGTGTCATGGAGGATCACCTAACGAACCACCTGTCACTCGTCACTCGTCATCGTATACCACCAGGACCCCGCCACATCAGTTTTGACTTCACAGCAACAAAACACCGAGTCAATCCCACGAACACATCGTAGAAGGGCCGACTACCTCAACCGATGCCACGTCTCCGACCTCGCACACCCCTCATCATCGTTGCCACAGAAGCCTCAACGCGACCAGCACCGTCGTCCATTGGTCGTGCATGTCAATGTCCATCTCCAAAGACGAAGTCCCCTAGAAGGAAACGACACCAAGTCGGCGCCATCGTACAATCACACGGGATCCAGGGTTTCCCCTGAAGCTACACCATCGATTGTATCCATGCGAGACGGGTGCGATAGCAAAGCAGCAATGCCTCCAAGAAGGTCAACAACAATCGCAACCACCGTCATCGCTAGTCACGGCACAAGACCAAGACATGGTTTTCACCCAAGCTCCCAGCACACCCTCAATCGCACATCAATCCCCACCGACGTCGACAAGCCCACCAACCACCGCCACCAACAACCACCGCAGGCTACACCTCACGGAGACCACCACAGCAGCCAAGCTCTAGGACGAGACGCCAAATCCATCAATGGTCGACCGCATGAAGGACCACCGGACAGCACGAACGCCGCATCCATCATTGTAAATAAGTACGCAAAATATGTGAGTAGACAACCTGCTACACGCTAGAAATTGATTAAATTTATGTCGACCGTAAAATCTGTTATTTACACCCAAGTTGCACGTCATGTAAAAGGAAACCACAAATAAATTCCCTGAAAAAACACAAATAACCATAGTTTTTCTCACTGTTCAAGAAATCTTCCGATTCAGCGATTTATCGCTACTCTTGGGGTGACCGATAAGATTATGCCTTATCTTCACCATTTATCTTGCGAGAGGATTTATCGCTATGACAAGCGATTTATCGGGAATCTACCGATAAATCAGGCCTAATCGTAGCACTATGTTTGCAAAAACTATATTTATTTGCGTTTTGTGGACCTTGTTACGCAATATGTATTGTTTTCCTATTTTCTTCGTCCTTATACCAGGATTTAAAGGCTAGGAATCAAGATAACACTTCAGTACAATATTGTTTTGGTGTTGAATATAGCATATTTTAGTGTTGGGAACCTGAGATTTAAGAAAAATGGCCGATTAATAGGTGACCGATAAAATCGATTAATCGGCCGATTTCCGATTAATCCCTAATCCCTGACTGACCTAAACGATAACGATAAGCGATATCCTCAACAATGGTTTTTCTCAACTTTTTCAAACTTGTGGACATAAATTTTTGCTAAGTTTGAAAGTACCGTTTTCATTGGTTGAAAAAAGTGCTAGGCATAAGCAAGATGGTGGGCCTTCAACCCTAGGCGTAGCCTAGCCGTACATGCAATTTTAGCTATCAGGTTGTATTTGGGATGTTACATTTAGAGCATAGAGATGCTAGGCACACGGACCCTTTACGGGGGATCTACAGGGTGATTAGGACCTAATTGGTTGGAACTAAATTAAGTGAGACGGACCCACCAGTGAAAATGGGG
>LR738712.1:75521147-75532709 GCA_902687465.1 Secale cereale | reverse complement strand
TAATTAGATGAGGGCACGTAAGAGGGTCCGTAGAGTCCGTTGTTTATTGCGTGTGTGTGTGTGGTATTATCGTTGAGTAAACAACCAACTACTACATTGGAATATAGGCCATTTGGTGCATTTTGGAGACCGAGCTCCATGAAGTTCTTTATTTTGAAAAATTCAAAATTCGTAAATTTTGGTTTTAAAAAAATCTGAAAAAAATACACATGTATGCGAGGATGTAAAGTGTATGCGTGAAAAAAATCAGGATGAAATACCTTGAATTTTGAGCTGCAAAAAAAATCATGGACATTAAAAATGAACAGTACATATGTTAGAAAGCCTCAGATTTGTCTTTTTTGTGTAGCTCACATTTTAATGTATTTCGAAATAAAAATTTGCACACATGTACATTATGTATCTAGATATATGTGTATTTATTTTTAGAATTTTTTTGAACTGAAATTTTTTAATTTTGAAGTTTTCAAATAAAAGCCTTCATAGAGCTCGGTCTCCTTTTGGCATTTTTGATTTGGCCTGTCTATACAATATGGCATGATTTTGTAATGCCCAGGATGGGACTATACCTCCTACGTGTCGAGGCACGACTTAAAGGTATAAGCCCATCCTAGAATGATCTCAAGTTTGGTATCTTTGCACGACTCATGTAAAAGGGAGATTAAAATGCAAAAGGAGATAGTTGGCTTACACTCGCCACTTCACACAATACAATAAATAAACAAATCATCATTCAGAACATCACAACCCGACTACGGGTGAAGATCCAAAAAAAAAAGATACCAAAACAACATAAAGCCACAGGTCAAGATCGAATCCTAGTAGAAACCACTACTGATCGTCGAAACGCCACAAACAAACGGCCACTCTCTTCAACGAGCTCCTGGTGAAGAACTTGAACCAGCTTCTGCTTCAAACTCGGCTGAACCTGCATCTGATGTTGTAGTAACTGTGAGCCACGAGGACTCAGCAATCCCATAACCATGGGTAATAAGACTAGCAAAGCTTTAAGGGTAGGAAGAGGTAAAGTGGTGAGGCTGCAGCAGCGACTAAGCAATATATGGTGGCTAGCTTACGAGTACCAGAATAGGATGAGAAGCTACGCAAACGGTCGCAAAAGTAGTGATCGCTAAAGATCCTAACTACATACGGTCAAACATAACCCCACCGTGTTCTCTTCTCAAAATGAAAAGAGACAGTCACGGTTACTCACACAGTTGTGTCTTTTTACTTCGGATCCTCTGTCAAGTTTTCTACAACCGGACATTAACAAATTCCCATCTGCCACATAACCGCGGGCACGGCTTTCGAAAGTTCATAACCCTGCAGGGGTGTTCCAACTTAGCCCATCACAAGCTCTCACGATTAGCTGAAGTGATAAATATAATATCATCACTCCTTATCTTAGGGAAAATCCGACCAGGCTCGGAATCCCTGTAGCACAAGTCATTTCGACAATGGTAAAACAAGTCCAGCAAGACCTCCCGGCGTGCCGACACCCTGATAGTAGCCGCGCGTATCTCGTCTCAGGCCACGACCGGATGAGCACAGCGTACAGCAACCGAAGACCCCAGGTGACTGGGTGGCACCGCACACGACTCTATTTGGGACCAACACCATCAGCACTGGCCCCCCCTGCTATGTAGAATTAAGAATCCTCGGGTAGCGCTAACTCCCTATGCAAATTTAATTAATTAATTAAGTTGTTATTATGAGGCAAATAAAACCAATGTTGGGCCTTGCTGGAGGAGTTTTATTCAAAGTCGAACTGTCAAGGGGTCCCCATTACACCCATCGTGTTAGGAACGCAAAATCAAGGAACATAATGCCGGTTTATCGGCGCCTAAGGTGGCATGAGTGGAACAAAACACCGAGCAAAAGGCCAAGCCTTCCACCCATGCCCAGTATATAAGGTGTGTTAATAATAATTATAGATATTGTGATATATCCAACAACAAGTTCCCTCCTGGAACGGACTTCATCTTCACCTGCAACTAACAACGCTATAAGAGAGACTGAGCAAGCGGGGCTGAGCAAGCGGGTAACATAGCCAAACAGTGGTTTTGCTAGGAAGGTTTCAAATGTTAGAGGTTTCATGGCAACAAGGAGAGGCTGACATAAAAGATGGGTATCGCGACATGTAACGATAGCATCGAGACAACTAAGCATGGCAATGGTAGTAAAGGTATCCAAGGGTATGATCATCTTGCCTGGGATTCCACAAGGGAGAAGAACGGATCCAAGAGGAAGACGAAGCAGCAGTCGAGCGAAACCTCACAACTCCGGAACGAAACCGAAGCTAACAAGAGAAGCAACCGGAAAGAAAAACAAACAACACGGTAAACACACAAGCATAAACATGACATACGATGCACATTCAAGTATGATGCATGACCGGTTTAATTATGCATGGCATGGCAAAGTGCACAAACAAAACTACAAGTTAAGTGGAGCTCAATATGCAACGAGTTGCATATTGACGAAACACCACATCATAATTATTTAATTGACTCTCGTTATTTACAAGACAAGATTAAATGTTTTTAACATGGCAAGAGGTGAAGCATAAAGAAACTACACTATTTAGGCATTTTAAATGAGGCCGGAAAAAATAACAACAACATATCCGGAAAATCCCCATGAGCATGTTTAGTAATTATAAAGCAACTACAATTAACTTTTATAATGTTGTTAAATGATGCGGATGACATGAACAAGTTTATGCAAGTTTTATTAAAAGGTTGACTTAAAAGAGATAAGAAGCATTTGTCACCGTGGTGGAATGAAAGGGTGCCACGACAACGATCCGAAATGAGGCAATGGCATCATATCGGTACCGGTAACTCGGTGAGGGACCGGTGCAAAACAAAAGGTGGAGTGAACGAGTTGAACAAGATGATGGGGTGGTCCCGTTGCCGGGTTCCCACGAGTCGGTGGCGAGGCAACCGAGGAACATGACAAAAGGTCGGAACGGGCACGAGCACACACGGGAGACAACATTTCATACAACCACAACAAGCATGCATCTCACGGGTCATCCACGGGGTCGTTTCGGTATACCTTCGAAGCGTGCGTTTCGGGGCGGTTCGAGACGTCGAGGGACGTAGTGGAAGTAGAGGAAGTAGCCGTTCCGTAGAGGGAAGTAGTTGTACTCGGGCGATGGTAGATGTACTCGTTCCGTTCGTTCTTGCCGGTTCCACGACGGCGGTAGTTGTTCACGGTCATCGGTAGTCGTTCGGGTCGTCGTGGACGTAGTGGAACTTGGTCTCGGCGCATCGAAGGGGTACTTGTCGCATCGACGAGTAGGGGTACTTGGTCGTTTCAAACGTTCGTCGTGGTACTCGTGCATGTAGTAGTCGGACTTGACGGGTTCCGTGAGGTAGTCGAACTTGACGAAAACTGTAGTTGTACTCGGGTCGTTGCGGTCTTTAGCGGTAGTCGTACTCTGTTCAGGTTAACATCACAAGCAACAAAACAAAAAAAACAAAACAAAACTACAGCAGCAGGGACATGGTCACGGTACACAGCAGCACGGGACAGCAGGAGCTGCGGAAGGAGGCGGAGGCGGCTGCATCTGCTGGTTTTCGCGAGGGAGAGTGGCGAGGGAGGCCACGGGCCAGGGAGGAAGGGCCTGGCCTCGGCGCTCGACGCGAGGAGCAGAGGGCAGGGGCGCGCTCCAGCGCTGTCGACGGCTGGAGAGGAGGGCACCTCCTGGCAAGCTCGCAGGAGGAGGAGGGTCGCGAACTTGCTGCTGGAGGCGCAGGCGACGTCGGCGTGCGGCGATCCGGGCAGAGGGGCGCGGACGGAGGGAGCCGGGGCGCACGGGAGGACGAGGTGGAGGCCGGCGTCCATGGCGCGGCGGCGGCGGATGGCAGTGGCCGGGGCTGGCCGGAGGGAGGCCGTCGGGCGCAGGCCCTGGCCTTGCTGGAGGGAGCGGGGCGGGCAGCCTTGCTGGCTTCGGGGCGCGGGGGCGCTGGCTGTTGCCAACGGGACCGAAGCGAGAGGGTCGAGGCGAGGGAGAGAGCTGCTCGGGCCGGTGAGGAAGGAAGACGGGAGAGGGAGAAGGGTCGGCCTGGGAGCGAGGGAGACAGGGAGCGAGGAAAACGGGAATCGGGCTCGAGGACGGGATCGAGCGACGAGGGAGAGGGTTCGAGGGGAGGTGAGTGCGGCGGCGCTGAGGGAAAGAAGGAGAGAGCGAGCGCGATGCGGGGACGGGCTAGGGTTCCGGTGCGCTGGAGATGGGCCTGGGCTTGGGGAATGGTGGAGCCGAAGGTGGGCCAGCTGGCCTGGGCCTTAGGGAGGCCTGGGCTGGCTGGGATGCCCCTTTACTTTTATTTCTTAGCAGAAACAAAAGTGAAGAACGAAAAGAAAAAAAAGGGAGGGGGGGTTAGGGAAAAGAATTAGGACAAAGGAGTATTATTCTCGGGCATCATAAAAATGAGCAAAGTCCGAGAAAAATAGAAAAGGCATGATCGGAAAATAATCCAAACATATTTGAATTTAATTCAAATAGTTTTGAACTAAGACTTGATTATTGAAGTGTCCAAAAATGTCCGGAATTTTGGAGGAGCCTCGAAACAACGGAAAAGAATTATTGGCAAGAATTTGAAGGTGAAACTCGAAGTGAAAAGACATGGGGAAAAAGCAAGTGTGTTACGGTGAATTCCAACAAATGGAATATTTTAAATATAGCTCCCTAAAATATTGAGAGACTTTTATATGTTATAAAGAGAAGTCACCTTCCCTCGATTTAAATGGACCGAAGGTCCACACGAATTATTTAGGTTGAGATGCAAAATAAATATGACATGATGGCATGATGACATGATGTAATGCAAAAATAAATAAATAACACAAGCATAAAGAACACACGGGAGACCCCGGAACATCTGGAATCTTCTGGAATTTTCTGGGACGTCGGTCTTCGGGCGTCACAACTCTCCCACACTAACAGAGGATCTCGACCCGAGATCCTAGAGATATCACCGGGTAAAAACGGAAGAGGAAGAGGTAAAACAAAGTTGCTTCTTTGACAGACGAGTGAAACCAGGAACCATGAGAGGTTGAACAAGTTGAATAAAGAATACAACAGAGATGAACGAATATGAAAACACTCCGTTAGAAAGAGTAACAAGGAGCATAATGAGAACCTTGTAGGTTGAAAGACATGAAGCAAGAGCTCACGGATGACAAAAGAATTTGAAACCGCAATGGTATAGCCAAGGAATAAGAATGACAGAATTTGGACAGCACTCCGTCTGAAAATGGAAGGAAATGAACAAAAACTTGAGGAGATGGAATGATACTTGATGAAAACAACAACACATTGCCTCCGAAACAATTGAAAGAATGGCACAAGGGTAAGAAAGATTCAGATAGCACTCCGGTTAAAAGATAGGCAAAACTAGATAAGATGAGGGAACTTGAATGAAGAATACAACACTCCGGTTAAATGATAAGCAAGGGAAAGAACATGATCTTGAAAAGAAAACAAGATGATGGTTTGGAGAGAGCAATATCACAAAGCCTCCGGAATGACAGAATAGCATATAACTCAATGAAGAATGAATGGAGAAGAAAAAGACAACTTCTCCCAAAATGAATTTGAAAGAGCATCCTTACGAAGAAGGGTTGAACAGAGTTGATGAAAAATCAACAACGAAACGAATGAGGTTCATGTGGGCTTATGGAAAACATCTCAAAATTAAGAGGTGACAACCAGCCACTGACGGAAAACATTTGATTGGATTGAGATCAACAAGGAGACGATAAACTTATATCACCCGAATGATAAATGAAGAACTTGGGTCATTTATAAGCACCATAATAGCAACAATTCTCAAGGAAAACTTTAGGTGAAATATAACCCAAGATAACTCCAATGAATAATTAAAGGGTTGGAAAGCTCTCCTGAACAGGAAAATGATGGGTTTAAATATCCCATTCCTGACAACTTGTGAATCATGAAACACGAAGGAAAATTGTCAAAAATGACATAACACCATCTGAAAAAGATAAGGTAGAAAGGATTGCAATTGGAAAGCATGATGAAAATGCTTGAGCTCCAACAAGAATGTTGAAGAAGACTTCAAGGAAGAATTAAAACTTGATGAACCACCATGAAGAACTCCGGTAATGAAAGCATGAGAAGTGAAAGATGAAAAGAATAAGATTCAAGGCCTGCGATGAATTAGATGGAGCTGAAATGATATCATTGAAATAACTTGGAGCTCCGGAAAACAAGATGAACAACTTGGAACCAAGGATATGATATGATGAACAAGGTCCAGACAAAAGAATTAAATAACCTTGAAGGAATAAGAATAAGAATTATGTCATGCATATCCTTCACCAATTTAAATTGATGACAACCAAAGGATTTGGCATACTACTTATTCTCGTTGCAAAGAATTAAAGAGAGATCTAGCACAAGCTTGGGTAAAAAGTCTTCAACGAACCACCGGTAGGATTATGAAAAGAACGAGTGAATTAAAATGATAACAACGGAAGGGTAACTTGAAAGAACCACCGTAAGAATATGGAGACGAACGAAGAGACATCAATGAAGAATATTTGGAGGACGAAGTTGAAAACTGAGAACGAAGAAATATTCTGAAATGATGGCCTTCGGAGGATCACAAAGAAAAGAATTCATGAAATGCTCCGGATGGCATAAAAGAATTCCTCACAAACGGAACAATAATGAGGATGGCAAGAAGCTAGAACCACGAATCTTCAAGAAGACGGGTCAAGATTTAAGAGAAACTCTTCTTCGGTCTCCAAATACTGAGAAAGAAGACGAGAAAAGTCATGAAGAATTGTTGAGCACTCCGGAATGAAGAATTAAAAAGGTTGAACCAATGATGAACAAGAATTTGAAAGCGACCTTGGAGAAGGCATGTGACTGATGTAAATCATTCTTACGTCACACTTCGAAAAGAATTTGAGTATAACTCCGGAATAATTAGAAGAGTCAGGTAAGATCCTGGAAAAGACCTGTGGGTTAGGGCCCACTCAAAAGAAATCACCGTTGAAAAGATTGCTTGAGAGATATTGCACCGGTTGAATTAAAAGGCTTGAGTAAGATAACAATGCTCAAAATAATTTGAACGGGTTAAGAATGGAATTATGAATCTTCAGCACTCCCGATATGAATAGCAAGATGAGAATGAATAATTGGTGCACCGGAATAAGAAAACATTGTGAAATGAGGAAAAGTATAAGATCAACACCGAAACCTTGAATTACATCCACCGGCAGAATTGAGAACAAAAGAATGATGAACTTGAAGCTCTTGAGCATCTTCAAGATAATGCACCGGATAAGAACATTGAAGGAAAAGAATGAAGAAACATCACATGAATAAAAATGGATACTTCATTTAAGAATTTCTTGCTTCAAGAAAAGAAGGGAGGGAGGTGGGGAAACAAAGACAACTTGGGATGAAAGAACATACACCGTTGAGAAAAGACTAAGAGTTGATCTTGCAAATGATGAAAAGATCTGATTAACTCGAAGAAAAGGACGCCGGTTGAGAAGAATTTAACATGACCACCTTGATGATCAAGAAGAATTAGCAGTCTCATAGAAATATGAGAACACCGATTAAGAAGGTATGGAATCAACACTTGACATCGAAGCAACTCGAATACCAGAATCAAAACAACAACAAAGGGTAGATATTGAACGAATGAATTCCGTAGATACATCAACTCGACGAGAAGCCACTTGGAAGAACAAAAAGATAAATAAAAAGGAACAAGGATCAGATAGAACAAATACAAGATAAAAGTTTCGTTCGACATCTTCGTGCTGAAAGCTCATGGAACATGTTACAAAAGGGTTTTGCAATCCCCGGATCAGCATAGCCAAGGATCCTTTAAGATGCAACTCCCGATCAGAACAAGTCCATAAAACCACTTCACTCAATGTAGAACCCCAAACTTCATATCGAGCATCCGTTGGAAGAATGCCTAGAACTACTGGATAAACCCACCTATAGATTTCCGAAAGTTTCCAGTTATGCAATCAGGTGTTGGGGATACACGGGAAGCACCGCGCAATCAACTCTAAACCTACATCCAGGTGTATCCATCCTTCAACACATAACCAGTCTTTCTCGGAAACTGTTTACCTCGGACCTTCGAAAAGCATCCACTATAACAAGCTATGGCAATACTCTCGAACTACCTCCCCAGTACTGGGTGATGTCGGGGTTATCTTGCCACTGGCCGTATAGGAGAGATTTTCGATGTCGGCCGTCTTAAGTATTTAGTACTACCGCGATATGCTTGTTACAATGATACCCCGAAGCTCAACTCCTCGGTAACAGGAGGCATCGGGAACAATATCCTTGTCACAAGAACATCGAAACAATCCCAGAATACTCGCGGGATCCTAAAAAAAATTTGGTGCAATTTTTGAAAGTAGAAGAGGTAAGAGTAATCGTCAGGAGTCATCACCAGAGAGAAAGGGGATGAGAAGCAAAGAAATCCTACTCTCCGATATAATATAGGACTCAAAAAAAAGTTTTCAGTGTGTGCCTAGACTCGACCGTCAACGATTCGATCAATCAGTGGGGGCTTCTAGGTCGGAGAAGGCTCTGAATACCAACTTGTAATGCCCAGGATGGGACTATACCTCCTACGTGTCGAGGCACGACTTAAAGGTATAAGCCCATCCTAGAATGATCTCAAGTTTGGTATCTTTGCACGACTCATGTAAAAGGGGGATTAAAATGCAAAAGGAGATAGTTGGCTTACACTCGCCACTTCACACAATACAATAAATAAACAAATCATCATTCAGAACATCACAACCCGACTACGGGTGAAGATCCAAAAAAAAAGATACCAAAACAACATAAAGCCACAGGTCAAGATCGAATCCTAGTAGAAACCACTACTGATCGTCGAAACGCCACAAACAAACGGCCACTCTCTTCAACGAGCTCCTGGTGAAGAACTTGAACCAGCTTCTGCTTCAAACTCGGCTGAACCTGCATCTGGTGTTGTAGTAACTGTGAGCCACGAGGACTCAGCAATCCCATAACCATGGGTAACAAGACTAGCAAAGCTTTAAGGGTAGGAAGAGGTAAAGTGGTGAGGCTGCAGCAGCGACTAAGCAATATATGGTGGCTAGCTTACGAGTACCAGAATAGGATGAGAAGCTACGCAAACGGTCGCAAAAGTAGTGATCGCTAAAGATCCTAACTACATATGGTCAAACATAACCCCACCGTGTTCTCTTCTCAAAATGAAAAGAGACAGTCACGGTTACTCACACAGTTGTGTCTTTTTACTTCGGATCCTCTGTCAAGTTTTCTACAACCGGACATTAACAAATTCCCATCTGCCACATAACCGCGGGCACGGCTTTCGAAAGTTCATAACCCTGCAGGGGTGTTCCAACTTAGCCCATCACAAGCTCTCACGATTAGCTGAAGTGATAAATATAATATCATCACTCCTTATCTTAGGGAAAATCCGACCAGGCTCGGAATCCCTGTAGCACAAGTCATTTCGACAATGGTAAAACAAGTCCAGCAAGACCTCCCGGCGTGCCGACACCCTGATAGTAGCCGCGCGTATCTCGTCTCAGGCCACGACCGGATGAGCACAGCGTACAGCAACCGAAGACCCCAGGTGACTGGGTGGCACCGCACACGACTCTATTTGGGACCAACACCATCAGCACTGGCCCCCCCCCTGCTATGTAGAATTAAGAATCCTCGGGTAGCGCTAACTCCCTATGCAAATTTAATTAATTAATTAAGTTGTTATTATGAGGCAAATAAAACCAATGTTGGGCCTTGCTGGAGGAGTTTTATTCAAAGTCGAACTGTCAAGGGGTCCCCATTACACCCATCGTGTTAGGAACGCAAAATCAAGGAACATAATGCCGGTTTATCGGCGCCTAAGGTGGCATGAGTGGAACAAAACACCGAGCAAAAGGCCAAGCCTTCCACCCATGCCCAGTATATAAGGTGTGTTAATAATAATTATAGATATTGTGATATATCCAACAACAAGTTCCCTCCTGGAACGGACTTCATCTTCACCTGCAACTAACAACGCTATAAGAGAGACTGAGCAAGCGGGGCTGAGCAAGCGGGTAACATAGCCAAACAGTGGTTTTGCTAGGAAGGTTTCAAATGTTAGAGGTTTCATGGCAACAAGGAGAGGCTGACATAAAAGATGGGTATCGCGACATGTAACGATAGCATCGAGACAACTAAGCATGGCAATGGTAGTAAAGGTATCCAAGGGTATGATCATCTTGCCTGGGATTCCACAAGGGAGAAGAACGGATCCAAGAGGAAGACGAAGCAGCAGTCGAGCGAAACCTCACAACTCCGGAACGAAACCGAAGCTAACAAGAGAAGCAACCGGAAAGAAAAACAAACAACACGGTAAACACACAAGCATAAACATGACATACGATGCACATTCAAGTATGATGCATGACCGGTTTAATTATGCATGGCATGGCAAAGTGCACAAACAAAACTACAAGTTAAGTGGAGCTCAATATGCAACGAGTTTCATATTGACGAAACACCACATCATAATTATTTAATTGACTCTCGTTATTTACAAGACAAGATTAAATGTTTTTAACATGGCAAGAGGTGAAGCATAAAGTTACTACACTATTTAGGCATTTTAAATGAGGCCGGAAAAAATAACAACAACATATCCGGAAAATCCCCATGAGCATGTTTAGTAATTATAAAGCAACAACAATTAACTTTTATAATGTTGTTAAATGATGCGGATGACATGAACAAGTTTATGCAAGTTTTATTAAAAGGTTGACTTAAAAGAGATAAGAAGCATTTGTCACCGTGGTGGAATGAAAGGGTGCCACGACAACGATCCGAAATGAGGCAATGGCATCATATCGGTACCGGTAACTCGGTGAGGGACCGGTGCAAAACAAAAGGTGGAGTGAACGAGTTGAACAAGATGATGGGGTGGTCCCGTTGCCGGGTTCCCACGAGTCGGTGGCGAGGCAACCGAGGAACATGACAAAAGGTCGGAACGGGCACGAGCACACACGGGAGACAACATTTCATACAACCACAACAAGCATGCATCTCACGGGTCATCCACGGGGTCGTTTCGGTATACCTTCGAAGCGTGCGTTTCGGGGCGGTTCGAGACGTCGAGGGACGTAGTGGAAGTAGAGGAAGTAGCCGTTCCGTAGAGGGAAGTAGTTGTACTCGGGTGACGGTAGATGTACTCGTTCCGTTCGTTCTTGCCGGTTCCACGACGGCGGTAGTTGTTCACGGTCATCGGTAGTCGTTCGGGTCGTCGTGGACGTAGTGGAACTTGGTCTCGGCGCATCGAAGGGGTACTTGTCGCATCGACGAGTAGGGGTACTTGGTCGTTTCAAACGTTCGTCGTGGTACTCGTGCATGTAGTAGTCGGACTTGACGGGTTCCGTGAGGTAGTCGAACTTGACGAAAACTGTAGTTGTACTCGGGTCGTTGCGGTCTTTAGCGGTAGTCGTACTCTGTTCAGGTTAACATCACAAGCAACAAAACAAAAAAAAACAAAA
>LR738712.1:75510232-75521137 GCA_902687465.1 Secale cereale | reverse complement strand
AAAACTACAGCAGCAGGGACACGGTCACGGTACACAGCAGCACGGGACAGCAGGAGCTGCGGAAGGAGGCGGAGGCGGCTGCATCTGCTGGTTTTCGCGAGGGAGAGTGGCGAGGGAGGCCACGGGCCAGGGAGGAAGGGCCTGGCCTCGGCGCTCGACGCGAGGAGCAGAGGGCAGGGGCGCGCTCCAGCGCTGTCGACGGCTGGAGAGGAGGGCACCTCCTGGCCAGCTCGCAGGAGGAGGAGGGTCGCGAACTTGCTGCTGGAGGCGCAGGCGACGTCGGCGTGCGGCGATCCGGGCAGAGGGGCGCGGACGGAGGGAGCCGGGGCGCACGGGAGGACGAGGTGGAGGCCGGCGTCCATGGCGCGGCGGCGGCGGATGGCAGTGGCCGGGGCTGGCCGGAGGGAGGCCGTCGGGCGCGGGCCCTGGCCTTGCTGGAGGGAGCGGGGCGGGCAGCCTTGCTGGCTTCGGGGCGCGGGGGCGCTGGCTGTTGCCAACGGGACCGAAGCGAGAGGGCCGAGGCGAGGGAGAGAGCTGCTCGGGCCGGTGAGGAAGGAAGACGGGAGAGGGAGAAGGGTCGGCCTGGGAGCGAGGGAGACAGGGAGCGAGGAAAACGGGAATCGGGCTCGAGGACGGGATCGAGCGACGAGGGAGAGGGTTCGAGGGGAGGTGAGTGCGGCGGCGCTGAGGGAAAGAAGGAGAGAGCGAGCGCGATGCGGGGACGGGCTAGGGTTCCGGTGCGCTGGAGATGGGCCTGGGCTTGGGGAATGGTGGAGCCGAAGGTGGGCCAGCTGGCCTGGGCCTTAGGGAGGCCTGGGCTGGCTGGGATGCCCCTTTACTTTTATTTCTTAGCAGAAACAAAAGTGAAGAACGAAAAGAAAAAAAAGGAAGGGGGGGTTAGGGAAAAGAATTAGGACAAAGGAGTATTATTCTCGGGCATCATAAAAATGAGCAAAGTCCGAGAAAAATAGAAAAGGCATGATCGGAAAATAATCCAAACATATTTGAATTTAATTCAAATAGTTTTGAACTAAGACTTGATTATTGAAGTGTCCAAAAATGTCCGGAATTTTGGAGGAGCCTCGAAACAACGGAAAAGAATTATTGGCAAGAATTTGAAGGTGAAACTCGAAGTGAAAAGACATGGGGAAAAAGCAAGTGTGTTACGGTGAATTCCAACAAATGGAATATTTTAAATATAGCTCCCTAAAATATTGAGAGACTTTTATATGTTATAAAGAGAAGTCACCTTCCCTCGATTTAAATGGACCGAAGGTCCACACGAATTATTTAGGTTGAGATGCAAAATAAATATGACATGATGGCATGATGACATGATGTAATGCAAAAAAAAAATAACACAAGCATAAAGAACACACGGGAGACCCCGGAACATCTGGAATCTTCTGGAATCTTCTGGGACGTCGGTCTTCGGGCGTCACAGATTTCCTGTTAATTGAGTGGACAACTTTTTTACTTGCGTTACCTAGAGTTCAGAGTTCGGCTTATACTTAGGCGAGGCGTTTGTTTATTTTACGCTTTGACGAAGTCCATAATACGGCCGAATATCATATTTTGGTGCTTATTGTATGTCATGCTAATTTACATGCTTTATCTGTACATACTTATATGTTTGGGGAGTTGAATCGGTCAAGCAGTGCATTTCTTATGCTACCTCCTCCATTTTTATACTGAATCCAGCGCCGAAGGTTTCCACAAGCAAGTGAGGAATCCCACTTCGCGCCATATAGGGTACGTAGTTTTTAGAAACGTCCATGTTGCAGACAAATCTACGTGAGCAGTCTCAAAATGGAATTTTCAACCACGCACGGTGAGAGTGATTACAGAGAGTTCTAGCATATTCTGCGTACAGATTACAGAATAGTTTTTTTTTCTTGGAAGACAAACAGGAAGCCATGACGGCTCCCCTACTTCATTACCTTTTTTTTCGAACACGCTTTTCATCATTACTTCAATGGAACAAAGAATACGAGTTCAGTTTTGTGCCGGAAATCATATATCGTACTAGTTTTCAGAAAAGACCAGTCTACCTTACAATTTCAGTTAATTAAGAAGAAGACAATTACCGAATTTATTAACAAAAAACCAGACAAGAACCAATAAAAACAAACCACGTGCGGAATAATCACAAAGCATAAACCATGTTACCGCACAAACGGCCTGAGAAACACTTGTATGCGCCACAACCACAAATTCGCCGCACCTCTACATCGCAGACGAACCCACCAAAAAACCTCGCCATCAAATCCACAGTGAAAGGCCAATGAGGACAAATTAGGAACAACCAGGAGGATCTATCCACCATCAGTCCATCGGATCTTACAAAACCGTAGCAGGAACATGACCCGCAGCCGCCGTATGCGCGTACGTACAGCCATTTACAGACGGAGCAGAGGAAATTCACGCCGCAATTTCGGAAGGAATCAATCAAACTAACCAAAGCTAGGATCACAAGGCATGTCGGGTGGTCGCTCTTGAGGGCAGAGTGTAAACAACAGCAAGTAGCAACTAGCAAGTGGACGGTGGTAAACCTCGGAACCGATCCAGTCTACAGCTAGAGTCTTCCAGTAGCAACGCTTGCTGTCTCCCTGCATCTGTCTGTAGCGGCCACGCCTGACGAAACCGTCAAAGACAGCAACGGCGTATCCAATGCGGCAAGCACGCGCCCCTTCCACACGGCCTCTCTCTTTCAGCCAAAAGTTTCGTGGCTTCATCTGAGCAGGATGGGTCTCATCTGCTAATCCGTGATACCTGGTTTCATAGATTTTTTTTTTCATGTTCGGTTATTAGAGCAGGTGAAGTCACGGGAGACGGACAAGGAGAAGATATCAGCGATGCGCGGAGCAAGCGCGTTGGTGATGTGGATGTCGGGCATACATTTAAGCCAGGCGCCATGGTTGATCCAGCCTCACGGAATTGTGCTACCGTGATGGCAGTGATACACATTGTTCCTCTTGTTGCTGACTCTGGTCGACTACTTACCGTCAAGCGCGACGTTTTCAAGCAACTTCATTGCACGGTAGCTATATTCACATTGCTCTGGTTTTAGTTTTAGGTAGTACTACGTAGCATTTCACATCACATGGCTTCCTGCCAAGGTTTTGCTTGGTAGTAAATGATAGTACGTATTACGATTGAATAGCTAGAGAAACCACCAAGCACGTATAGATATCAGGTGTCAACTGTCCAATTGGCTCACAAGCGTTCATGAACTGATGTATACAAAATCAGGCACAAGGACGTACATGCAGCACCATATATATAGTTCATATGTATGAACAGAGACGAAGACAATTGGCACACAGCAATTGCCAAATGTCAGCCACATGTCTGACTGAGGGTGGACTGAAAAACGTAAATGTGCGTGGCTCCAAGTGGCAACATCAACCAGTACTAAGTTATAATACGGGTCATAATCAACCACAGGAACATATATATTCACCAGGATCGGTATAAAGCTGAGGTTCAAATTACATCCCCAAACTTCTTCAAATTCCAATATTCCTCAAGAATGGTTCTCCGTTACTCGTACAACTTTATTTCCTGCATCCAAAATTAGCTGAATAGAATTACAATTCAAATACTCAATCTTCACGGCACGTACTGGTAAATTGTCAGGTCTTCCTGAAAGAAATATGGGAGGTAGAAAAGAATGCAGGAAAGAGTAGGAACATAGCCTTCACTCCTACGTACTAATGTAAATGAAGCATCATAATCTGGTTTCATAAGGTAAACTTAAGAGGAGGTTTGACTAATAAGTTACGGTCACCAACCATGGCATGACAGCATCAATATAATGATATCAATAATGAGCAGGTAATAACAGCATGCCAGCAGAAACAATCTCAAGACCAAGATTAATTCCAACCCGTACTATATTGTGAAAGGGGATAACTTGCTACCCCAAATTGATGCAAACAATCATGTAGACCAACCTCACAATTTTGTCAACATGTTAATCTAGTTTGTCAAACAGAATGCTAACTTCTCCACAACTACTTTCTTGCAGCAGACACGAGATGGATGTCCATGATGTGACAATGGAACAGGGTGTGTGCATATTCTGGCCCAATTCACCCAATTCCTTGCAATGTCTTTTCTTTGCTCACTTCCACGACATAATGCAATCTTCACAGTTCCATGTACCAAAAAAATCTAGCATGTACAAAAAATCTGGCATGTACAAAAAAATTCAGGGTTGGCATGTACTCACTAGTGTAGTGTCAAAAACATTCTTATATTATGGGACAGAGGGAGTACAAATTTTCTGAGGGTTGACATGCACAATTTCATGGTCTTATGGAACAAGCACAACATTTGACTAATATAGTAATAGGAAAAAGTTGCTTATCTGCTAGTACTAAACGAATCCACTATATGCTAATGATGCTTCCGACACCCTGGACCTGCGTGTCAGCCTCTCATATGAGAGGCATACTATGAATACAGTAGTTGTTCAATAGCGTATAAGCAATTTACTCAAACTATTGGGCCTTGACAGTCTATTGGACCTTAGAGGACCTTCATACGGAAGTATCGACGAATCTGGGAGGAATAAATGGACCTTCAGTCCTTGACAGTCTATTATACAGCAACAGCATAGCCTTTCTACAACATATTGCCGCAAGTGGGAGCTTAATGCTACATCCATAGGCGCAAAAGATACATGTCACAACAAAGTTTATGGAAGTACAGTTTGCTTGGGCATGCAACCACATGAACTCTGGAATGATTTGCACCTCTGCATTTCGTAAAAAAAATTGGAAACGATTAAGGACTGTACCAACTTTCACTAGCTCACAGCACAAGTCGATGATCACATCTAGCCTTATTGTTCCAGATACAGTCCAGCACAACAATACCAACTAACGAAGTTGTACATATAAACAACCCATGTGACCCTCGGCAAAATTTTACTCACACAGATGCAATAGCAATTTCTAAGATTTCATGTCCTATGCCACACTAGAAATTGGAATCCTATGTTTACATGAATTATCAATCACACAACAGAAGATGCTTCAGTCAGTAGGATGCACCAAGAAATCTATGCCAAAATATAATATGGTTTCATCACTCAGTAATATGATACGATTGCTTTAGTTGCATCAAGAATAGGCATTCAGCCTTAACGTCTTATTTTCTTGCATACAGGTCAAATCAAGTAGCACAAATTGGTATGGCCCAAAACAATGTGTCACATACCATAGTTTCTTGCTTACTGCATCAGTTAGAGAATGAACGTTTGCGTCTCTGAACATCAAACTCAACATCAATGAGGTCAGTTATACCAGCATTAATCTTCTGTCCTACTCGGACAGGACCTACACCATCGGGAGGAGTACCTGTAGAGGGTCCATGAAATAACTGACAAAGGGATCCCTTAATGCACTAGAAGTCAAAAACAGCTGTATATCAGCAAGAAAAAGAGACGTTACCAGTTAATATCACATCGCCCTCCATTAATGTCATGATGGAACTGATATAACTGATTAGAAAAGGAATCTTGAATATCATATCACTTGTAACTCCCTTCTGCCTAAGTTCACCATCTACCTGGACATGGTTGTTCAATGCTTGTTAATGATAATGTCATTACTTTGATTGCAATCTGCAATAAATTCTCGGTACATATTTATACAATTACCTTTAGCCACAGTTCTAGATCATAGGGATTAGCGATCGCTGATTTCGGAACCTATTTAACAGTCACCAAAATTAACAAATATCATGATAATGCACACGAATGATACATAGAATGTTTAAAGGTCAAACCACAAAAACCATGATTCAATAACATAGGGAGGTGTTCTCATCGACAATGAAAGTTAGGTGGGTTTTTTAGACACAACTGTCTACATATGAAGAGTAAATATCCTGGTCTATTTGCAAGAGAAACTATTGCTTACCACTGCACTAATTGGAGTAAAGGTGTCCTGTACTTTACCCAAAGTCCAAGGAAGACCTGCAGACTACAAATTCCAATGGTTATTGCTAGAAAGTTCAAGAAAAGAAAAATATCTTACATTATAGGACCGAGTGTTTTACTTATAAGGTCATGCTGATCAGTTGATACTACCAAGTTATGCAAAAAGATAGTTCCAAAACATATGTAAAATTTATTGGATGGAGAGATTGTAACAAGTTGTTAACATACCAAAACGAAAGTACAGGTTTGTGTTTATTCACACAATTGTAGAAACATGGAACTTTTTAGAGTACAATGGGATGTTTGTTGGTGGATTTCTTTATGCAGGTCAAATATCAATATTCCTTGACCTGATCACTGGAAAGGAGAGAATTCTGAGACTACGGTATATGGTTGTTGCTAAAAAATTCATAAGTTACTCTAACTATATTTAAGGTTTCAAAAACCACCAGGAATGGCAGGAAGTTGCAACAAAACAGAACAGGTGGAACAAGACTAGAGTGAAGTAGAAAACTATAGCTCTAAGTGCAAACCTTAGAAGCTGATTGCAGATCGTTTGATGACATGTCCAAAGCAAGTGCATATCCTGGGAAACCAGATATGTAAGCAGTCATATAGAGTTTACTATGTCATAACTGAAAAACAAATGAATGGCTTTTGATTTACTCATACAGTTCATGCCAGCTACACTATGACGAAGCAATAACAGTAACCCCCCCAAAGGCTCTGTTTCACAGAATACAGTAAGAAAGAGGGGGAACCCACCAAACAAGACCACATGCAGTTAAGCCCTGAAAGCTTATCACCAAAAATAGTCAAACAATGAATGTTCTTCACTCAAGTTTCCCTTTAACTTGAAACACAGAAGTCAGGCCATTTTCCACTAGGACGATAGAACAGCACCCAACAGTCCAACAGGTAAACAAAAGAAAGTGTGATTTAGCACAGGAAAGATGCACTTAAGATTCAATAAGAATGATGGCCTAGAACTTATCTATTCTAGAATGCATATATGCATTTTCCAACAAGCTTGTCAAATATGAAGAGAATAATTTTCTCTTCGTAATTGCTACAGCCACTGCCCTCGTTCTATTAAAGTAATGTCCAAATCATTTGTAATTGCTGAATAAAAGTTCCCACAGTTTTTGTAGCATGGGGATCTCCTAGTTCGTTTTGCTGGTACATTGTCAGTACAAAATTTTGCAATTACACTAGTTGTACCCCACAGGCAAGAATGCAGATCCCTAATGAGCAACATTCTTCAGATCACTTATTGCATTACCACACAATTCTTAAACAGGGGTTATCGCGCAGGGATGGCATCTGATAACCACGGCTCCTAATTTACCTCCGACGAAATCCATGGCGGAGGCCTCGGGGACATCGCGCGCGCGCCGGGAGATGACGACGGCGAGCTCGACCTCGTGGTGCAGCGACTCGAGCGGCTCGGGCACCTCGATGGGGCCGGCGGTCGGGCCAGCGTGGAGGAATGACGACGTGGGCTTCAGGAACAGGACGGGTTCCTGCAAGCAGAGCAACAAGGCCGCCGCTGCCGCGACCGGATCAGAGACCGCGTAGGAAGAAGGGCGCCCAGTGTCTTGGGATGGGAGAGGGTCAGGGTCAGAGGGGCATGGACCTTGAGGACAGGGTTGCCGAGATCCTTGGCATGGGAGATGTAGTTGCGCCCGGCACCGACGATCTTCGTGCTCGCCGCAAGGAGCCTCTGCGCCGCCGCTGCTGCCATGGCCGGGAGAGTTGCAACAGTGGACGACTTTTTTTTCGGAGTTTGGGAGAAACGAATGATTTTCTGGTGAGTTTGTGACAAAACCTGGCCATATGGACGGCCCGGCCCGGCACGGTCACGTAGGCCATTTTTAGAGGACCGACATGGCACGCCAGATAAACGGGCCGGCCCGGCAAGGAACGGCTGCCGGCCCACGTTGGTTTTCAGCCTTTTGGGCTGTTTCGGCCTTTCGGGCCTTTAGCTTTGTATATTTTTTTTTTACCGAGAGTGGGACCCATGAGACCTATTACTTCGCTGATCCCTAACCCGCCAAGGATGGTTTCTGAGCTCATTGACATGACCACTACCACATGGAAGGAAGGCCTTATCAGAACGGTCTTTCTCCCCTTTGATGCGGACGCCATCTTGACAATACCGCTGTGCACGAGAAACATGAGTGATTTTTGGTCATGGAGCACTGAACGCCGGGGTTTCTTTACTGTCAAATCTGCTTATCGGATGGTGTTGAACACAAAGCTGCAGAGAGAAAACTGGTTGGAGGAAAACGCAGGCACCTCGAACGTGGCGACAGAGAGCGAGGCTTGGACATCTCCGTGGAGGATCAAAGTGCCGTCGAAGCAAAATATTTTCGTATGGCGTCTTGCTCGGAATTCAGTGCCAACTGCTGATCTACTGCACCACCGTCATATGTCAGAATCACCTTTGTACGTTCTATGCGGAGCTAGAGACTCGTGGAGGCATGCTTTACTAGACTGCACTATGTCCAGATGCATATGGGCCCTAGCAGATGAACATGTGGTAGAACAAATGAGCTTGAACGAAGATACTAATGCCAAGAATTGGCTTTTTGCTTTGCACGATGCATTATCCCATGCAGATTTTGTGCGGATGATCATAACACTTTGGGCAGTGTGGAAATCAAGGAGAAAGGCAATATTTGAAGATATCTATACCAGCCCGATGTCAACACATCAATTTATCCAGTCATATCTAGCGGACCTGCAGGTAATGGACAAACCGAGAAGCATTCCGCCGCCGGATCCCCAGTTGGCACGCCCAACAAACTGGTTGCGGCCACCGGCTACATTGGTGAAAATTAATGTTGATGCATCAGTTGCAAACGTACATAGAAGGGGAGCTGTTGCTGCAGTATGCTGAGAGCATGACGGCAACTTTCTTGGAGCTTCAGTGATCATTTTCACAGGTATAACTGACCCGACAACACTGGAGGCTCTTGCTGTCCGGGAGGCACTAGCCCTCGCCGAGGATTTGAACCACCAGAGAATTCACGTTGCATCCGACTGCAAGGTGGTGGTGGATGATATCATGCATCGGAGTCTGGCTAGCTATGGAGCCATCATACATGAAATTATAGCCTATAGTAGTTCTTTCATTTTATGTAACTTTGTTCATGAGTTTAGGAGCTCCAACTTTGAAGCTCACAATTTAGCGAAGCATGCCTTGAAATTAGGGGTGGGTCGCCATGTTTGGTTAGGACACCCCGATGATCTGATGTTCGTCCCTGTAAACATTGTGACGTTATAAATAAAGCTTCGCGAGATTGTCTCAAAAAATGCAGGAAAATGTAAAAATGGAGAAAGAAACTACAGAAATTTGTAAAAGCGGCAAAGTGTCATATGGATAAATATTTAGCTTTATTAGTAGATGTCTCATTAAAACCTTCTAGGTAAACCCCGGTAATGATCTTACGTAATGAAGATGGCGCAATTATTTTCTGGGCGTGCAGACAACTGTTCTCGGGACGCGTTGGCAGCTGAGCTCTGCGGGTGCATTGAAGGACTATCGCTTATGGAAACTGCGGGTACCCCCCGCCCTCTTGAAGAGGTTCTTCAAAAAAAAAACTGCGGGTACTTATAAACTGGAACAATCTATTCTACTTATGGAAACTGCGGGTACCCCCCGCCCTCTTGAAGAGGTTCTTCAAAAAAAAAGGACTATCGCTAGCTATTCAACGAAGAAATTCCCCCATTATCAACAAAATGGACTCGCTCACTGCGGTCTCCATGATTCAAGAGAAGGTGGTGGATAGATCGGTATATGCTTCCCTGGTGAAGCAAATCAAGTTCGTGAGAGGTCTTAGAGAAACTTGTGTTACTCATGTGAGTTGTAGTCAGAATAATGCTAGTGACTGTCTTGCTAGTTTTGCTAGAGTTGAGCTTAGAACTATGACACGGCTTGGTTCTGGCCCACCCAGGGTTTTGGATGTGGTACAAGCCTATTGTAATGATACTATGAATGAGTAATACAAATTTTCCTACCGCAAAAAAAGGCCTCACAATTTACAAGAAAAGACTCGACAGACCGACAGTCAACCCGTGATGAATAATAATTCTCTAATTTAGTTTTTGTAGTACATATATTGAATTTTACAAGTTTAATATTTGAATTATGGACATAGGAAATGTCTAACGACGACGATAGGATCCCGGAGTGCGACTGGTGTGGCGACGACCAGGGTTTTTGTGTCAGGCCTCACCTGGTAGATGGTCGATGCTTCCGTGTTAAGCTCGATGAGACCTTCGATGTTAAAACGGTATGCAACGACAAGTCTTTTTTCGTAATTAAGCATGACTTATGCTTCTTCAACGTGTAATTTTCGTCTTTTATAATTCGACTAGCTTATTCCATGCCATGCAAGATACTATGTCTTGGAGCATCTGGATTTCGAAGATCATGAAAATATGGAGACAAAGATAATTCATCTCAGGACCCATCATGGTTATTATTTTGCTGTAAAGCTATACAATTCAGAGAGCATAACCCATTTTGGTTGCTCGAATTGGTAAGCACTGTGCAAGGCATATGATTTTCAGGAGGGTATGTATGTCACCTTCGATCTTGGTGATCATGACGATGGCATTTGGGTCCTTGTTGATACGCTTCCACTTCTACCTCTATGTGAGTTTCTCAAACATATTTATTAAGTAATTTATATTGTTTATTTCAAAATAGTTGACATCTTATTTCCATTAATAGCTTATTTTCATTCTTCAAAAGATTGTATAAAAAGTATACAAAAGTGATAACATAATAGTTTTTTAACAATTAAAAAATATAGATACATTGAAGACGTACCAGCTAGGTATTTGGCTCGTTTTGTATTAGATTTTTTTTTTTGCAAAATGGACCTCAAAAAATAATATGGGTGTTTTCTACAAACAATGCTCCCACCAACCCAACGGCGGAGCTA
>LR738712.1:75499653-75510171 GCA_902687465.1 Secale cereale | reverse complement strand
ATTAGAGAAAACATTGAAGATTTTTGTTCTGCGGGCTAAGATTGAAGAAAAAATAGTTATTAGCCCCCCCTAACAATCATATTTTCTGCTCCACCCCCTGTTGTTCTCAGCTAGCTCTGCCACTGCACCAACCTCATGTGAAACACGTGTGACCATTTCGAGCCAAAAAACAGTTAGCTGGGCGGTCTAACAGGTGGCGTGGCCAGTTTCTAACTAGACTGCACCCGCATTGGACGCAGCTTCAGTGCCGTAAAGGCACCTGCCTTTGGGTCACGAACATGTGGACCAGCCACCTGTTGGGCCCACATGTCATAGGCAAAAAGGCAGGTGCCTTAAGACTCAGAAGCGCAGTCCACACGCATCACACGTGTTCTTTTTGCCTGTAAAGTAGTGGTCTTGTACAGCTCGTTAGAGAGATCATGGAGGCATAGAGGAGGGGCTACTTGGACTGATTTTGGGTTATGAATGAGAAGTCCCTTATTCTTACTGTTTTTCGATTCATGTTGGAATCCAAAGGTTTTTAGATTTTGCATGTTTGACATGTTGGCACGTTTTCATTGAATTTCTCAGTTTCTCCTTTATGCAATTGCTATGGTACTGAAATTTCTGGTCACTTGTGCTCCATATTCCTTGTGAGGTTTGCTAACACTTGTGCTCCATCTCCCTCATCCCCAATTGTCGAGACATATGAAAACCCTTGGTCGGTGTCGTCTTTTCTTTTACCTGTTTCTGAAGCTTAGTTGTCTTTTGGCAACAATGATTATGTAGTCATTAGAAACCACCCTCTAGTCTTGGTGTTGGTGTTGGGTTTGATTTGGTTTGATTTGATATTATAGATGATGCTTGGTTGTATCAATCACACACATTGTTCCAATGTTTAAGATTTGATTTTGCTACCTACCAGATCAGCATGCTCAATTTGCACAATGACCAGTTTTTTTAACTAGCATCTATGGATGACCTCCTTGGATGTGGATGGCCTTCTTGGAGGAAAGATGTTCTAGGAAAAGTATTAGGCCTGTGGAAATGGCAAGTTGGTGGCAAAGAAATTTTTACCTATTTACATTTCGCATGTTTCTTATTTGTCCCTTTTGCTATATGTCAGTGATGCCATCGTTATGTGACTGGAATTTCTAGCCAGTTGTACTCCCTCTCATGTCTTGCCTGATACATAGGACAACTTATTTACTGACTAGGGGAGAAACTATTCTCAACTCAACTATAGTTTCTGGATTCCCAACATGTAGCTTCATCCTTACTAATTTGGACCATGCTTTTCTGTTTTGGCTGATGCATTGCATCATTGTACACTACTACTTTGTATCTGTTTGGAGTAAGTTTTTTTCTCCTTTTTGTCCATGTGCATGTATTGAGTCCATAGGTTTTTACATTTTGCATGTTTGACTTGTTGGCGTGCAACTTGGGCTTCCTGACTGACAACAAACTCATTTTGGTTGCAGATTTGTTATATTCTGAAAATGGCAGTTGTAGCTTGGGGCAGCGAGCATATTCTCTGCTCTTCCCTGGTGTCCTTCACGCGGTCATGGGCCTACTGTCGGTTTGCTTTCTTTCGTGGTTGTGGTTTCAGCTAGCTCACGAACCGGCGACGACGTGGTTCGGCCTTGGCTAGCGACATTGAAGGTACTCTCTTCTTCCTCCTCTGATCTTCCCTTTTTCTCTGGGCACATGGTCGTTGAAGGGTATGCAATGATGTACATGTATGGTTTAGACACCCCCATATGTCCTTTTTTCAATAAATAGTTAATCAGGATACTCTCATGTTAGTTGTGAACCTTTAATATATGCAAATGTTCCTTCTCTTGTTTAACAATCCAGTAGTAGGAAGTTAGCTGAGCATCAATAGAATTCATAGGTTAGCTTATAAAGTAAATCTGGATACTTTTGGAATTAGAACGGCAGGGTCCAGAGCTTCCTCTTTTCAACATTGAAAATCTTGGTGGTTGGCTGGCCAATTGTGCTAATGAAATACTCTAGATTTGGGTTGTACAGCCAGCCAGTTATTGCTGGACTTGGACAGGACGATGAGCCGTTTATTTGTACCATGGGTTGCATTGGTGTAGAGTAGGTATCAGTATGTGTGTGTGTGTGTGTGTGTGTGTGTGTGTGTGTGCCTTCTGTGCATATTTGTGTTCCAAGTATTTCATGCACATGGCATTCTGGTTTATTATCCCCTTCTCATTGTCGCCGTTTCTACTTCATATTTGATCCATCCATCCACCTCTAAGAGGATGAAGTAGAAGACTGCGATCTCTATGAGCTGATGGGTTTGTCGTCAAAAGCTTGTTGGCATCGATCGCTATGCTACTGGTGGGCTCTTGTTAGCTTGTGGTGTGATTGAAGGAAGACGCTTGTGGTGTGACTAAAGGAGGATGGCCGGTGGTTGTCATGGTGAAGCCTGAGGCCATGATGATGGATGGAGCCATCGGTTGTTGTTTGTCGAGATTAGTTACTTGTTTGTAGAATTGTTGTGTTGTGTTGGTAGGATTGTTGTGTTGTGTTGCTCGTAGCTCTCGGATATCATCCATCATGGTAGTGTTATTCATGGATGGTATAGGACAAGGCAAAACACACAGGTTGTTGTATTTCTACTCGCAAAAATATGTGATATATAATACCACTGTTTCAATGCTTCGCAAATTTGTACCCAACGTGTTATGTTGCCGAAATTTCTAGCTGAAATTCCCACGGCTTGTCAAAATTTTGGCCTTCTTTGTAAGGACACGAAAGCTTTAGGGTGTTGACTGCATAATCTTGGGGTCCTGTATGTTATGTTCATACAACTAATCGGTCTTGACTGCAAAAGATTTGCCTCTTGTACATCGTATCAGAAATCTTTGTGGGCGTCGCAAGATCTACTGGTTGAGTTCTGAGTGAGATGCAAATTATGGGCGCCAGACTTGGCGGTGGCTACATGGTTGGACCACCGACTCCTATTGAGGGTCATTGTATTGTTCCACTCTTCTTCAGTGGCTCCACGATCACCTAGATAATCAAAGGTAAATCCCTCTGCCGGAGAGTTTGGCGTCAGCGGCGAATAGACATCGTCCTCACCGGACTCAGGTTGTCATAGCTGCAAAGGGGGTGCTGGCACCGTGATAGTGAGCCTCTTGGGTATGCCACAAGGGTCACGTAGTCACGCGGTCATCAGCAACACCCACTTATCTGTAGTCGGCAGCATGTTGATGAGCAAGCCATCAACACTCGTGAGGCTAACTCCAGCGCACGACCCCATCCGGACGTCCATTTTGCCCGGATTATGTCTGTTTGGGTAGGGCAATGGGGTCGTGTCCAGGCCTTTCCTGTGATAGGGTGGTCGTGCGCCCAACGTGCGGACGCATCCTTTGGCCCCATCCTATCCCCGCGGCCAATATGCTCATATATTCATATTTCAATGTTTAATAAAACAAGTTTGCACGTCCAAATATTAATTGTCTCAAGTAAAAATAGTTATACAACCAAATCAAAATTGTCTCGAATAAAATAGATTTACAACCCAATCAAAATTGTCTTGAATAAACATAAAATGAACAAATACGTCTATTGGTTACCAATGTGATTCCAGATGTGCTCAACCAAGTCATTTTGAAGATCCAAATGAGTGTGCCAATCACGCAGTTCACGATGGAATTGGGTAAACTTTTCAAACGTGCCCGGTTCTTGGTGCAGGGGCTCAACATTTTCACCTTGAAAATCAAATCCTTGGTCAAAGATGTTGTTATCACGCTCGTCCTCGATGATCATGTTGTGCATGACCACACAAGCTGTCATCACCTCCCAAAGCTTCCCTTCATCCCATGTCAGTGCAGGGTTTTGAAGGATACCCCATCGGGATTGAAGCACACCAAAAGCATGCTCCACATACTTTCTAGCACTCTCTTTCATTTGTGCAAATATATGTCTCTTCTCACCTTGGGGGTTCAAGATTGTCTTCACAAAAATTGACCACTGAGGATATATAACATTAGCTAGGTAGTATCCCTTGTTGTGGTGGTGGCCATTGATCTCAAAGTTGACTAGTGGGGAGTGGCCTTCTGCAAGCCTTGCGAAGACTAGAGAACGCCGCAACACGTTGATATCATTGGAGAACCTGCCATGCCGAAGAAAGAATGACATATCCAAAGATCTTGTGAAACCACCGCTTCTAATATGACAGTGCACGCTTTAACATGCCCCTTCTACTGGCCCTGCCAAGCAAATAGATAGTTCTTCCACTCCTAGTGCATACAATCTATGCTGCCAAGCATGCCTGGAAAGCCTCTATCGATGTTGATCGCCAACAACCTTTCTATATTAGCGACATTTGGCTGCCTCAAGTACTCAGGGCCAAACACTGCCACCACGGCCTTGCAGAAGTTGTACAGTGACAGCAGACATGTGGACTCACTCATGCGCATGTAATCATCCACTAGATCGCCTGGAATTCCATATGCAAGCATGCGGCTGGCCGCGGTGCATTTCTGATAAGAGGAGAATCCAAGCTTGCCAAGGGCATCCGTTTTGCACTCGAAGAATGGGTCATGAACAAACACTCCCTCTCGGATATGATTTAACTAAAGGAAATATTCCCTAGAGGCAATAATAAAGATGTTATTTGTATTTCCTTATATCATGATAAATGTCTTTTATTCATGCTAGAATTGTATTAACGAAAACTTAGTACATCTGTGAATACATAGACAAAACAGTATGTCCCTATACTTGACTAGCTCATTGATCAAAGATGGTTATGTTTCCTAACCATAGACATGAGTTGTCATTTGATCAACGAGATCACATCATTAGGAGAATGATGTGATGGACAAGACCCATCTGTTAGTTTAGCACTATGATCGTTTAGTTTTACTACTATTGGTTTCTTCATGACTTATACATGTTCCTATGACTATGAGATTATGAAACTCCCGAATACCGGAGGAACACCTTGTGTGCTATCAAACATCACAACGTAACCGGGTGATTATAAAGATGCTCTACAGGTGTCTCCAAAAGTGTTCATGGTGTTGGCATAGATCAAGAATATGATTTGTCACTCCGAGTGTCGGAGAGGTATCTCTGGGCCCTCTCGATAATGCACATCATAAAAAGCCTTGCAAGCAAATGACTAATGAGTTAGTCATGAGATGATGTATTACGGAACGAGTAAAGAGACTTGTCGATAACAAGATTGAACTAGGTATTGAGATACCGATGATCGAATCTCGGGCAAGTAACATACCGATGACAAAGGGAACAACGTATGCTGTTATGTGGTTTGACCGATAAAGATCTTCGTAGAATATGTAGGAGCCAATATGAGCATCCAGGTTCCGCTATTGGTTATTGGCCGGAGATTAGTCTCGGTCATGTCTACATAGTTCTCGAACCCGTAGGGTCCGCACGCTTAACGTTTGATGACGATCGGTATTATGAGTTTATGAGTTTTGGTGTACCGAAGGTAGTTCGTAGTCCCGGATGAGATCACAGACATGACGAGGAGTCTTGGAATGTCTGAAAAATAGAGATTAATATATTGGACGACTATATTCGGACACCGGAAGCCTTCCGGGTGTTATCGGGTAAAATCGGAGTGCGAGAGGGGCTTACCGGAACCCTCCCGAGGGAGTATGGGCCATAGTGGGCCTATGAGGGAAATAGAGGGGCAGCCCATAGGGCTGGCTGCACCCCCCTAGGGTTCCTAGTTGGACTAGGAAAAGGGGGGGGGGGAGGCACCACCTATCCTTTCCTTCTCCTCTCCTCCCCTTCCTTTCCTACTCCTAGTAGGAATACGAAAGGGGGTTCCTATTCCTACTAGGAGTAGGAATCCTACTCCCTTGGCGCGCCCTATGGCCAGCCGCACCTCCCCCTTGCTCCTTTATATACGGGGCAGGGGGCACCTAAGGACACAAGAAACATTGTTCTAGCCGTGTGCGGTTGTAATGCCCAGGATGGGACTA
The DNA here is from genome assembly GCA_902687465.1 of Secale cereale. NCBI lineage: Eukaryota > Viridiplantae > Streptophyta > Magnoliopsida > Poales > Poaceae > Secale > Secale cereale. Next base: position 75,504,217 of record LR738712.1, on the reverse strand, counting down.
TATCTCCTACGTGTCGAGGCACGACTTAGAGACATAACCCCATGCTGGAATGATCGCAAGTCTGGTATCTTTGCACAACTCATGTAAAAGATGGGGATGGAAAACATAAAATAGTTGGCTTACACTCGCCACGTCACACAAATTCATTACATATCCAAATCATCATTCAATAAAACATCACAACCCTCTAAGGGTAAAATCCAAATGACAAGATACCAAACATAATTTAAATCCCCAGGTCGGATCGAATCCTAGTAGAAGTCTCCACTACTGATCATCAGGATAACTAACATAGTAACGACTACGCTCCTCGTCATACTCCCAGTCTAGCTCAGTGCCATCACTTGGATAGCTCACCATCGGACCTGCATCTGGTGTGGTGAAGTAACTGTGAGCCACAGAGGACTCAGCAATCCCGTTCCCGGGTAACAAGACTATTTAAGCCTTGGGTGAGGATAAGGCTGAAGAAAAGAATAAGAGTCTGCAGCAGCAACTAGCTCTAGCTTATGTCAAAGAGTGCGAGAAGAGAAGTGCCTCGGTCGAGAGGTGATCACGAAGTGATCCTAGCTAAAGCTCAACAAACATAACCCCACCGTGTTCAACTCCCGAATCCCTATTCGGAAATTGACAGTCACGGTACACACGCTGGTAGTGTATTAGAACAATGTGTCAAGTTTTCTACAACCGGATATTAACAAGCTCCCATCTGCCACATAACCGCGGGCACGGCTTTCGAAAGTTCATAACCCTGCAGGGATGTTCCAACTTGGCCCATGACAAGCCCACGATCCGCGGAGTCGCAACTCCAAAGTGGGAAGACCCGAGTATTCTCGAAATCCCGTGCTCAAGATACTCCGAACTAAGGTAAGGCTAATCCAGCAAATCCTCCCGGCGTGCCGACACCCTGATAGTAGCCGCGCGTATCTAGTCTCAGGCCACGACCGGATGAGCAGTACGTACAGATACCGAAGATCCCAGCAAACTGGGTGGCATCCGCAAGTGGCTCTAGTTTGGACCAACACTCAAATCGAGCACTGGCCCAGGGGGGGTTGAATTAATTAATCCTCGGGTTAATTACTCCCTCGGCAAGTTTTTAGTTGTTTAGGCGAATAGTACCAATGTTGGGACTTGCTGGAAAAGACTTAGCACTTAGCGGTTTATCGAGGGGGTCCCATAAACCCCAACCGTGTTAGGAACGCATAATCAAGGAACATAACACCGGTTTATACGGTTCCTAGCGGCATGAGTGGAACAAATCACCAAGCAAAAGGCTTAGCCTTCCACCCATTGCCAATATATAGATGATTTCATTTTAAGAATTTATATAGTCTGATATAACCCAACAAAACTTCAACATGAAGCAAGCATCTTCAACTTCACCTGCAACTAGCAACGCTATAAGAGGGGCTGAGCGAAGCGTACTTATAGCCAATCAATGGTTTGCATAGGTAGGGTGGTTAGACATGATCATGGTTACAAGTAGGAGGCTGACATGAAAGACATGGGCATCGAGGCAAAACTATAGATCGAGACTTCTAGCAATAGGCAAAAATAGTAATGGTATCCGGGTTCGGTCATCTTGCCTGAAGAGTAGTCGTTCGGATCGTAAGAAGGGTCCTCGTGCTCAAGCTCGGTGGTAACCTCGTGCTCGTACTCGTACTTGGTCTCAGCTTCCGGCTCTAAACAATACAATCACACAAGGCACGAATCAACAAGATGCAATGCGCACACAAAAATGATGAATGCATGGTTGATGCACCATGAGAGCACACAGAGCACGGAAAATAAACATTCAAGCAAAAGCTTCAAAACAAGATAACAATAGGATATTATGAATCTACACGGAAAATCAATCAAGTTTCATATAAGACTCGCTCAAAACGGAGCTACGGGCTAAAAGTTATGCCCGAAACAAGAAACATGCACAAGCTGTAAATTACAGCAACATAGCAACTTCGGAGCACTAGATAAATAAGCTACAGCACTCAAACATCATGGAAAAGAGCATGAACATAAACTAGACATATCCTACAGCAAATAAGTCCAAAGGTGCACCCCAAAGGAGCCACAAATCAATAACAACAAGCTTGGTCATATTGAACTTGACAACAAAATCCTGACAGCAGTATTTTATTGCAACTTCGGAGCAAAAGTTAAATATGCTACAGCCACTCAAATAAGCATGTGAGAGCATGAATGGATAGCCAACAATATATACTACAAGGAACCATCAAGAGTCACCCCAAAACTATCATGGTTTGTCCTAGAACAGCAAGCAAACATGGCATCTGGAAATTACAGATTCCAGACTTAGTGAAATTTCACTAAGTGTTAAAACAGCAGTTTCAACATGGCATCTTTAAGAGCAAGTTTAAGTCACCTCAAAACTAAACATGGCAAGCGGTAAGCACCACATCAAAGTACACATGATGGTGATTCCGAAACATACAAGCATGCATCATGGAGATAAACACAACGATAGCAATGAGCTCAACGAGATGGCATTTCATAACAAGTTAAACAACTAAACAGCCACATAGCACTTTGCAACGAGGATAAACATGGCAAGAATAAATCTATCATGCAACCTAACACAAACAACATGTAGAGCATGGCAAGATGAACACGTGAACATGTCATTTGCATCATCCGGATAAACGAGCACCAAGTTATCACTATGCAAAGGTGACATAAAAACAACACATAGCAGCAGTTTATAACGGGATGCACTCTTGCAATAGATATTTAAGCACCTAAATGATCTCAAACATGCATGGCACAATGGAATGAAATGTAGTGCTAGTCACCACGAACGTCTGGACATGTCATTTGCGCAAAACGGATCACCACACAAGAAGTTATCACAGTTTGAATAATGCATCAGAGATCACAAAACTGGGACTTAGAAGGAAATGGGGGTCAACCTTCAGATCTGAATGTTGCGGGACGGAGGAGTGGATCTGGCCCGGCGGACTGGAGGAGGTGGCCCACGCGGCGCGGCCCGGCGAAGCGGCGGGACGGGCCTCGGCGAACTGGATCTACAGTGGCGGGGCGGCGGCCTCTGGCGGCTGTAGGAGGAGTGGGCCGGCCCAGGCGGAGGCTGGCGATGCGGAGCGAGGGAGACCGGCGGCCGGCTCGATCAGGCGATGTGGGGCCTGGAGGCTCGGGCGGACTGGCTGGCGACTGGGCCTTCGGGCCCAGCGAAGGAGCGGTGCGAAGGAGGCCGGCTCGGGCCGTGATCTGGCGAAGGAGGCGGCGGGCGAGCCGTAGGAGTCCAGCCGGCGCTCGGCCTGTAGGCGTAGTGGGAGTACCCTGGCGGCGCGGGCACTGGGCCGCCTAGGGTTGGCGAGGGGAGAGGCCCAGGTCGATCGCATCTGGCCTGGCGGGGGGAATCGGCCGTTGACCCCAGATCGATCTGGAGGATCGATCGGGATCCAGGGCAGCGCGGTCGCTGGCTCGATCCGGCTGGCAGGGATCTGGCACGAGAGGAGGCGGCGATGGGGACTGTGTGGCGGCGCTGGCGAGGCTGAGAAGGTGAGGAGGCGCCGGTGGAGAGGAGAGAGGAAGGAGAGGTGTGAGGAGGTGGTCTCCGGCGAGGTGGTGGTGCTCCGGCGAGGTTCTCCGGCGAGATTCCGGCGAACTCTCCGGCGAGGTGGAGGTGGCTGGAGGAAGGAGAAGGTGGGGGCTAGGGTTTCCTTGATTTGGGGCAAAAATTGGGGGAAGTGGACAAATATATAGGCACAAGGAGCTAGGGTTGTCCAATTGGGGTGTGGTTTTCGACCACACGATCAGATTTGGATGGCCTAGATGGTAGAAGTGGCTAGGAGTGGTTTGGTGGCCTGTTGGAGCGGTGTCTTGGGCCTCAAAGTGGAGCACTTTGAGCCCACGAGAATAACTGTTGGGGTAGCAAACGGACTCGAAACGCGACGAGATTTGACAGGCGGGTTACACACACCAAAACAACAACACACGACAAGTCTCGCGCCAAACCGGTAACGTTACACGGCCAAACACCAAAGTAGGCCTACGGGACGCCACGGACACGGATTTTTTTTCAAATTTATGACTAAATTTATACGAATTTTGAGAACTGTAAGTCTGTTCGAAAAAAATCCATTTCTATGCGTCGGTCGGCCTCGTATGGGCCGAAAGGTGGCTCGTCGGCCCGGTGTAGGCCGAGCACCGGCCTGTCGGCCTGGGCGAGACCGAGGGGTGGCCTGTCGGCCTGGGCGAGACCGAGGGGTGGCCTGTCGGCCTGGGCGAGACCGAGGGGTGGCGGTCGGCCTGAGCTGGGCCGATAGGCGGCCCGTCGGCCAAGCCGCGCCCGACCAGCGGCCTGTCGGCCAGGACTGGGCCGAGAGGCCCTCTGGCTGGCCGGTTAAGGCTGGCTAGCCTCTTCTTCCTCCTCTTTTCTTCTCTGTATCGTTCCTGGCTCATCTCTCTCTCTTTTCTTCTCTGTTCTTTCACCCCCTCTCCGATCTATCAATTCCTCCAGCCATTTTGTGTTCCAAGTAGCAGAATCAATAGATCATATCATTCTCCACCGATACATCCAATTTTTTTT
>LR738712.1:75436761-75499643 GCA_902687465.1 Secale cereale | reverse complement strand
TTAGTGTAGCCGGTAACATTTTTTGTAGTGTAGCCGGCAATATTTATTTTCATTGCGATTATTGAGAAGGTGGCAATGTCTGACAGGTGAAAATGTCTGAATCAATAAATTTGACTGTTTACTACGGCCCTGGCAATGTTCGATATAATGAGTTGGGGGTTGATCTTAGCGAGTTTAAAAATGGCGTCATGACACTTTCAGACCCGAACAGACTGGACATTAGACAGTTGAAGTACTGGTTGACTACTAGTTTTGGGTTGAATCCTGAAGTATGTTCCGTCAACATTCATGCATTGTGGACCAAATCCTGTAAAAATGTGAAGTGGGAGTTGATGCCGGTAAATAGGAGCCAGCATTGGTTGACTCTGTTAAGTCGTTGCCGAGACCGAAGAATCCACCCATATGTTCTAGTGCAACCTGTGGCGAAGGAGGAGAATACCGTACAACTTCACGTGGGGTATGAACCCGGCCAAGGTAGTCAAGTGGCTAAACAGAAAGAGTCAGAGTTCGTGTCCGACAATGTTTGTGGTCATAATACTGGGCAGAGTAGTCGGTCGATAATATTGGCGGAGGATGTGGATTCTGATGTGGATGAGGAAGAGGAGGAAATGCAGAGGGTGATGGAGGAAGAGGATGAGGATGGATTGGCTGAGGATCTGGATTCTGAAAATTCCGAGGATGAAGTGGAGGTACCGATTCCTTCTGCATGGGATCAGGACATATCCACCGGCCTTACGGTCAACGATGTCCATGAGACTCCATGGCAGTATAATCTGAACCAAGTCCAGATAGGGGCTATGTTTGATACAAAGAAAAAATTGAAGTATGCGGTGACAAAGTGGGCTATGTCTACGCAAAGGGTTTTTCGGACACACATATCAAGTCCAACAAACTATACCGTGAAGTGTGTTGAAAAAGGCTGTCCTACAAAGAGAAGACCGTGAGAGAGGAGGCAACGGCATGTCGTATATAAAGATGAGGAGCAATGTGTTGTCGGTAGCAACAACACGGCGCGAGAGAAAATGGTGGGAAGTAGAGAGCGGGAAAATATGGCGGGAAACAGAGGCGGGAAACAGAGGCGGGAAAATGAGGCGGGAAACAGAGGCGGGAAAATATGGCGGGAAACAGAGGCGGGAACTACCGAAGCGGGAAGAATGTTGGCGGGAATAAATGGCGGGAAGAATTTTGGCGGCAATGAAAGGCGAGAACAATATTCGCGGGAAACAGAGGCGGGAAGAATTTTGGCGGCAATGAAAATATGGAAAAAATAGGTGCGAAGAATTATGGCGGGAAAATGAGGCGGGAAGAATTTTGAGGCTGATGCACTCGTCTAAAAAAAAATGTGGCTGATAAATGACTACAAGCGAAGGAGATAGACGGTTTAAACAAAAAAAGACCCAAAATTTCAAACATGTATCTAGAATTACTGGAAAACTACAAACAAAAATAGTGAAAATAAGCTCGTTAGGAGCCCATCCAAAATCGTTGTAGACCCAACGAATTACTAGTTCCCAACCACGGGTGGAGTGAAATCCAACAAAAAAATCAGTAACTAAAAGAATAAAAAAAGCTTTTATTGAGTCATTTAAATTATAGAAAAATTCCTGAATCCAAGAATTCAAAATGACAAGTTCCTCTTTACCTAGAAAAAAAGAACCAGCTAAACAGCACTGGTCGGCCCAGACCAGGCCGACGGGCACTGGTCGGCCAGGGCCAGGCCGACGGGCAGTGGTCGGCCAGGGCCAGGCCGACGGGCCACTGGTCGGCCAGGGCGAGGCCGACGGGCCCCTGGTCGGCCAGGGCGAGGCCGACGGGCCCCTGGTCGGCCAGGGCTAGGCCGACGGGCCACTGGTCGGCCAGGGCGAGGCCGACGGGCCCCTGGTCGGCCAGGGCGAGGCCGACGGGCCCCTGGTCGGCCCAGTCGTGGCCGACGGGGTCATAGATTCGCTTTTTTCTCTAACAGACTAACAGTTTTCAAATTTTGTATAAATTTAGGCACAGTTTTGAAAAAAAATCTGATGTGTGCCTTGCAATAAGTTTAGCAAGGAGGTACCAAAGTAATCCAGGAGTGGATCACTGGACAGCCGTCACGAACATCCTGAAGTACCTGAAAAGGACAAAGGATATGTTTCTCGTGTATGGAGGTGACAAAGAGCTTGTCGTAAATGGTTACGTCGATTCAAGCTTTGACACTGATCCGGATGACTCTAAGTCACAAACCGGATATGTATTTTTATTAAACGGTGGAGCTGTCACTTGGTGCAGTTCCAAGCAGAGCGTCGTGGCGGGATCTACGTGTGAAGCGTAATACGTAGCTGCTTCGGAAGCAGCAAATGAAGGAGTCTCGATGAAGGAGTTCATATATGATCTAGGTGTGATACCTAGTGCACCGGGTCTGATGAAAATCTTTTGTGACAACACTGGAACAATAGCCTTGGCGAAGGAATCCAGGTTTCAAAAGAGAACAAAGCATATCAAAAGACGCTTCAATTCCATCCGTAATAAAGTCAAGGAGGGTGACATAGAAATTTGCAAGATACATACGAATCTGAATGTCGCAGACCCGTTGACTAAGCCTCTTCCCCGGGCAAAACATGATCAGCACCAAGACTCCATGGGTGTTAGAATCATTACTTTGTAATCAAGATTATTGACTGAAGGAAATATGCCCTAGAGGCAATAATAAAGATGTTATTTGTATTTCCTTATATCATGATAAACGTCTTTTATTCATGCTAGAACTGTATTAACCGAAAACTTAGTACATGTGTGAATACATAGACAAAACAGTATGTCCCTAGTATGCCTCTACTAGACTAGATCATTGATCAAAGATGGTTATGTTTCCTAGCCATAGACATGAGTTGTCATTTGATCAATGAGATCACATCATTAGGAGAATGATGTGATGGACTAGACCCATCCGTTAGCTTAGCACTATGATCGTTTAGTTTTACAGCTATTGCTTTCTTCATGACTTATACATGTTCCTATGACTATGAGATTATGCAACTCCCGAATACCGGAGGAACACCTTGTGTGCTATCAAACATCACAACATAACTAGTTGATTATAAAGATGCTCTACAGGTGTCTCCGAAAGTGTTCGTGGTGTTGGCATAGATCAAGAATAGGATTTGTCACTCCGAGTGTCGGAGAAGGTATCTCTGGGCCCTCTCGGTAATACATATCATAATAAGCCTTGCAAGCAAATGACTAATGAGTTAGTCATGATATGATGTATTACGGAACGAGTAAAGAGACTTGCCGGTAACGAGATTGAACTAGGTATTGATATACCGACGATCGAATCTCGGGCAATTAACAAACCGATGACAAAGGGAACAACGTATGTTGTTATGCGGTTTGACCGATAAAGATCTTCGTAGAATATGTAGGAACCAATATGAGCATCCAGGTTCCGCTATTGGTTATTTACCGGAGATGTGTCTCGGTCATGTCTACATAGTTCTCGAACCCGTAGGGTCCGCACGCTTAACCTTTGATGACGATCGGTATTATGAGTTTGTGTGTTTTGATGTACCGAAGGTAGTTCGGAGTCCCGGATAAGATCACGGACATGATGAGGAGTCTCGGAATGTCCGAGACATAAAGATCGATATATTGGACGACTATGTTTGGACACCGGAAGGGTTCCGGGAGGTTTCGGGCATATACCGGAGTATCGGGGGGTTACCGGAACCCCCCGGCGAGTTAAATGGGCCTTATGGTCCCTAGTGGGAGAAGAGGAGGGGCGGCCAGGGCAGCCACGCGCCCCCTCCCCCTCTAGTCCGAATTGGACAAGGAGGGGGGTGGCGCCCCCCCTCTCCTTCTCTTCTTGCCTCCTCCTTCTTTCCTCTCCTACTCCTACTAGGGAAAGGGGGGAATCCTACTCCCGGTGGGAGTAGGACTCCATAGGGCGCGCCATAGAGAGGGCCGGCCCCTCCCCTCCCCTCCTCTTTTATATACGGGGGTAGAGGCACCCCATAGACACACAAGTTGATCAGTTGATCTCTCCCAACCGTGTGCGGTGCCCCTCTCCACAGAAACACACCTCGGTCATACCATTGTAGTGCTTAGGCGAAGCCCTGCGCCGGTAGCTTCATCATCTCCGTCACCACGCCATTGTGCCGAAGAAACTCTCCCGCGAGGTTCTACTGGATCAAGAGCTCGTCGGACGTCATCAAGCTGAACGTGTGCTGAACGCGGAGGCTCCGTACGTTCGGTGCTTGATCGGTTGGATCGCGAAGAAGTTCGACTACATCAACCGCATCACTAGATGCTTCCGCTCCCGGTCTACGAGGGTACGTAGACACACTCTCCCCTCTCGTTGCTATGCATCTAGTAGATAGATCTTGCATGATCGTAGGAATTTTTTTGAAATACTACGTTCCCCAACAATTCGTTGCTAAGAATGGATGCTTTCTAGAGAAGGAGGTTTCTCTCGAAAGAAGTGAGTGGGAGGAAAGTGGAACTTGATGAGGTAATTGTACCTTCTCCCGAATTGGAAAATAGCGCATCACAGAAACTAGTTCCAGTGATTCCTACACCAATTAGTGAGGAAGCTAATGATGATGATCACGAGACTTCAGATCAAGTTACTATAGAATTTCGTAGATCAACCAGAGTACGTTCCGCGCCAGAGAGGTACGGAAACCCGGTTCTAGAAGTCATGTTACTAGACCATGATGAACCTACAAACTATGAGGAAGCGATGATGAGCCCAGATTCCGCAAAATGGCTCGAGGCCATGAAATCTGAGATGGGATCCATGTATGAGAACAAAGTGTGGACTTTGGTTGACTTGCCCGATGATCGGCAAGCCATCGAAAATAACTGGATCTTCAAGAGGAAGACCGACGCTGACGGTAATGTTACTGTTTACAAATCTCGACTTGTTGCGAAAGGTTTTTGACAAGTTCAAGGAGTTGACTATGATGAGACTTTCTCACCCGTAGCGATGCTTAAATCTGTCCTTTATCATTTTAGCGATTGCCGCATTTTATGATTATGAAATCTGGCGAATGGATGTCAAAACTGCATTCCTGAATGGATATCTCAAAGAGGAGTTGTATATGATGCAACCAGAAGGTTTTGTCGATCCTAAACGTGCTAACAAAGTGTGCAAGCTCCAGCGATCCATCTATGGACTGGTGCAAGCATCTCGGTGTTTGAATATACGCTTTGATGAGGTGATCAAAGCATATGGTTTTATACAGACTTTTGGAGAAGCCTGTATTTACAAGAAAGTGAGTGGGAGCTCTGTAGCATTTCTGATATTACATGTGGATGACATATTGTTGATTGGAAATGATATAGAATTTCTGGATAGCATAAAAGGATACTTGAATAAGAATTTTTCAATGAAAGACCTCGGTGAAGCTACTTACATATTAGGCATCAAGATCTGTAGAGATAGATCAAGACGTTTAATTGGACTTTCGCAAAGCACATACCTTGATAAAGTTTTGAAGAAGTTCAAAATGGATCAGTCAAAGAAAGGGTTCTTGCCTGTGTTACAAGGTGTGAAGTTGAGTAAGACTCAATGCCCGACCACTGCAGAAGATAGAGAGAAAATGAAAGTCATTCCCTATGCCTTAGCCATAGGATCTATCATGTATGCAATGTTGTGTACCAGACCTGATGTGTGCCTTGCTATAAGTTTAGCAGGGAGGTACCAAAGTAATCCAGGAGTGGATCACTGGACAGCAGTCAAGAACATCCTGAAGTACCTTAAAAGGACAAAGGATATGTTTCTCATTTATGGAGGTGACAAAGAGCTCGTCGTAAATGGTTACGAAGATTCAAGCTTTGACACTGATCCGGATGACTCTATCTCACAAACGGGATATGTATTTTTGTTGAACGGTGGAGTTGTCAGTTGGTGCAGTTCCAAGAAGAGCGTCGTGGCGGGATCTACGTGTGAAGCGAAATACATAGCTGCTTCGGAAGCAGCAAATGAAGGAGTCTGGATGAAGGAGTTCATATCCGATCTAGGTGTAATACCTAGTGCATCGGGTCTGATGAAAATCTTTTGTGACAACACTGGAGCAATAGCCTTGGCGAAGGAATCCAGGTTTCACAAGAGAACAAAGCATATCAAAAGACGCTTCAATTCCATCCGTGATCAAGTCAAGGAGGGAGACATAGAAATTTGCAAGATACATACGAATCTGAATGTCGCAAACCCGTTGACTAAGCCTCTTCCACGGGCAAAACATGATCAGCACCAAGACTCCATGGATGTTAGAATCATTACTTTGTAATCTAGATTATTGACTCTAGTTCAAGTGGGAGACTGAAGGAAATATGCCCTAGAGGTAATAAACAAGTTGATTTCTTAGCCGTGTGCGGTGCCCCTCCCCACAGTTACACTCGGTCATATCGTTGCAGTGCTTAGACGAAGCCCTGCGCCGGTAGCTTCATCATCACCGTCACCACGCCATCGTGCTGACCAAACTCTGCTGTGACGCTCAACTGGATCAAGAGCTCGTGGGAGGTCATCGAGCTGAACGCGGAGGTGTCGTACGTTCGGTTCTTGGATCGGTTGGATCGCGAAGACATTCGACTACATCAACTGCGTCACTAGACGCTTCCGCTTTCGGTCTACGAGGGTACGTAGACACACTCTCCCCACTCGTTGCTATGCTTCTCCTAGATAGATCTTGCGTGATCGTTGGATTTTTTGGAAATACTACGTTCCCCAACAGTGGTATTTGAGCCAGGTTTATGTGTAGATGATATGCACGAGTAGAACACAATGAGTTATGGGCGATAATAGTCATACTGCTTACCAGCATGTCATACTTTGATTCAGCGGTATTGTGAGATGAAGCGGCCTGGACCGACATTACGTGTACGCTTACGCGAGACTAGTTTCACCATTACGAGCACTCGTTGCTTAAAGGTGACTGACGAGTGTCTGTCTCTCTCACTTTAGTTGAATCGAGTGTGACTACGCCCGGTCCTTGTGAAGGTTAAAACATCACACTTGATGAAAAATCTTTGTGGTTTTTGTATGCGTAGGTAAGAACGGTTCTTGCTAAGCCCATAGCAGCCACGTAAAACTTGCAACAACAAAGTAGAGGATGTCTAACTTGTTTTTGCAGGGCTTGTTGTGACGTGATATGGTCAAAACGTGATGAGTTATAAGTTATTGTATGAGATGATCAAGTTTTGTAAATTATCGGCAACCGGCAGGAGCCTTATGGTTGTCTCTTTATTGTATGAATATTGAAGGCCATGTAATTGCTTTACTTCATCACTATGAGTTAGCGATAGTAGTAGTAGCAATAGTTGGCGAGACGACCACGATGCTACGATGAAGATCATGTTGTCTAGCCGGCGACGATGGAGATCATGACGATGCTTTGGAGACGGAGATCAAAAGCACGAGATGATGATGGCCATGTCATGTCACATATTTTGATTGCATGTGATGTTTATCTTATTTTGCTTAGTACGGCGGTAGCATTATAAGATGATCCCTTACAAAATTTCAACATACAAGTTTTCTCCCTGAGTATGCACCATTGCGAAAGTTCGTCGTGCCGAGACACCACGTGATGATCGGGTGTGATAAGCTCTACGTTCAAATACAACGGGTGTAAGACAGTTTTGCACATGCGGAATACTCGGGGTTAAACTTGACGAGCCTAGCATGTACAGACATGGCCTTGGAACACTGGAGACCGAAAGGTCGAGCGTGAATCATATAATAGATATGATCAACATAAGATGTTCACCATTGAAAACTACTCCATCTCATGTGATGATCAAACATGGTTTAGTTGATTTGGATCACATGATCATTTAGATGACTAGAGGGATGTCTATTGATAACCAACAAGTGTAGGGGATCAGTTGTAGCCTCTTTCGATAAGTAAGAGTGTCGAACCCAACGAGGAGCTAAAGGCAGAACAAATATTACCTCAAGTTCTATCGACCACCGATACAACTCTACGCATGCTTGACGTTTACTTTACCTAGAACAAGTATGAAACTAGAAGTACTTTGTAGTTTTTGTGGGACAGGTTTGCAAGAAAATAAAGAGCACGTAAATATAAACTAGGGGCTGTTAAGACAAAGAAGCAATAAAGTTAATGATGGCGAGTGTGAAAAAGTGGTGGTAGGAGTTGCGAAATTGCCCCTAAGCAATTGACTACATTACTAGACCGATAGCAAGTTTTATGTGGGAGAGGCCACTGCTAGCATGTCATCCCTTACTTGGAACTCTATGCACTTATGATTGGAACTATTAGCAAGCATCTGCAACTACTAACGTTCATTAAGGTAAAACCCAACCATAGCATTAAGATATATTGGTCCCCCTTCAATCCCATATGCATCAATTTCTACGCTAGGTTGAAGCTTCTGTCACTCTTGCCCTCCAATATGTAGTCCTATCAACATACAACTAAGCCTATGGTGTGATCCACGCGCACGCTCATATGATGGGCACCAAAGGACAACAACATAACCACAAGCAATTTAAATCAATCATAGCAATTCACCAATCACCGATAGGACAATGAAAATCTACTCAGACATCATAGGATGGCAACACATCATTGGATAATAATATGAAGCATAAAGCACCATGTTCAAGTAGAGGGTACATCGGGTTGCGGGAGAGTGGACCCTGTAGATAGATGGGGGAAGGTGATGGAGATGTTGGTGAAGATGACGGAGGTGTTGGTGTAGATCGCCGTCACACGATGATGGCCCCGGTGGCACTCCGGTGGCACCGAAAGCGAGGGGGAGAGAGCCCCCCTCCTTCTTCTTGTTCCTTGACCTTCTCCCTAGGTGGGAGAAGGGTTTCCCCTCTGGTCCATGGCTTCCATGGTGGCGGAGGGGCGAGAGCCTCTCCGAGATTGGATCTATCTCTTTGTCTCTCTCTGTTTCTGCATTCCCAGATTCTGTCCCTTCACCGTTTCTTATATTCCCGGAGATCCGTAACTCCGATTAGGCTGATTGTTTGACACGATTTTATATCCAAATATTAGCTTTCTTGCGGCGAAAGAAGGGCATCAAACGCCTTACGGTGTGGCCTCGAGGGCCCAGGGCGTGCCCTGGGCAGGGGGGCACGCCCCCCACCCTCGAGGCCCACTCGGGCATCGTCTCGTGTGGGTTTTACTTCCCAAAATTCACATATATTCCAAAAAAAATCTTCGTCCGTTTTTATTCCGTTTGGAATCCATTTGATATGGATATTCTGCGAGACAAAAAAACATGCAACAAACAAGAACTGGCACTGGATCAATATGTTAGTCCCAAAAAATAGTATAAAAAGTTTCCAAAAGTATATGAAAGTTGTAGAATATTGGCATGGAACAATCAAAAATTATAGATACGACGGAGACGTATCATCTATCTAAGTGGGAGTTCTATAGTAATATGATTAACTGAACTTTAATTTATCATGAACTTAGTCCTGATAGTATTTGTAAATTATGTTGTAGATCAATAGCTCGCGTTATAGCCCCCCTATGTTTTTTTGATATGTTCCTAGAGAAAACTAAGTTGAAAGATGTTAGTAGCAATGATGCGGACTAGGTTCATGGTCTGAGGATTATCCTCATTGCTGCACAGAAGTATTATGTCCTTGATGCACTGCTAGGTGGCATATCTGTTGTAGGAGTAGATGCAAACGTTATGAACATTTGGCAAAGCTCAAAATGATGTCTACTTAATAGTTTAGTGCACCATGCTTTACGGCTTAGAACCGGGACTTCAAAAACGTTTTGAACGCCACAGAGCATATAAGATGTTCCAAGAGTTGAAATTAGTATTTCATACTCATGCCCGTGTTGAGAGGTATGAGACCTCTGACAGTACTTTGCCTACAAGATGGAGGAGAATAGCTCAACCAATGAGCACATGGTCAGAATGTTTGAGTACCACAATCACTTGAATCAAGTGGGAGTTAATCTTCCAGATAAGATAGTGATTGACAGAGTTCTCTAGTCACTATCACCAAGTTACTAGAACTTTGTGATGAACTATAATATGCAAGGGATGACGAAAATGATTCCCGAGCTCTTCGTGATGCTGAAATCAACGAAGGTAGAAATCAAAAAAGAGCATCAATTGTTGATGGTTAACAAGACCAGTAGTTTCAAGAAAAGGGCAAGGGGAAGAAAGGGAACTTAAACAAGAATGGCAAGCAAGTTGTCACTCCCGTGAAGAAGCCCAAAGGTGGACCTAAGCCTGAAACTGAGTGCTTCCAACTGCAAAGATAATGGTCACTGGAAGCGGAAGTTCCCCGAATATTTGCCGGATAAGAAGGATGGCAAAGTGAACGAAGGTATATTTGATATACATGTTATTGATAATGTGTACCTCACTAGTATTCATAGTAGCCCCTGGGTATTTGATACTTGTTCGGTTGGTAAGATTAGTAACGTGAAACAGGAGTTGCAGAATAAACAAAGACTAGTTGAGGGTGAGGTGATGATGTGTATTCGAAGTAGTTCCAATATTGATATGATCATCATCGCACACTCCCTGTACTTTCGGGATTAGTCCTAAACCTAAATAAATGTTATTTGGTGTTTGCGTTGAGCATGAACAAGTTTGGATCATGTTTATTGCAATACGATTATTCATTTAAGTGAGAGAATAATTGTTATTCTGTTTACATGAATAAAATCTTCTATGGTCATACACCCAAGGTGAATGGTTTATTGAATCTCGATCGTAGTAAATACACATATTCATAATATTGAAGCCAAAAGATGCAGAGTTGATAATGATAGTCCAATATACTTGTGGCACTGCCGTTTAGGTTATATTGGTGTAAAGCGCATGAATAAACTCCATGCTAATGGACTTTTGGAATCACTTGATTATGAATCATTTGATGCTTGCGAACCATGCCTCATGGGCAAGATGACTAAAACTACGTTCACCGGAACAATGGAGCGAGCAAGTGACTTATTGGAAATAATACATATTGATGTATGCAGACCAATGAGTGTTGATGCTCGCGGCGGGTATCGTTATTTTCTCACCTTCACTGATGACTTGAGAAGATATGGGTATATCTACTTGATGAAGCACAAGTCTGAAACATTTGAAAAGTTCAAAGATTTTCAGAGTGAAGTAGAGAATCATCCTAACAAGAAAATAAAGTTTCTACAATCTGATCGTGGAGGCGAATATTTGAGTTATGAGTTTGGTCTTCATTTACAACAATGTGAAATAGTTTCACAACTCACGCCACCTGGAACACCACATCGTAATTGTGCGTCTGAACGTCGTAACCGTACTTTATAAGATATGGTGCGATCTATGATGTCTCTTACCGATTTACCACTATCATTTTGGGGTTATGCTTTAGAGACTGCTGCATTCACGTTAAATTGGGCACCATCTAAATCCATTGAGATGACGCCTTATGAACTGTGGTTTGGCAAAAAACCAAAGTTGTCATTTCTTAAAGTTTGGGGTTGCGATGCTTACGTAAAAAAAACTTCAACCTGATAAGCTCAAACCCAAGTCGGAGAAATGTGTCTTCATAGGATACCCAAAAGAAACTGTTGGGTACACCTTCTATGACAGATCCGAAGGGAAGATATTCGTTGCTAAGAATGGATCCTTTCTAGAGAAGGAGTTTCTCTCGAAAGAAGTGAGTGGGAGGAAAGTGGAACTTGATGAGGTAATTGTACCTTCTCCCCAATTGGAAAGTAGTACATCACAGAAACCAGTTCCAGTGATTCCTACACCAATCAGCGAGGAAGCTATTGATGATGATCATGAAACTTCAGATCAAGTTACTACTAAACCTCGTAGGTCAACCAGAGTGCGTTCCGCGCCAGAGTGCTACGGTAACCCGGTTCTGGAAGTCATGTTACTAGACCATCATGAACCTACGAACTATGAGGAAGCGATGATGAGCCTAGATTCCTCAAAATGGCTTGAGGCCATGAAATCTGATATAGGATCCATGTATGAGAACAAAGTGTGGACTTTGGTTGACTTGGCCGATGATCGACAAGCCATTGAGAATAAATGGATTTTCAAGAGGAAGACGGATGATGATGGTAGTGTTACTATCTACAAAGCTCGACTTGTCGCAAAAAGGGTTTTTCAACAAGTTCAAGGTGTTGACTACGATGAGTTTTTCTCACTCATAGCGATGCTTAAGTCTGTCTGAATCATGTTAGCAATTGGCGCATTTTATGAAATCTGGCAAAGGGATAACATAACTGCATTCCTTAATAGATTTATTAAAGAAGAGTTGTATATGATGCAATCATGAGGTTTTGTCAATCCAAAAATGCTAACAAAGTGTGCAAGCTCCAGCGATCCATGTATGGACTGGTGAAAGCATCTCGGAGTTGGAATATACGCTTTGATAAGGTGATCAAAGCATATGGTTTTATACAGACTTATGATGAAGCCTCCATTTACAAGAAAGTGAGTGGGAGCACTACAACATTTTTTATAAGTATATGTGAATGACATAATGTTGATCAGAAATGATGTAGAATTTTCTGGAAATCATAAAGGATTGTTTACAAGAAGTTTTTCAATAAAAGACCTCGGTGAAGCTGCTTACATATTGGGCACCTAGATCTATAGAGATAAATCATGACGCTTGATAAGACTTTCGATTAGTACATACCTTGATAAAGATTTTGAAGTAGTTCAAAATGGATCAGTCAAAGAAGCAGTTCTTGCCTGAGTTATAAGGTATGAAGTTGAGTAATACTCAAAACCCGACCACGGTAGAAGATAGAGAAATAATGAAAGTCATTCCCTATGCCTCAGCCATAGGTTCTATAAAGTATGACATGTTGTGTACCAAACCTATTGTGTACCTTACCATGAGTTTGGCAAGGAGGTACAATAGTTATCCAGGAGTGGATCACTGGACAACGGTCAAAACTATTCTTAGTTCCTGGATGACTAAGGAAATGTTTCTTGATTATGGAGGTGATAAAGAGTTCGTCGTAAAGAGTTACGCCGATGCAAGCTTTGACACTAATCCAGATGACTCTAAGTATCAATCTGGGTGAGTATTGAAAGTGGGAGCAATTAGCTAGAGTAGCTCCATGCAGAGCATTGTAGACATAGAAATTTGCGAAATACATATGGATCTGAATGTAACAGACCTGCTGACTAAACTTATCTCACGAAGCAAAACATGATCACAACTTAGTACTCTTTAGGTGTTAAATCACATGGTGATGTGAACTAGATTTGTTAGGGATATAACTATTGGGTATAAACCGTCCAGGAGGGGCTGGGTTATACATGTACTGAATTATTCCTATCGAAGCCCATGAAGACAAGGAGTATGGCGTTTTACTATAGAGAACTAAAAGGCCCAGTGCCCAAAGGCGGATTAGGGCCCGTAAACATAAACCGCCATATGGTGTGTAACTTGTGTTGTAAGTTAGGAAAGGTAGAGGCCGAGCCGGACACGTTTATGAGACGGCCTCGGGATTCTGTAAACCGGCCGGGCGTCATCCTGTGTATATAAAGGGATGAGCCGGCGGCGGTTCAGGGACAAGAAGCAACAACTCGAGAGCCAGGCAAAGGGGATTCGCTCCCTAGTCATCGAAACCCTAGCAATACCGCAACAACTAGAGTAGGCCTTTACCTTCACCGCAAGGGGCCGAACTAGTATAAAAATCCCTGTATCCTTTGTCCGCCTTAACCCATTTAAGCTAACCCATCGCGATGGCTCCACGACTAAGTCCTTACGCTAGGACATCTGTCGTGAAAAAACCACGACAGTTGGCGCCCACCGTGGGGCTATCGCACGATGGTTTCAAGTTCTTAGAGGGCAGCTTCGAAGGGCTCAAGGGATACACAGTGGGCCGGATGACCAAGAGTCGTCGTGGCAAGATCTACATCGACAACACAGGCTGGGGCCCCGGGGCCGACTCAATTGAGTACGGGTACCGGGTCCCCTTCGGTGGCATTCACGTCTTCATTGGCAAGATCGGCGAACCGAGCCCTGAGCCGAACATCTGCACCGACATCGTCAAGACGGCTCAACGTGCGAGACCTGCCCGGGTTCAGCCTACCAAGAAGCGTGCCTTCGTGGGAGTCGTCCATGCAGCAAAATATGAGGATAGATCAGAATCTAATGGTGAGACCGTCATTTACTCTGGCGACGAGTCATCCACCGGAGAGACCGAGTCATTGTACCAGCTGCAAAATGGCCGGTTTGGGGGCTGTTCCGATGGCGACAGTATTCCGGACCCCCTCGATCCGCCGTGCCGAGTTGCAGTCTTCATGTCCGGATCACAATCCGTGCAACAATCTTCGACCGCGGCAGCGTTGACCTCCAGTTTGGTGGCGGTAGCAGCAGCTAGGGAAGGAGGCCCTGCGCATGCGCCAGCTCAGGTTATGTCCGGTTTATTCGACACTTTGACATCGCTATTGACCGCTGAAGTTAGCTCGGCAGATCAGGAATGGCATGACGCAGAAGTCACTAAAGTAAAGGATCAGATAGCTCAAGCCAAGATAGATCTGGCAGCTGAAAACACCAGGATGGCTGCGGAGCGGGCCGAGTTGGATGCTCAGGCTTATCGGCTCATGTTGGATCAGAACGCATCAAATGATGTAATGAGGAGAAGGTACCAGTCTCGCCTGCCTCCGGTTTACGAGGCAAGGAATCTCTTTAGCACTCCAGGAGCAGGAACCAGCAACCAACCAGTGGTAAACCAGGCAGAAGCACCCGGAACGGGGGCATCGGTCCAGCCACACCCAATGGATCCATCTCGTCAGATCATCCTGTCATAACATATACCGACGCCTCCGGGTCATTACTCCAACCCCTTGGATAACATGGTCGCTGCCGCTTCAAGATTGGCGGCCCTCCCTGTCGAAGGTGAGTCTCCCGTAACGGTTGAGACGTGACAGGCTAGGGAGCTCCTTCAGACAACTTTGACTCAGTAGCAGGCCTATTCGTACAGCCGCGAGAGGATTCATTCCACCCCCCGTCCAAGCCGGAGTTACAACGGGCATATAGATGAACCGGCCGTATCAAGCAGCGCGCGGAACCATAACCTGCCTCGAGGGCATAACCCGGCAGGTGGTGGTGCTAATGCTCAGGATGTAGTAGATCAAGGTAGGCAACGTCGAGAAGCCGAGTTAGCGACGCAGTACACGACCCGTCAACTTACCCCGGTTCGTCCAACCACTACAGTGGAACCAGGAGTCACCTCCAGATCTTTGGGGGTGCCATGTCTCACCCCCGCTTTACGTAATGTGCGTCTGCCCAAGGATTTCAAAGGATCTCGAAAGGTGCCCAATTACACTGGCGATTTATCCCCCGAGTCATGGGATGAAAGCTATGAGATGGCGATGGAGATGCTAGATGTGGACGATGCGGCGTGTGCTAATGTTGGAAGGAACATCTCGTACTTGGCTAAAAGGTTTGCCGGCTAACTCCATTGGGTCATGGGCCGAGTTAAGGGTCCGGTTTATCCAGAATTTCAAAGACACATGCAAGCAGCCCATGTCAATTGTGGATTTAGCTGCCTGTGTCCTAGGAGAAAATGAATCAACAAGCCATTGGGTGCGTCGGGTTTCAGAGATCTTGCATTCATCAGACCGCATCAATGCTGATACGGCGGTTTTAACATTGGAAGGCAATTGCCGGTTCATGCCCCTGAAGTTGAAGTTGGGATGGCTCAAGCGTCACTGCGATGACATGGGAACGCTCATAGCAGCTCTGGTTAAGTACACCGATTCTGATAGTACCAAGGACCCTGAATCTGACGATGAAAAGTCAGGAAAGGGAAAGAAGAACAGTAAAGCGCAGCACCATAACCCGATGGGCCATGGAAACAGCGGTAAGCGTAAAGCGGATAACAATTCAGATTTTGTGGTTAACACCAACATGCAGAATGATGGTCAGCGCCGTAAGGGTAGGCCGCCCCCGCGGAGCGGAGGAGCAGGTATGAATCTTGACCGCCTGTTAAATCAGCCTTGCCCAAGGCACGGGACGAAGGAAAGGCCAGCTACGCACCTCTGGAAGGATTGTTTTATTATGCGGGAGTTTAAAAATTCAGGTCGTTTCCAATATGATCATGGACCGCCCGACGGTTCAGGGCCTGGTTCTCACGGGCCGGGTTATGGTGGAGGCAGCTCCGGTTCAGGATTTCAAGGCAATCAAAATGGGCGTGGCAATCAGGGAAGTCAAGGCAACCAAGGTGGTTATAATCATCAGGGGAATCAGCAACAGCGGCAGTCGGGTTACCAGAGCAACCCGAAGCAGTTGAGTAGTGGGCAGTACCATGTCTTCACAACTAGCCTGTGTAAGCGCGCTCAAAAGGTTTATAAAAGGGCAGTGAACTCCGTTGAACCGGCAGTGCCTCGTTACCTACGCTGGTCGGAACAGCCCATTGTGTGGAGTCGAGAGGATCATCCACCCCGAGTTGATAATCCGGGTCAGCTGGCACTGGTGGTGGCACCTCAGGTTGGGGGGTATAAGTTCACCAAGATGCTCATGGACGGAGGGAGCAACATCAACATCCTTTATTATGAAACCTTCCGTCGCATGGGGTTAACAGATAAAAAGCTTAGACCGTCAAACACTGTCTTCCATGGTGTAGTGCCCGGTAAATCGACATATCCAGTTGGTAAGATAGATCTGGAAGTTACCTTTGGAGATGAGTATGACTCAAGATCAGAGACTTTGACCTTTCAAGTGGTAAAAATCAAGAGCCCGTATCATGCCCTGTTTGGACGGCCGGTTTATGCTAAGTTCATGGCAAGGCCCTGTTATGTTTATCTGCAGCTCAAAATGCCGGGTCATAAGGGGACCATCACGGTACATGGGAATCGTAATATCGCTTTGGAATGTGAGGAGGGTGATGCAGCCTATGCTGAGTCGGTTTTTGGTGGTAGAATATATTGTGCTGTGATTTATGGGCCAGCTCTCATATTTTACAAAACCCATTTGGTGCCCAAACAATTAGCCGAAACAGAAAAGAATAAATAAAAAGTAAAAACAAAACAAAACAGAAGAAAAAAAAGGAACCCCCCCCACTGGGCCAGTCGGCCCAGCTGCTAGCCAGGCCGGCCCAAACCGGCGCCCTTATCCCCACTCCCTACCGAAACCCTAACCCATTCACCCCCACTCCCTCGATCCCCTCTCCCTCTCTCACGGCTCCCTCCACCCCCGATCAGGATCGGGAGGCGCGCGCCCCTCGCCTCGACGCACTAACGCCGGCGACCTCGCCAGCCTCCTCCTCCGCCCCCAGCCCCGCACCGGACGCCCTTGCCGGAGCCGGCCGCCTCCTCACAGCGAGCCCTCGCATCGTGCACCGCGGCCTCCCCTTTGCCCGTGCACCTGGCTGCGTCGGCGCCAGGCTCGCCGCCTCGACGCTCATCGCCCATCGGGGCACCTCACCGACCGCCCCGCCGCTCGACGTCGCCGGACCCCTCCCTCACCGGCCTGCTTCCTCTCGCCACCGTCCTCGTCGGCGGACGCAACCGCGACTCTTCCCCGAGCTCCTCTGCCGCTCGTTGTGAGCACCTCCCTCCTCCTCTCTCTCCCCCACCTTTCTCTTTGCGCCCCGTGGTCTGCCCGCCGCATCGCCGTCGCGGCCCAAGCTCCGTTCCGCCCTGGCTGCCCGGGCCTGCTCCCCCGCCGCCCACCTCAGCGCCGCCCGTGCCCGCGGCCATTCCCTGCTGCGCTGCGCCGCCGCGCCCGCCTCCCCCTTCTCCTCCCCGACCCAGCACGCCGCCGCACGGCCTCGCCCCCGTCGCCGTTCTCACACACCCCCCGTCGGCCGAGCCCGCATCACCCGCCCGCAACTCCCAGCGCCTCACCCCGCCGCTGCCCATCGTCGCAGCCGGTCCGCGCGCCCTACGCCGGCCGCCGCCTCCGCCACGGCCCCCTCGCTGGCCACCGCTCGAGCTTGGCCTCCGCTCGAGAGCCAGCACGCCCGTACCGCACCGCGGCGCCCCGCGCCCACAACCCACGCACCCGTTAGGCCCCCTATGGGCCTATGACAAAGGGGCCCCACCCCAGAACGTAATTAAAAGTAAAAATAAATAAAAATGTTAAAATAAATAAATAGTAATTAATTATTTAATTAATGAGTTAATTAATTTAATTTACATTGTTTAACTAATCTAATTAAATAGGTTAATTAACACTAACAAACTGATTAGTATAACTCAGATAATGACGCCTGGGCCCAGAACGATTTTCAAAAAAAAAGGATTAATAAATAAATAAATAATAAAATATTAATTAAAATGTTAATTAATTAATTAACTTCAGTAGATTAATCTAATTACTGTTTAGCTAATTAAACTGATAATTAATTAGACAATCAATGACAGGTGGGACCCACTGGTCAAGTTGACCAGTCAGCCATGCTGACATCAGCATGATGTCGTGCTGATGTCATAAACCCTTTTTTCGAATTAATTTTATTAATATTAAATTCCTGAAATTAATAAAAACTTTAGAAAATCATATCTTTTAAACCGTAACTCGGATGAAAATAATTTATATATGAAAGTTGCTCAGAACGACGAGACGAATCCAAATACGCGGTCCGTTCGTCCGCCACACATCTCTATCATACCGAACGTGCAACATTTCCCCTCCGTTTCATCTGCCCGAAAACGCGAAACACCGGGAATACTTTCCCGGATGTTTTTCATCCTTGCCAGTATCACCTCCTACTGCGTTAGGTCACACGTAGCACCGCGTATTCCTATGTTATGCTTTGTGATGCTATTGTTTGCTATGTTATTTATTTGTTTCCCCTTCGTTGCTTATTTTCGGTAGACTCCGATACTGTGATAGACCCCGAGACCGTTGATGCTTCGGTGTTCGACTACGGCTACGATTCCGAAGATTCCTTTCATCTGCAGAGCTTCCAGGCAAGCCCCCCCCTTTGATCACCAGATATCGCCTATTCTTCTCTCTACTGCTTGCATTAGAGTAGTGTAGCATGTTAATGTTCGGTTGCTCCTATTCTGTTGCATAGCCTGTCATTGCTGCTACAACTATTGATACATGTACCTGCCATCCTAATGCTTAGTGTAGGATGCTAGTATTCCATCAGTGGCCCCACATCCTTGTCCGTCTGCCATGCTATACTATCGGGCCGTGATCACCTCGGGTGGTGATCACGGGTATATACTATATACATACTTTACATGATACTTGAGGTGACTAAAGTCGGGTCGGCTCATTGAGTACCCGCAAGTGATTTGATGTGGGGGCTGAAAGGACAGGTGGCTCCATCCAGGTAGTGGTGGGCCTGAGTTCCTGACGGCCCCCAAGTGGATCGTTGTGGCGGAGCGACAGGGCAGGTTGAGACACCCAGTGGAGAGGTGGCCTGGCCCTGGTCGTTGTCCGCGGTTATTTCATAATAACATGCTTAACGAGTTTGGATATTTGATCTGAGTCTGGCCATTTGGTCTATACGCACTAACCAGCTGCGTGGGAACAGTTATGGGCACTCGACGTCGTGGTATCAGCCGAAGCCTTCTTGACGTCAGCGACTTAGCGGCGCGCGCCGGGTTGGACCGCGTAACACAACTTCCTTAGTAATGGAGGTTGCTAGGTCTGCTCACCGGCCGCGTACGCAACGTGCAGGTGTGCGTTGGGCGATGGGCCCAGACCCCTGCGCGCTTAGGACTTAGACCGGCGTGCTGACCTCTCTGTTGTGCTTAGGTAGGGCTCCGACGTGTTGATCTTCTAAGGCCGGGCATGACCCTGGAAAGTGTGTCCGGCCAAATGGGATCAAGCGTGCTGGGTTATGTGGTGCACCCCTGCAGGGAAGTTAATCTATTCGAATAGCCGGGTCCCTCGGTAAAAGGACGACCCAGAGTTGTATTCCGACCTCATGACAACTAGAACCGGATACTTAATAAAACACACCCTTACAAGTGCCAGAGATAACTCGGTGGTTGCTCTCTCACAGGGTGATGTGCGGGAGGATCGCCGAGTAGGATTATGCTACACATTGTTACTTGGTGAACTTACCATCCATTCCATTCTACTGCGGCAAGACGGAGGCCGCGAGAAGCGAGGATACTTGTTACTTTCCAGCCACCCTCATCTTCTGCTGCAAGATGGAGGTTACGGGAAGCGTAGTCTTCGGTTGGATTAGCTATCCCCCTCTTATTCTGCTTTCTGCAGTTCAGTCCACATATATTACCCCCTTTACACAGATATCCTTGCATATGTAGTGTAGATCCTTGCTTGCGAGTACTTTGGATGAGTACTCACGGTTGCTTTGCTCCCCCTTTTCTCCCCCTTCTGTTCCTTCTTCTCGGATGATGCAACCAGGTGGTGGAGTCCAGGACCCAGAGGATCCCGATGATGTTTCTACATGGAGTTCGGCTTCGAGGAGTAGTTAGGAGGTCCCAGGCAGGAGGCCTTGCCTTTTCGATCGTTGCTATATTTGTGCTAGCCTTCTTAAGGCAAACTTGTTTAACTTATGTCTGTACTCAGATATTATTGCTTCCGCTAACTCTTGTGTATTCGAGCTTTTGTATTCGAGCCCTCGAGGCCCTGGCTTGTAATATAAAGCTTGTATTATTTTAATTTGTGTCTAGAGTTGTGTTGTGATATCTTCCAGTGAGTCCCTGATCTTGGTCGTACACATTTGCGTGCATGATTAGTGTACGGACAAATCGGGGGCGTCACAAGTTGGTATCAGAGCCGACTGCCTGTAGGAATCCCCCTTTCCAACTCCTTGGCCGAAGTTGAGTCTAGTCTTTGAAAAACAAATTTACTAACTTGTTGTGTGGCTTACGGGCCCACAGCACCATTGGGTGGTATTAGGATCTTTTACTCCTCGTCTATACTCTGGGACTCTTATCTCTCTTCTTTTCGGGATAAATGAATTTTACTAAATCTAACATTAGGATCTCGTTATCACTTTCACCCGGAGAGCACCTTATGATCGATGATCGTCTGCTGCACCAGAAGACCCTGAAGATACTCTTCGCTGTTAACCCGAGAACTTGTGTTCATCGCCCTTGCAAATCACTATCACCGATATATCCTTAAGGATATCTGCATGCACTGTCATTCTCATGATCATTCCTCGTCGCTCTTGTTGTTACAAGAGGCCTCGAAATATTCTCCGTTGTCTTGAGAATCCTTTGAGTTTACTGCCCTGCAATTTTATTTCACATGAAAACCCTTACGGTTATTTCCTCACATTTCTCGAGGATCCATCCTTCTCGATTGATCATATGTCTCCAAAGTTATTTTGGAATACTTTTCGATGTTTCAAAAATCCTCTGCAGGCTGTTACTCTTGAAATTCTTGCCTGCTTACATTATGGTTAATTCCATATGGCTAGTAGTCTTCGTTAACATCCATTGTCTTGGCCATTTTTGGCCTATTGATTCAATGTGTGCGTATGCACGCAATCATCGGGTTATCCTTTATAGAATTATCTTTCCGACTCAGACGTAATTCCAGACATGAGTTGGTTCTCGGCAATTCAAACCTTCATTGATTGTCCAACTAAGTGTTTTCAACTTATCCATCCTGGATCAGAGCGTCTGCTTCTGATCCTTCGTTTTGGAAACCATAATTTCTTTCTATTTAAGCTTCATACTAATCAGGTGATTCTTGAATCTGATGCCTCTGAGTTCTTCTTCCTCTGAGTGAGTACCGATACTCACATCAGCTCTGTAGTGGATCGCTTGATCCTTTGTTGAAATATTATCCGATAGTGCCCTTGATATTCAATCACCTTTTCGAGTTCTTCCCCTGATACATAATGCCTTTGGTAAAATGTATCCTCTGCTTGGCCAACCATGCTCTGCTTTCGAGCTTGAGTATTTACTTTTGGAACTTGTGGTATATGTTACTAAGATGCCCGATGGGTTTAACCTATGCCTTCCCCTAATCCGTGAGAACCCGAAAGTTTTCACAAGTCATACTCTTCCGGTGTTCAAAAAAATAAAATTCCAACACTACAGTTTTATCAAATCGAGAGGTGAATGAAATGATATGCATTAAAGAAGTGGGAGTAGACCTTGAACTTTGTGTTCATGCCCATGAAAATGATGTAGACCGTCTCGGAAGCTTCTTTTCAAAATGATTATCCAGCTATGTGATTCTTTCGATATTCTCGAATTGATTCCTTACAGTTATGGTTCCGACCATGCTGCCCTTATTCAATATATCTGGAATAAATCCATTCCAGGCCTCGTCAATTTTTGACAAGGTTAAAGCATCTACAGTCATAGGTCAATGACCTAGTTCAACTTATATCGTGTTCTACCTTTGAGTTTTACCCTCTGATATCTCGAGGATAACATGCCCTTGCACTACACCTTTTGAGCTTTTGATGAAGTAATACCTTTGCTTGTCGTAATCACTCTACGGGTTCTAGGTTGCCGTCAACCGAGGACACCGTTTAGTAAATCAAATCTGCTCTAAAAATTCAACACCCCTAGTAGATGTTACTGGGAAATTTGTAAACTCAATCTGGTCTATTCCTAGACTATCGGGTACATCCCTTGTCTAGCTATCTTTGACTGTGCTACCTCGTCCTTCTTTGGTGCACGAATTCTTTAGAGATTGAGCACAACTTACGTCGAGCTTTCAGCATCTGGTTGCTTATCTTGAAAGGCAACTTTGATTCCGAACTTGCATCTTATATATTGATACTATAACTTGCCACTCCATCATTCCCTTACTTGTCGTCGTTGTTGTTTGATTGCATCCTCTTGAGACCTCCCGGCAAATGTGTCGGATCACCTTCAACATTTTTGACTTCTTCCGAGATGTCAACTGTGTTCATGATGGAAAATACCCTTCTTGCCCTTGATGATTTTTATTATTATCGACAACATCCTTGACTCCCTTTCATTGCGAACTTGTCCACATTATGAATACAACTTGCTATCCAGCTAGTGTTGTGTTCTGCCTTAAAGTATTATTGTCTTTTATGTCGAGAATGTTGTGGGGATTGCTCCACCTCTTAGAAATTCTCGGTATGATGATACTTCTCACCATCACCATTCTTCCTTGGTCCCCGTGTTGTTTTTAACCGGGATACCAATATACTAACAATGTTGTTTGAGTTCTATACTTCTAGCAACCCTATTGCTATGAAGTTAATGATCAACAGTTCCTTCTTAGACTGTTGGTTATTGAATCATCACTCTAACATTTATATGGCTGCCTAAGGTCATATTTCGGGCACACCTTTCAACTAATGATTAATGGTGTATGTTTTCCTCGAGCATACAACATTATATCATTTGAATTGACAATTGTCATCTTGTTCATATTATTATGGAAATCCATCCGTTTGGAATTCTCGATGAATTGTCGCTGAGCCCATCAGCCGCCTCCCCATCCTCTCCTTGGTTTAAATGATGAACTATTAATTCGGGAACCCGCTCCCATAGTTCATTTCCCGAGAATCTTGCAATGTAATTTCATCGATTTGTGTTGCACCTTTTCTTCTCAAACATCCCGAGTTTGAGGTATCATGACGCCAATCAGATCTGAATCTTGGTCAGATATGATGGTTGGGGCAACTTTCCAGGAGTTATAATCTTGGTCCTTTGATAACCCGGTAATATGATGCCATGCCTAGCACCCTTGGCTGGAGGACCTATCATTATAATTTCTTTGCAAGGATAACCATTCTTCCAGGAGGAAATTGTAAGTCTTATTTTATAAGCTGCTCCTGATGAATCCTTTGTGTATCCAAGTCCGACCTTTGCTTAAAGACCATGCCAATGCTATCTCGAAGCATGTCTGTGGTACTCCAATTTTCAACAAGAGCATTTGAAGCCCAATGCTAAATGATTCTTGGTCAGTTATCCAAACACCGTTGTATGGGTAACGTCTTGTTTAATCCTTGCCTCTTTATCTGTATGGTTGGGTACTTGCTCTCCAACCCTGTATGCCATGTTCTGTTTGTCCATGGGAAGGATATACTCCCATTTATTGTGTGTAATCACAGTTTTCCTTTCCATTTGTTTGTTTAACCTTTCTTTGATCTACATATAATCTAAGCAGTAATAATTCTCTGCTTATGTAAACACCTCGTGGTACAACTCTGTCAGTAAGACATCGTTACTATTGTTGTAACATTCCATTAACTACCAGTGAACGAGAACCTTGCCTATTGGTCCACCTCGTTAGAATGAGCAAGAAATTGATTCTCTTTGTCCCCTGTCCTTGGTACCAACATTGTTGCCGACATAGCTAACAAGCTATCCGCTCACATGCCTCCCTGTCGCGGCTGTGCAAGATGTCACCACCCTTCCTACTTTCAACCCACATGGTGGGCCCATAACCCACAGGTCCCAGGATCGAAACCTGACTCTTCTTTACAACCCGGATTCTAATGTATCCTTTGCACTTGGCTTCGTATATGATTCACGAGCTGAATTCTACTATGTTTCATCCTGGTACCAAACACCATGTTATTCACATTGTTCAAGCCCCATTCCAGCTTCTGTCTAGGCATCGAATGATTGCCTATCCATTTGAAACTTTGGTACCATCGTATAGTGCACTCAATGAATTCATCGAAATACTACTCGTAGGGTACTTCATGTATCACTTTCTGAATTCGCCGTCGTATGCACAAACTTCGTGGAGATACGTTCCTCCAAAGTTTCCCCCCTGGTCGCGTTCGTAGGACGATGGAGATCCCGAAGAAAGGATGACGACTTGATCACGATGACTTGAAGCAGAGAAATGAAGACATCAACGAAAGGTATCAACCTCTTCGAAAGGGCAACCAAGACCGAGAAGACTCGTTAGGTTTTCGCTACCGGCACTTCCCCCCCTACTCCACCGCTTAAATCTCGGGACGAGATTTCTTGTAGTGGAGGAGAATTGTAACGCCCGGATAAATAGGCTAGAGTAATCATATGCTAATGATGCCATGTCACCGTTGTTACTATTATTAATCTCGTGTTAGATTGAAACCGATTATAATTCAAAATTCTAAATCAAGAAAACAATAAAAGTTTTCAAATATGAAAATTAAAATGTTCAATAAACAGTAGATAAATCAGAGGCTATGATAAAATTGTAAACAACATTAAAGAAATTTGTTAAGTGACTTAAACAACCTCAATCAATGGCTGAAAACATTATTTAATAACCTTTTTAATAATAATAAAAAGAAATATGAAATGATATTTACCCCAAACTAGTTTTTGGTGGTAGAATATATTGTGCTGTGATTTATGGGCCAGCTCTCATATTTTACAAAACCCATTTGGTGCCCAAACAATTAGCCGAAACAGAAAAGAATAAATAAAAATTAAAAACAAAACAAAACAAAAGAAAAAAATGAACCCCCCCACTGGGCCAGTCGGCCCAGCTGCTAGCCAGGCCGGCCCAAACCGGCGCCCTTATCCCCACTCCCTACCGAAACCCTAACCCATTCACCCCCACTCCCCCGATCCCCTCTCCCTCTCTCACGGCTCCCTCCACCCCCGATCTGGATCGGGAGGCGCGCGCCCCTCGCCTCGACGCACTAACGCCGGCGACCTCGCCAGCCTCCTCCTCCGCCCCCTACCCCCGCACCGGACGCCCTTGCCGGAGCCGGCCGCCTCCTCACAGCGAGCCATCGCATCGTGCACCGCGGCCTCCCCTTTGCACGTGCACCTGGCTGCGTCGGCGCCAGGCTCGCCGCCTCGACGCTCATCGCCCATCGCGGCACCTCACCGACCGCCCCGCCGCTCGACGTCGCCGGACCCCTCCCTCACCGGCCTGCTTCCTCTCGCCGCCGTCCTCGTCGGCGGACGCAACCGCGACTCTTCCCCGAGCTCCTCTGCCGCTCGTTGTGAGCACCTCCCTCCTCCTCTCTCTCCCCGTACCTTTCTCTTTGCGCCCCGCGGTCTGCCCGCCGCATCGCCGTCGCGGCCCAAGCTCCGTTCCGCCCTGGCTGCCCGGGCCTGCTCCCCCGCTGCCCACCTCAGCGCCGCCCGCGGCCGCGGCCATTCCCTGCTGCGCTGCGCCGCCGCGCCCGCCTCCCCCTTCTCCTCCCCGACCCAGCACGCCGCCGCACGGCCTCGCCCCCGTCGCCGTTCTCACACACCCCCCGTCGGCCGAGCCCGCATCACCCGCCCGCAACTCCCAGCGCCTCACCCCGCTGCTGCCCATCGTCGCAGCCGGTCCGCGCGCCCTACGCCGGCCGCCGCCTCCGCCACGGCCCCCTCGCTGGCCACCGCTCGAGCTTGGCCTCCGCTCGAGCGCCAGCACGCCCGTACCGCACCGCGGCGCCCTGTCGCCCGTTAACCCGGCGCCCCGCGCCCACAACCCACGCACCCGTTAGGCCCCCTATGGGCCTATGACAAAGGGGCCCCACCCCAGAACGTAATTAAAAGTAAAAATAAATAAAAATGTTAAAATAAATAAATAGTAATTAATTATTTAATTAATGAGTTAATTAATTTAATTAACATTGTTTAACTAATCTAATTAAATAGGTTAATTAACACTAACAAACTGATTAGTATAACTCAGATAATGACGCCTGGGCCCAGAACGATTTTCCAAAAAAAAAGGATTAATAAATAAATAAATAATAAAATATTAATTAAAATGTTAATTAATTAAACTTCGGTAGATTAATCTAATTACTGTTTAGCTAATTAAACTGATAATTAATTAGACAATCAATGACAGGTGGGACCCACTGGTCAGGTTGACCAGTCAGCCATGCTGACATCAGCATGATGTCGTGCTGATGTCATAAACCCTTTTTTTGAATTAATTTAATTAATATTAAATTCCTGAAATTAATAAAAACTTTAGAAAATCATATCTTTTAAACCGTAACTCGGATGAAAATAATTTGTATATGAAAGTTGCTCAGAACGACGAGACGAATCCAAATACGCCGTCCGTTCGTCCGCCACACATCTCTGTCATACCGAACGTGCAACATTTCCCCTCCGTTTCATCTGCCCGAAAACGCGAAACACCGGGAATACTTTCCCGGATGTTTTTCATCCTTGCCAGTATCACCTCCTACTGCGTTAGGTCACACGTAGCACCGCGTATTCCCATGTTATGCTTTGTGATGCTATTGTTTGCTCTGTTATTTATTTGTTTCCCCTTCGTTGCTTATTTTCGGTAGACTCCGATACTGTGATAGACCCCGAGACCGTTGATGCTTCGGTGTTCGACTACGGCTACGATTCCGAAGATTCCTTTCGTCTGCAGAGCTTCCAGGCAAGCCCCTCCCCTTTGATCACCATATATCGCCTATTCTTTTCTCTACTGCTAGCATTAGAGTAGTGTAGCATGTTAATGTTCGGTTGCTCCTATTCTGTTGCATAGCCTGTCATTGCTGCTACAACTGTTGATACATGTACCTGCCATCCTAATGCTTAGTGTAGGATGCTAGTATTCCATCAGTGGCCCCACATCCTTGTCCGTCTGCCATGCTATACTATCGGGCCGTGATCACCTCGGGTGGTGATCACGGGTATATACTATATACATACTTTACATGATACTTGAGGTGACTAAAGTCGGGTCGGCTCATTGAGTACCCGCAAGTGATTTGATGTGGGGGCTGAAAGGACAGGTGGCTCCATCCAGGTAGTGGTGGGCCTGAGTTCCTGACGGCCCCCAAGTGGATCGTTGTGGCGGAGCGACAGGGCAGGTTGAGACACCCAGTGGAGAGGTGGCCTGGCCCTGGTCGTTGTCCGCGGTTATTTCATAATAACATGCTTAACGAGTTTGGATATTTGATCTGAGTCTGGCCATTTGGTCTATACGCACTAACCAGCTGCGTGGGAACAGTTATGGGCACTCGACGTCGTGGTATCAGCCGAAGCCTTCTTGACGTCAGCGACTTAGCGGCGCGCGCCGGGTTGGACCGCGTAACGCAACTTCCTTAGTAATGGAGGTTGCTAGGTCTGCTCACCGGCCGCGTACGCAACGTGCAGGTGTGCGTTGGGCGATGGGCCCGGACCCCTGCGCGCTTAGGACTTAGACCGGCGTGCTGACCTCTCTGTTGTGCTTAGGTAGGGCTGCGACGTGTTGATCTTCCGAGGCCGGGCATGACCCTGGAAAGTGTGTCCGGCCAAATGGGATCAAGCGTGCTGGGTTATGTGGTGCACCCCTGCAGGGAAGTTAATCTATTCGAATAGCCGTGTCCCTCGGTAAAAGGACGACCCGGAGTTGTATTCCGACCTCATGACAACTAGAATCAGATACTTAATAAAACACACCCTTACAAGTGCCAGAGATAACTCGGTGGTTGCTCTCTCACAGGGTGATGTGCGGGAGGATCGCCGAGTAGGATTATGCTATACGTTGTTACTTGGTGAACTTACCATCCATTCCATTCTACTGCGGCAAGACGGAGGCCGCGAGAAGCGAGGATACTTGTTACTTTCCAGCCACCCTCATCTTCTGCTGCAAGATGGAGGTTACGAGAAGCGTAGTCTTCGGTTGGATTAGCTATCCCCCTCTTATTCTGCTTTCTGCAGTTCAGTCCACATATATTACCCCCTTTACACAGATATCCTTGCATATGTAGTGTAGATCCTTGCTTGCGAGTACTTTGGATGAGTACTCACGGTTGCTTTGCTCCCCCTTTTCTCCCCCTTCTGTTCCTTCTTCTCGGATGATGCAACCAGGTGGTGGAGTCCTGGACCCAGAGGATCCCGATGATGTTTCTACATGGAGTTCGACTTCGAGGAGTAGTTAGGAGGTCCCAGGAAGGAGGCCTTGCCTTTTCGATCGTTGCTATATTTGTGCTAGCCTTCTTAAGGCAAACTTGTTTAACTTATGTCTGTACTCAGATATTATTGCTTCCGCTAACTCTTGTGTATTCGAGCTTTTGTATTCGAGCCCTCGAGGCCCTGGCTTGTAATATAAAGCTTGTATTATTTTAATTTGTGTCTAGAGTTGTGTTGTGATATCTTCCAGTGAGTCCCTGATCTTGGTCGTACACATTTGCGTGCATGATTAGTGTACGGACAAATCGGGGGCGTCACAATAGAGATACCGACGATCGAATCTCGGGCAAGTAACATACCGTTTGACAAAAGGAACAACGTATGTTGTTATGCGGTTCTGACCGATAAAAGATCTTCGTAGAATATGTAGGAGCCAATATGAACATCCAGGTTCCGCTATTGGTTATTGACCGGAGATGAGTCTCAGTCATGTCTACATAGTTCTCGAACCGGTAAGGTCCGCACGTTTAACGTTTGATGACGATCGGTATTATGAGTTTTTGAGTATTGATGTACCGAAGGTAGTTCGGAGTCCCGGATGAGATCACGGACATGACGAGGAGTCTCGGAATGTCCGAGACATAAAGATTGATATATTGGAAGGCTATATTCGGACACCGGAAGTATACCGGAAAAGTTTCGGATTTATCGGGAATGCCGGAGGGGGTTACCGGAACCCCCTACGAGAGGGGATGGTCCATAGTGGGCCTAAAGGGTGAGAGAGAGGCAGCCCATAGGGCTGGCCGGCTCCCCCACCTAGGAATCCTAGTTGGACTAGGATTGGGGGGGCGCCACCTCTCCTATTCCTTTCCCCCTTCTTCCTTTCGGTGAATCCTACTAGGAATAGGATTGCAATCCTATTCCTAGTAGGACTCCCTCCCTAGCCGCACCAGGAGAGGTTGGCCGGCCTCCCTCCCCTGCTCCTTTATATACGGGGGCAGGGGGGCACCCAAAGACACACAAGTTGAATTGTTTTAGCCGTGTGCGGTGCCCCCCTCCACAGAATCACACCTCGGTCATACCGTCGCGGAGCTTAGGCGAAGCCCTGTGCCGGTGAACACATCATATCCGTCACCACGCCGTCGTGCTGACGAAACTCTCCCGTGAAGCTCAACTGGATCAAGAGCTCGTGGGACGTCATCAAGCTGAACGTGTGCTGAACGCGGAGGTGCCGTACGTTCGGTGCTTGATCGGTTGGATCGCGAAGAAGTTCGACAACATCAACCGCGTCACTTGACGCTTCCGCTCCCGGTCTACGAGGGTACGTAGACACACTCTTCCCTCTCGTTGCTATGCATCTGGTAGATAGATCTTGCGTGATCGTAGGAAAATTTTAAAATACTACGTTCCACAACTATGGCATCATGAGCCAGGTCTATGCGTAGATGATATGCACGAGTAGAACACAATGAGATTGTGGACGATACTAGTCATACTGCTTACCAGCATGTCATACTTTGCTTCGGCGGTATTGTGAGATGAAGCGGCCCGGACCGACATTACGCGTACGCTTACGCGAGACTGGTTTCACCATTACGAGCACTCGTTGCTTAAAGGTGACTGGCGGGTGTCTGTCTCTCTCACTTTAGCTGAATCAAGTGTGGCTACGCCCGGTCCTTGTGAAGGTTAAAACATCACATACTTGACGAAACATCGTTGTGGTTTTGTATGCGTAGGTAAGAACGGTTCGTGCTAAAGTCCGTAGCAGCCACGTAAAACTTGCAACAAACAAAGTAGAGGACGTCTAACTTGTTTTTGCAGGGCATGCTGTGATGTGATATGGTCAAGACATGATGAGTTATACGGTTTTGTATGAGATGATCATGTTTTGTAAAGTTATCGGCAACTGGCAGGAGCCATATGGTTGTCGCTTTATTGTATGAAATGCAATCACCATGTAATTGCTTTACTTTATCACTAAGCGGTAGCGATAGTCGTGGAAGCAATAGTTGGCGAGACGACAACGATACTACGATGAAGATCAAGGTGTCAAGCCGGTGACGAAGGTGATCATGACGGTGCTTTGAAGATGGAGATCAAAAGCACAAGATGATGATGGCCATATCATGTCACATATTTTGATTGCATGTGATGTTTATCTTATTATGCTTCTTATTTTGCTTAGAACGACGGTAGCATTATAAGATGATCCCTTACTAAATTTCAAGGTATAAGTGTTCTCCCTGAGTATGCACCGTTGCGAAAGTTCGTCGTGCCGAGACACCACGTGATGATCGGGTGTGATAAGCTCTACGTTCAAATACAATGGGTGTAAGCCAGTTTTGCACACGCAGAATACTCGGGTTAAACTTGACGAGCCTAGCATATACAGATATGGCTTCGGAACACTGGAGACCGAAAGGTCGAGCGTGAATCATATAGTAGATATGATCAACATAAGATGTTCACCATTGAAAACTACTCCATCTCACGTGATGATCGGACATGGTTTAGTTGATTTGGATCACGTGATCATTTAGATGACCAGAGGGATGTCTATCTAAGTGGGAGTTCTTTAAATTAATATGATTAATTGAACTTTAATTTATCATGAACTTAGTCCTGGTAGTATTAGCATATCTATGTTGTAGATCAATAGCTCGCGATGTTGCTCCCCGTTTATTTTTTCATATGTTCCTAGAGAAAACCAAGTTGAAAGATGTTAGTAGCAATGATGCGGAATTGTTCCGTGATCTGAGGATTATCCTCATTGCTGCACAGAAGAATTATGTCCTTGATGCACCGCTAGGTGACAGACCTATTGCAGGAGCAGATGTAGAAGTTATGAACGTTTTGACAAAAGCTCGATATGATAACTACTTGATAGTTTAAGTGCACCATACTTTACGGCTTAGAACCGGGACTTCAAAAACGTTTTGAACACCACGGAGCATATAAGATGTTCCAAGAGTTGAAATTAGTATTTCATACTCATGCCCGTGTCGAGAGGTATAAGACCTCTGACAGTACTTTGCCTACAAGATGGAGGAGAATAGCTCAACCAGTGAGCATGTGCTCAGATTGTCTGGGTACTACAATTACTTTAATCAAGTGGGAGTTAATCTTCCAGATAAGATAGTAATTGACAAAGTTCTCTAGTCACTATCACCAAGTTAGTAGAACTTCGTGATGAACTATAGTATGCAAGGGATGACGAAAACAATTCCCGAGCTCTTCGCTATGCTCAAAGCTGCGGAGGTAGAAATCAAAAAGGAGCATCAAGTGTTGATAGTTAGCAAGACCACTAGTTTCAAGAAAAAGGGCAAGGGAAAGAAAGGGAACTTCAAAAGGAATAGCAAGTCAGTTGCTACTTCCACGAAGAAACCCAAAGCTAAACTCAAGCCTGAAACTAAGTGCTTCTACTGCAAAGGAAATGGTCACTGGAAGTGGAACTGCCCTAGATACTTGGCGGATAAGAAGGATGGCAAAGTGAACAAAGGTATATTTGATATACAGATTATTGATGTGAATTTTACTAGTGTTCATAGCAACCCCTCGGTATTTGATACTGATTTAGTTGCTAAAAAGGTAGTAACTCGAAATGGGAGTTGCATAATGAACAGAAACTAGTTAAAGGATGAAGTGATGATGTGTATTGGAAATAGTTCCAAGATTGATATGATCATCATCGCACACTCCCTATACTTTCGGGATTAGTGTTGAACCTAAATAAGTGTTATTTGGTGTTTGTGTTGAGCATGAATATGATTTGATCATGTTTATTGCAATACGGTTATTCATGTAAGTTAGAGAATAATTGTTGTTCTGTTTACATGAATAAAACCTTCTATGGTCATACACCCAATGAAAATAGTTTGTTGGATCTCGATCGTGTGATACACATATTCATAATATTGAAGACAAAAGATGCAAGGTTAATAATGATAGTGCAACTTATTTGTGGCACTGCCGTTTAGGTCATATTGGTGTAAAACGCATGAAGAAACTCCATAATGATGGACTTTTGGAATCACTTGAGTATGAATCACTTGGTGCTTGCGAACCATGCCTCATGGGCAAGATGATTAAAACTCCGTTCTCCGGAACTATGGAGCGAGCAACATATTTGTTGGAAAATCATACATACTGATGTATGCGGACCAATGAGTGTTGAAGCACGCGGCGGGTATCGTTATTTTCTGACCTTCACTGATGATTTAAGCAGATATGGGTATATCTACTTAATGAAACACAAGTCTGAAACATTTGAAAAGTTCAAAGAATTTCAGAGTGAAGTAGAGAATCATCGTAACAAGAAAATAAAGTTTCTACGATCTGATCGTGGAAGAGAATATTTGAGTTACGAGTTTGGTCTTCATTTGAAACAATGTGGAATAGTTTCACAACTCACGCCACCTGGAACACCACAGCGTAATGGTGTGTCCGAACGTCATAACCGTACTTTATTGGATATGGTGCGATCTATGATGTCTCTTACTGATTTATCACTATCGTTTTGGGTCATGCATTAGAGACAGCTGCATTCACGTTAAATAAGGGCCTCATCTGAATCCGTTGAGACAACGCCTTAAGAACTGTGGTTTGGCAAGAAACCAAAGTTGTTGTTTCTTAAAGTTTGGGACTGCGATGCTCATGTGAAAACACTTCAACCAGATAAGCTCGAACCCAAGTCGAAAAAATGTGTCTTCATAGGATACCCAAAAGAGACTGTTGGGTACACCTTCTATCACAGATCCAAAGGCAAAATATTCGTTGCTAAAAACGGATCCTTTCTAGAAAAAGAGTTTCTCTCGAAAGAAGTGAGTGGGAGGAAAGTAGAACTTGATGAGGTAATTGTACCTTCTCCCATATTGGAAAGTAGTACATCACAGGAAATTGTTCCAGTGATTCCTACACCAATTAGTGAGGAAGTTGATGATAATGATCATGAAACTTCGGATCAAGTTTCTGCTAAACGTCGTAGATCAACCAGAGTACGTTCCGCACCAGAGTGGTACGGCAACCCAGTTCTGGAAATCATGTTACTAGACCATGATGAACCTACGAACTATGAGGAAGCGATGATGAGCCCAGATTCCGCAAAATGGCTTGAAGCCATGAAATCTGAGATGGGATCCATGTATGAGAACAAAGTGTGGACTTTGGTTGACTTGCCCGATGATCGGCAAGCCATCGAAAATAAATGGATCTTCAAGAGGAAGACCGACGCAGACGGTAATATTACTGTTTACAAAGCTCGACTTGTTGCGAAAGGTTTTCGACAAGTTCAAGGAGTTGACTACGATGAGGCTTTCTCACCTGTAGCGATGCTTAAGTCTGTCCGAATCATGTTAGCAATTGCCGCATTTTATGATTATGAAATCTGGCAAATGGATGTCAAAACTGCATTCCTAAATGGATATCTCAAAGAAGAGTTGTATATGATGCAACCAGAAGGTTTTGTTGATCCAAAAGGTGCTAACAAAGTATGCAAGCTCCAGCGATCCATCTATGGACTGGTGCAAACATCTCGGAGTTGGAATATACGCTTTGATGAGGTGATCAAAGCATATGGTTTTATACTGACTTTTGGAGAAGCCTGTATTTACAAGAAAGTGAGTGGGAGCTCTGTAGCATTTCTAATATTATATGTAGATGACATATTGTTGATTGGATAGCATAAAAGGATACTTGAATAAAAGTTTTTCAATGAAAGACCTCGGTGAAGTTGCTTACATATTGAGCATCAAGAATCTATATAGATAGATCAAGACGCTTGATAAGACTTTCGATGAGTACATACCTTGATAAGATTTTGAAGTAGTTCAAAATGGATCAGTCAAAGAAGAAGTTCTTGCCTGATTTGTAAGGTGTGAAGTTGAGTAAGACTCAAAGCCAGACCACGGCAGAAAAATATAGAGAGAATGAAAGTCATTCCCTATGCCTCAGCCATAGGTTCTATAAAGTATGCCATGCTGTGTACAAAACACATTGTGTACCTTGCCAAGAGTTTGACAGGGAGGTACAATAGTGATCCAGGAGTAGATCACTGTACAGCGGTCAAAAATTATCCTTAGTAATTGGATGACTAAGGAAATATTTCTCGATTATGGAGGTGATAAAGAGTTCGTCGTAAAGGGTTACGCCGATGCAAACTTTGACACCAAAATCCAGATGACTCTAAGTATCAATCTGGATGCGTATTGAAAGTGGGAGCAATTAGCTAGAGTAGCTCTATGCAGAGCATTGTAGACATAGAAATTTGCAAAATACATACGGATCTGAATGTGACAGACCCGTTGACTAAACTACTCTCACAAGCAAAACATGATCACACCTTATTACTCTTGGGTATTAATCACATAGCAATGTGAACTAGATTATTGACTCTAGTAAACCCTTTGGGTGTTGGTCACATGGCGATGTGAACTATGGGTGTTATTCACATAATGATGTGAACTATCGGTATTAAATCACATGGCGATGTGAGCTAGATTATTGACTCTAGTGCAAGTGGGAGACTGAAGGAAATATGCCCTAGATGCAATAATAAATATGTTATTTGTATTTCCTTATATCATGATAAATGTCTTTTATTCATGCTAGAATTGTATTAACCAAAAATTTAGTACATGTGTGAATACATAGACAAAACAGAGTGTCCCTAGTATGCCTCTACTAGACTAGCTCATTGATCAAAGATGGTTATGTTTCCTAGCCATAGACATGAGTTGTCATTTGATCAACGGGATCACATCATTAGGAGAATGATGTGATGGACAAGACCCATCCGTTAGCATAGCACTAAGATCGTTTAGTTTAACTGCTATTGCTTTCTTCATGACTTATACATGTTCCTATGACTATGAGATTATGCAACTCCCGAATACCGTAGGAACACCTTGTGTGCTATCAAACGTCACAACGTAACTGGGTGATCATAAAGATGCTCTACAGGTGTCTCCGAAAGTATTCGTGGTGTTGGCATAGATCAAGATTAGGATTTGTCACTCCGAGTGTCAGAGAGGTATCTCTGGGCCCTCTCGGTAACACACATCACA
The DNA here is from genome assembly GCA_902687465.1 of Secale cereale. Classification (NCBI taxonomy): domain Eukaryota; kingdom Viridiplantae; phylum Streptophyta; class Magnoliopsida; order Poales; family Poaceae; genus Secale; species Secale cereale. The sequence continues at coordinate 75,463,947 of LR738712.1, read as the reverse complement.
ATAAGCCTTGCAAGCAAAAGACTAATGAGTTAGTCACGAGATGATGTGTTACGGAACGAGTAAAGAGACTTGCCGGTAACGAGATTGAACTAATTATAGAGATACCGACGATCGAATCTCGGGCAAGTAACATACCGTTTGACAAAAGGAACAACGTATGTTGTTATGCGGTTCTGACCGATAAAAGATCTTCGTAGAATATGTAGGAGCCAATATGAACATCCAGGTTCCGCTATTGGTTATTGACCGGAGATGAGTCTCAGTCATGTCTACATAGTTCTCGAGCCCGTAGGGTCCGCACGCTTAACGTTTGATGACGATCGGTATTATGAGTTTTTGAGTATTGATGTACCGAAGGTAGTTCGGAGTCCCGGATGAGATCACGGACATGACGAGGAGTCTCGGAATGTCCGAGACATAAAGATTGATATATTGGAAGGCTATATTCGGACACCGGAAGTATACCGGAAAAGTTTCGGATTTATCGGGAATGCCGGAGGGGGTTACCGGAACCCCCTACGAGAGGGGATGGTCCATAGTGGGCCTAAAGGGTGAGAGAGAGGCAGCCCATAGGGCTGGCCGGCGCCCCCACCTAGGAATCCTAGTTGGACTAGGATTGGGGGGGCGCCACCTCTCCTATTCCTTTCCCCCTTCTTCCTTTCGGTGAATCCTACTAGGAATAGGATTGCAATCCTATTCCTAGTAGGACTCCCTCCCTAGCCGCACCAGGAGAGGTTGGCCGGCCTCCCTCCCCTGCTCCTTTATATACGGGGGCAGGGGGGCACCCAAAGACACACAAGTTGAATTGTTTTAGCCGTGTGCGGTGCCCCCCTCCACAGAATCACACCTCGGTCATACCGTCGCGGAGCTTAGGCGAAGCCCTGCGCCGGTGAACACATCATATCCGTCACCACGCCGTCGTGCTGACGAAACTCTCCCGTGAAGCTCAACTGGATCAAGAGCTCGTGGGACGTCATCAAGCTGAACGTGTGCTGAACGCGGAGGTGCCGTACGTTCGGTGCTTGATCGGTTGGATCGCGAATAAGTTCGACAACATCAACCGCGTCACTTGACGCTTCCGCTCCCGGTCTACGAGGGTACGTAGACACACTCTTCCCTCTCGTTGCTATGCATCTGGTAGATAGATCTTGCGTGATCGTAGGAAAATTTTAAAATACTACGTTCCCCAACAGTTTCAATCAAGGGCCAGACTTTGGATACAAAAATGTTCCATCAGGAGCAACTTATAAAATAAGTCTTACAATTTCCTCCTGGAAGAATGGTTATCCTTGCAAAAGAAATTATAATGATGGGTCCTCCAGCCAGGGGTGCTAGGCATGACATCGTATTACCGGGTCATCAAAGGACCAACATTATAACTACTGGAAAGTTGTCCCAACCATCATATCTGACCGAGGTTCAGATCCGATTGGTGTCATGATACCACAAACTCAGGATGTTCGAGAAGAAAAGGTGCAACACAAATCGACAAAATGACATTGCAAGATTCTCGGGAAATGAACTATGGGAGCGGGTTCCCGAAACAATAGTTCATCATTAAACCAAGGAGAGGATGAGGAGGTGGCTGATGGGCTCAGCGACAATTCATCGAGAATTCCAAATGGATGGATTTCCACAATAATGTGAACAAGAAGATGACACTTGTCAATTCAAATGATATAATGTTGTATGCTCGAGGAAAACATACACCATTAATCATTAGTTGAAAGGTGTCCCCGAAATATGAACTTAGGCAGCAAGATTAATGTTAAAGTGATGATTCAATAACCAACAGTCTAGGAATGAACCGTCGATCGTTAACTTCAAAGCAATAGGGTTGCTAGAAGTACATAACTCAAGCAGCATCGTTAGCATATTGGTATCCCAGTTAAAAACAACACGGGGACCAAGGAAGAATGGTGATGATGAGAAGTATCATCATACCAAGAATTTCTAAGAGGTGGAGCAATCCCCACAACATTCTCGACATAAAAGACAGTAATACTTCACGGCAGAACACAACACTAGCTGGAGAGCAAGTTGTGTTCATAACATAGACAAGTTCGCGATGAAAGGAAGCCAAGGGTGTTGTCGATGATAATAAAAATCATCGAGGGCAAGGAGGGTGTTTCTCATCATGAACACATTTGACATCTCGGAAGAAGTCAAAGTGTTGAAGGTGATCTGACACATTTGCCGGGAGGTTTCAAGAAGATGCAATCAAACAACAACGGCAACAAGCAAGGGAATGACGAATTGGCAAGTTATAGGATCAATTTATAAGATGCAAGATCGGAACCAAAGTTGCCTTTCAAAGCAACATGATGTTGAAAGCTCGTCGTAAGTCGTGCTCACACACTGAAGAATTCGTGCACCAGAGAAGAACGAGCTAGCACAGTCAAAGATAGCAAGACTTGGATGCAACCGATAGTATAGGATGACCAGATTGAGTTCATAATTTCCCGGTAAAATACTAGGGGTATTTGATTTGTAGTGCAGAATAATTTCACTAGTCGGTGTCCTCGGTTGACAACAACCCAGAACCCGTAGAGTTATTACGATAAGGAAAGACATTACTTCAACAAAGTTAGTAATATGTGGTGCAATGGCAAGACATCTTCGAGATACCAGGGGGTAATACTCGAAGGTAGAACATGATAGAAGTAGAATTGGGTCATTGACCTATGACAGTAGATACTTCAACCTTGCCGAAAATAGACGAGGCACTGTAATGAATTCCCATCAGATATATTTGATCAGGACAACATGGCCAGAACCATAACTGTAAGGAATCAATTCAAGAATACCGAAAGAATCATACAGCTGGACACTCATTTTGCAAGAAGCTTCCGAGACGGTCTACATTATTTTCATGGGCATGAATGATACGTCTCCAACGTATCTATAATTTTTTATTGTTCCATGCTATTATTTATGATGTTTTGGATGTTTAATGGGCTTTGTTACACACTTTAATATTATCTTTGGAACTAACCTACTAACCCAAAGGCCCAGTCCAGATTGCTGTTTTTTTGCCTATTTCAGGGTTTTACAGAAAAGGAATATCAAATGGAGTCCAAACGGAATGAAACTTCTGGAGAGATAGTTTTGGAGCAAAATACGCACGAGAGACTTGAGAACCACGGAATAGGGCAAACGTGGCGTCCACGAGGGTGGGGGCGCACCCCCCTACAGGGCGTGCCCCCTGCCTCGTGGGCACCCCGTCTGGCCCCCGGTGCCCTCCTTCCTCCTATATATACCTACGTACCCCGAAAACATCAAAACAACAGAGAAAACCCTAGTTCCACCGCCGTAACCTTCTGTTAGCGTGAGATCCCACCTTGGGGGCTGTTCCGGAGCTCCGCCGGAGGGGGGATCTACCACGGAGTGCTTCTACATCATCATCATCGCCTCACCATGAGTTGTGAGTAGTTTACCACAGACCTTCGGGTCCATAGCTAGTATCTAGATGGCTTCTTCTCTCTCTTTGGATCTCAATAAAAAGTTCTCCTCGGTCTTTGAGGAGATCTATTCGATGTAATCTCTTTATGCGGTGTGTTTGTCGAGATCCGATGAATTGTGGGTTTATGATCAAGATTATCTATGAGAAATATTTGGTTCTTTTCTGAACTCTTTATGTATGATTATAATATCCTTGCAAGTCTTTTCGAATTACTGGTTTGGTTTGGCCTACTAGATCTATAGTTCTTGCAATGGGAGAAGTGCTTGGCTCTGGTTTCAATCTTGTGGTGTCCTTTCCCAGTGACAGTAGGGGCAGCAAGGCACGTATTGTATTGTTGCCATCGAGGATAAAAAGATGGGGTTTATATCACTATGTTTGATTTTATCCCTCTACATCATGTCATCTTGCTTAAGGCATTACTCTATTCTTATGAACTTAATACTCTAGATGCATGCTGGATAGCGGTTGATGAGTGGAGTAATAGTAATAGATGCAGAATCGTTTCGGTCTACTTGTCTCAGACGTGATGCCTATATATAATGATCATGCCTAGATAGTCTCATAATTATTCGCTTTTCTACCAATTGCTCGACAGTAATTTGTTTACCCGCCGTAGAATATCGCTATCACGAGAGAAGCCACTAGAGAAAACTATGGCCCCCGGGTCTATTCTCAACATATCAATCCACAATCTACTTTACTTTTCCGCTTTTACTTTATGTTCTTATAACCAAAAATACCAAAAATATCAAACTATCATCTCTATCAGATCTCACTTTCGTAAGTGACTGTAAAGGGATTGACAACCCCTTATCATGTTGGCTGCGAAGTTATTATTTGTTTGTGCAGGTGCGAGGGACTCGCGCGTGGTCTCCTACTGGATTGATACCTTGGTTCTCAAAAACTAAGGGAAATACTTACGCTATTGTGCTGCATCACCCTTTCCTCTTCGAGGGAATACAACACAAGCTCGAGAAGTAGCAAGAAGAATTTCTGGCGCCGTTGCCGGGGAGGCTTACGCAAAATTCATATACCAAGTACCTATCACAAACCATTGTCCTTCGCATTACATTTTTTTCCTCTCGTTTTCCTCTCCCCCACTTCACCCTTGCTGTTTTATTTGCCCTTCTTCTGCCGTGTGTTTATCATTCGCTTGCTTCTTGTCTGCTTGTGTGTTGGATTGCTTGCTTGTCACTATGGCTCAGAACAATGTCAAATTGTGTGACTTCTCCAATACCAACAATAATGATTTTATTATCACTCCGATTGCTCCTATTACCGATGCTGAATCTTGTGAGATCAATGCTGCTTTGTTCAATCTTGTGATGAAAGATCAATTTTGCGGCCTTCCTAGTGAAGATGCCGTTACCCATCTAAACAACTTTGTTGATTTGTGTGATATGCAAAAGAAAAGGGATACAGATAACGATATTGTTAAATTGAAGTTATTTCCGTTTTCACTTCGAGATCGTGCTAAAACTTGGTTTTCTTATTTGCCTAGAAATAGTATTGATTCGTGGAATAAGTGCAAAGATGCTTTTATCTCTAAGTATTTCCCTCCTGCTAAGATCATATCTCTTAGAAATGATATTATGAATTTTAAGCAACTAGATCATGAGCATCTTGCACAAGCTTGGGAGAGAATGAAATTAATGATACGTAATTGCCCTACACATGGTTTGAACTTATGGATGATTATTTAAAACTTTTATGCTGGCTTGAATTTTGCTTCTAGAAATCTTTTAGATTCGGCCGCAGGAGGCACTTTTATGGAAACTACCTTAGGAGAAGCTACCAAACTCCTAGATAATATTATGGTTATTTATTCTCTATGGCACACCGAAAGATCTACTAGTAAAAAGGTGCATGCTATTGAAGAGATTAGTGTTTTGACCGGAAAGATGGGTGAACTTATGAAATTATTTGCTGCTAAGAGTGCTTCTTCTGATCCTAATGATATGCCTTTGTCCACTTTGATTGAAAATAATAATGAATCTTTGGATGTGAACTTTGTTGGTAGGAATAATTTTGGTAACAATGCTTATAGAGGGAACTTTAATCCTAGGCCTTTTCCTAGTAATTCCTATAATAATTATGGTAATTCCTACAACAACTCTTATGGAAAGATGCCTTCTAAATTTGAAACTAGTGTTAAGGAGTTTATGATTTCGCAAAAGAATTTCAATGCTATGCTTGAAGAAAAATTGCTTAAGATTGATGAATTGGCTAGAAGTGTGGATAGAATTACTCTTGATGTTGATTATTTGAAACTTAGATCTATCCCACCTAAGCATGATATCAATGAGTCTCTCAAAGCCATGAGAATTTCCATTGGTGAATGCAAAGAAAGAACCGCTAGGATGCATGCTAAAAGAGACAATTATATAAAAGCGTGTTCTTCTAGTTATCATGAAAGTAAAGATGAAGATCTGAGATTTATTTATGTGTCTCCTATTAGATCCTTGTTTTCTAGTAGGAATCTTGATAATGATAGGATTGGAGATGATTCTACCTTAAGGCGTCCCAATGATTCGGAGTTTTTAGATCTTGATGCTAAAATTGTCAAAAGTGGGAGTGAAGAGATTAAAACTTTGCATAGTGATGAACCCACTAACTTGGATTTCAAGGGATTCAATTATGATAATTGCTCTTTGATTGATTGTATTTCCTTATTGCAATCCGTACTAAACTCTCCGCATGCTTATAGTCAAAATAAAGCTTTCACCAAACACATAGTTGATACTTTGATGCAATCTTATGAAGAAAAACTTGAATTAGAAGTTTCTATCCCTAAAAAGCTTTATGATGAGTGGGAACCTACTATTAAAATAAAAATTAAAGATCATGAATGCTTTGCTTTGTGTGATTTGGGTGCAAGTATTTCCACTATCCCAAAAACTTTGTGTGATTTGCTATGATTCCATGAGCTTGATGATTGTTCTTTAAATTTGCATCTTGCGGATTCCACTATTAAGAAACCTATGTGAAGGATTAATGATGTTGTTATTGTTGCCAATAGGAATTATGTTCCCGTAGATTTCATTGTTCTTGATATAGATTGCAATCCTTCATGTCCTATTATTCTTGGTAGACCTTTCCTTAGAACGATTGGTGTAATTATTGGTATGAAGGAAGGAAATATTAGATTCCAATTTCCGTTAAGGAAAGGCATGGAAGACTTTCTTAGAAAGAAAATCAAATTACCATATGAATATATCATGAGAGCCACTTATGGATTGCCTTCCAAAGATGGCAATACCTAGATCTATCCATGTATCGTGCCTAGCTAGGGGCGTAAAACGATAGCGCTTGTTGGGAGGCAACCCAATTTTATATTTTTTGTTTTTGCTTCTGTTTAGGAATAAATATTGCATCTAGATTCTATTTAGATGTGGTTTTGTGTTTTAATTAGTGTTTGTGCCAAGTAGAAACTTTGGGAAGACTTGTGTGAAGTTTATATGATCTTGCTATGAAAAACAGAATCAATAGCGCTCGCTAGAATAGTCACCAGATTTTACTGGAGTGTGACATTTAGTTGATTCTTTTTGCAGATGATTAGTAGAAAAAATCCTCACGTTTACCAATTCATTTCATCTTTTTTGGAGTTACAGAAGTATGTGAAAGTTACAGATTACTACAAAATGTTCTGTTTTTGACAGATTCTGTTTTTCGTGTGTTGTTTGCTTATTTCAATGCATCTATGAGTAGTATTGGGAAGTATGAATCATAGAGAAGTTGGAATACAGTAGGTTTAACACCAATATAAACAAATAATGAATTCATTGCAGCACCTTTGAGTAGTGGTTTGTTTTGTTATACTAACGGAGCTCACGAGATTTTTGTCTAAGTTTTGTGTTGTGAAGTTTTCAAGTTTTGAGTATTGCTTTGGTGGACTATGGAGCAAAGAGTGGCAAGAGCCTAACCTTGGGGATGCCCAAGGCACCCCAAGGTAAAATTCAAGGACAACCAAGAGCCTAAGCTTGGGGATGCCCCGGGAAAGCATCCCCTCTTTCGTCTTCATCCAACGATAACTATACTCGGAGCTATATTTTTATTCACCACATGACATGTGTTTTACTTGGAGCGTCATGTATCATTTGAATCTTTGCTTGTTAGTTTGCCACAATTATCCTTGCTGGACACACCTTTTTGAGAGAGTTAAATATGGCCTAGGAATTGATAGAACACTCTATGTGCTTCACTTATATCTTTTAGAGCACGGTGGTAATTTTATTTTGAAGAAATTGTTGATCTCTCATGCTTCACTTATATCCTTTTGAGAGTCTATTAAAACAGCATGGTAATGTGTTTTGGCTATAAAACTATCCTTCACATGGTAGGCATCCAAGATCAATGTAGTAAAAACTTACACACTAAGTGCATTGAATATGATGAGAAGTTGGATGCTTGATAATTGTTTTGAGATATGAGGATAGTGATACTAGAGTCATGCTAGTGCAGTTATTATGAAATTGAGAAATGCTTGCGTTAAAGTTAGCGATTCTCGTAGCATGCACGTATGGTGAACCGCTATGTGACGAAGTTAGAGCATGAGGTATTTGTGAAGTGTCATCCTTTGTGTGGAGGTTGGGGGGGGGGCACGCTGGTTAACTCCTACCAACCTCCCCCCTAGGAGCATGCGTTGACTGCTTTGTTTTGATGACTCGTAAATTTTTGCAATAAGTATATGAGTTCTTATGACTAATGTTGAGTCCATGGATATTACGCACTCTCACCCTTCCACCAGTGCTAGCCTCTCTTGTACCGCAAAACTTTCGCCGGTACCATACACCCACTATATATCCTTCCTCAAAACAGCCACCATATATCTTCCTCAAAACAGCCACCATACCTACCTATCATGGCATTTCCATAGCCATTCCGAGATATATTTCCATGCAACTTTCCACCGTTCCGTTCATATGACACGCTTCATATTGTCATATTGCCATGCATGATCATGTAGTTGACATCGTATTTGTGGCAAAGCCACCATGCATAATCTTTCATACATGTCACTCTTGATTCATTGCATATCCCGGTACACCGCCGAAGGCATTCATATAGAGTCATACTTGTTCTAGTATCAAGTTGTAATATCGAGTTGTAATTCGATATAAGTGTGATGATCATCATTATTAGAGCATTGTCCCATGTGAGGAAAGGCCAATAAAAAAAGAGATGGCTCAAAAAAAAATAGAGAGGGGCTAAAAAAAGGAGAGAAAACCCCTCCAATAAAAATAAGAGAGAAAAGAGAGAAGGGACAATTGCTACTATCTTTTTCCACACTTGTGCTTCAAAGTAGCACCATGTTCTTCATGATAGAGAGTCTCATGTTTAGTCACTTTCATATACTAGTGGGAATTTTCATTATAGAACTTGGCTTGTATATTCCAACGATGGGCTTCCTCAAATGCCCTAGGTCTTCATGAGCAAGCAAGTTGGATGCACACCCACTAGTTTCTTTTGTTGAGCTTCCATACATTTTTAGCTCTAGTGCATCCGTTGTATGGCAATCCCTACTCACTCACATTGATATCTATTGATGGGCATCTCCATAGCCCGTTGATACGCCTAGTCGATGTGAGACTCTCTCCCTCCTTTTTGTCTTCTCCACAACCACCTCTCTATACCACATAGTGCTATGTCCATTGCTAACGCTCATGTATTGCGTGAAAGTTGAAAGGTTTGAAAGAATAGAGTATGAAAACAAGTGCTTGGCTGAAACTGGGGTTGTGGATGATATGAATATTTTGTGTGATGAAGAGGGAGCATAGCCAGACTATATGATTTTGTAGGGATAACTTTCTTTAGCCATAGTATTTTGAGAAGACATGATTGCTTTGTTAGTATGCTTGAAGTATCATTATTTCTTATGTCAATATAGACTTTTATCTTGAATCTTTCAGATCTGGACATTCATGCCACAATTAAGAGAATTACATTGAAAAGCTATGTTGGTTAGCATTCCACATCAAAAATTCTGTGTTTATCATTTACCTACTCGAGGACGAGCAGGAATTAAGCTTGGGGATGCTTGAAACGTCTCCAACGTATCTGTAATTTTTGATTGTTCCATGCTATTATTTATGATGTTTTGGATGTTTAATGGGCTTTGTTATACACTTTTATATTATTTTTGGGACTAACCTACTAACCCAAAGGCTCAGTCCAGATTGCAGTTTTTTTTGCCTATTTCAGGGTTTTACAGAAAAGGAATATCAAACGGAGTCCAAACGCAATGAAACTTCTGGAGAGATGTTTTTGGAGCAAAATATGCACAGGAGACTTGAGAACCACGGAATAGGGCAAACGTGGCGTCCACGAGGGTGGGGGCGCGCCCCCACCCCTACAGGGCGCGCCCCCTGCCTCGTGGGCACCCCGTCTAGCCCCCGGTGCCCTCCTTCCTCCTATATATACCTATGTACCCCGAAAACATCAGAACAACAGAGAAAACCCTAGTTCCACCGCCGTAACCTTCTGTTCCCGTGAGATCCCATCTTGGGGCCTGTTACGGAGCTCCGCCGGAGGGGGGATCTACCATGGAGTGCTTCTACATCATCATCATCGCCTCACCATGAGTTGTGAGTAGTTTACCACAAACCTTCGGGTCCATAGCTAGTATCTAGATGGCTTCTTCTCTCTCTTTGGATCTCAATACCAAGTTCTGCTCGGTCTTCGAGGAGATCTATTCGATGTAATATCTTTTTGTGGTGTGTTTGTCGAGATCCGATGAATTGTGGGGTTTATGATCAAGATTATCTATGAGAAATATTTGGTTCTTTTCTGAACTCTTTATGTATGATAATACTATCCTTGCAAGTCTCTTCGAATTATTGGTTTGGTTTGGCCTGCTAGATCTATAGTTCTTGCAATGGGAGAAGTGCTTGGCTTCGGGTTCAATCTTGCGGTGTCCTTTCCCAGTGATAGTAGGGGCAGCAAGGCACGTACTGTATTGTTGCCATCGAGGATAAAAAGATGGGGTTTATATCACTATGTTTGAGTTTATCCCTCTACATCATGTCATCTTGCTTAAGGCATTACTCTGTTCTTATGAACTTAATACTCTAGATGCATGCTGGATAGCGGTCGATGTGTGGAGTAATAGTAGTAGATGCAGAATCGTTTCGGTCTACTTGTCTCGGACGTGATGCCTATATATAATGATCATGCCTAGATAGTCTCATAATTATTTGTTTTTCTATCAATTGCTCGACAGTAATTTGTTTACCCGCCGTAGAATATCGCTATCATGAGAGAATCCACTAGAGAAACCTATGGCCCCCGGGTCTATTCTCAACATATCAATCTACAATCTACTTTACTTTTCCGCTTTTACTTTCTGTTCTTATAACCAAAAATTCCAAAAATATCAAACTATCATCTCTATCAGATCTAACTTTCGTAAGTGACTGTAAAGGGATTGACAACCCCTTATCGCGTTGGCTGTGAAGTTCTTATTTGTTTGTGCAGGTGCGAGGGACTCACGCCTGGTCTCCTACTGGATTGATACCTTGGTTCTCAAAAACTGAGGGAAATACTTACGCTATTGTGCTGCATCACCCTTTCCTCTTCGAAGGAATACAACGCAAGCTCGAGAAGTAGCAATGAACACAAAGTTCAAGGTCGACTCCCACTTCTTTAACGCATATCATTTCATTCACCTCTCACTCTGATAAAACTGTACTGTTGGAATTTTATCTGGTAGAACACCGGAAGAGTATGACTTGTGAAAACTTTCGGGTTCTCACGGATTAGGGGAAGGCTTAGGTTCAACCCATCGGGCATCTTAGAAACATATACCACAAGTTTCAAAAGTAAATACACAAGCTCGAAAGCAGAGCATGGTTGGCCAAGTAGAGGATACAATTTACCAAAGGCATTATGTATCAGGGGAAGAACTCACAAGGTGGTTGAATATGAAGGACATTGTCGGATAACAATCAAACAATGGATCGGGTGATCCACATCGGAGCTGATGTGAGTATCGGTACTCACTCAGAGGAAGAAAGATTGCAGAGGCATCAGATTCAAGAATCACCTGATTAGTCTGATGCTTAAAATAGAAAGAAATTATGGTTTCCAAAACGAAGGATCAGAAACAAATGCTCTGATCAAGGATGGATAAGTCGAAAACACTTCGTTGGACAATCAATAAAGGTTTGAATTGCCGAGAACCAACTCATGTCCGAAATGACGTCTGAGCCGGAAAGATAATTTTAAAAAGGATAACCTGATGATTGCGTGCATACGCACACATTGAATGAATAGGCTCAAAAATGGCTAAGACAAGGGATGTTAACGAAGACTACTAGTCATATGGAATTAACCATAATGCAAGCAGGCAAGAATTTCAAGAGTAACAGGCTGCACGGGATTTTCTAAATATCGAAAAGTATTCTGAACAATTTTGTGAGACACATGAACAATTGAGAAGAAGAGGTACTCGATAAATGTGAGGAAATAACTGTAAGATTTTCCATGCAAAATAAAACTACAAGACAGTAAACTCAAAGGATTCTCGGGACAACGAAGAATATTTCGAGGCATCTTGTAACAACAAGAGCGATGAGGAATGATCATGAGAAGGACGAGTGCATGCAGATATCCAAAGGGATATATCGGTGGCAGTGAATTGCAAAGGCGATGAATGATGTCTACACACGCTTCTACTCTTGTAGACTATGTTGGGCCTCCAAGCGCAGAGGTTTGTAGGACAGCAGCAATTTCCCTCATGTGGATGACCTAAGGTTTATCGAAATCAGGGAAGTAGAGGTTGAAGATGGTCTATCTCAAGCAACCCTGCAACTAAGATACGAGAAGTCTCTTGTGTCCCCAACACACCTAATACACTTGTTAGATGTATAGGTGCACTAGTTCGGCGAAGAGATGTTAAATGGCAAGTGATATGGATGGCAAAACAAAGTAATATAAATCTGTAATAAAAAGTGCAGCAAGCAAACAAGTGGTAAACATGAGCACAAATGGTATTGCAATGGTGGAAACAAGGCCTAGGGTTCATACTTTCACTAGTGGCAACTCCCAACAACATTAACATAATCGAATCACATGATATTTCCCATAAAACATGCAATGGAGACGCACCCGGAGGTCATTCCTTCGTGGTCAAGAGAGGACGAGAATTATGTAGGGCTACAAAAGTACACCTCAAAGTTCGTAGTTCTCAATCTAAGGATTTCCCAATGTCACCGCGGCCATCCAAAGAGAGTCCCAAAATCACCACAACATATCTAAAGGATAGTCAAAGACAAGCACCAAGAGACTCTCAATCTTCAATCAACACACAAGAGAGAAAATCACTCATGAAAATATTTTTCTAATCCATGTCCAATAGACCGCTGTCACCTTGGTCTCGGGGATTATACTAGATAAAGACAAGTGATTACATCAATCCAATACATAGAGGAAGGGGAAATATCATGGGATCACCCTAGATTAACATAGCCTATGATCACAACGAAGATCACATCATGGGAGAGAGAGATAACCACATAGCTACACGTACGAGCCCTCGGCCCCGGAGAAGACTACTCACACATGGACATGGTGAGGAGGAGGTTTATGATGGTGTTGATGGAGAGGTGCAGCCCCGCGAGGAGGAGACGGCCGGCGGCAGCCACGGAGGCGGCGGCGGCGGCCCTTGGGGGCGCGGCGGCGGCGGCGGCCCTAGGGGGCAGCTGCTCCTTGGCCCCCCTTCTTCCTTGTGGATGGTGCTGCAATGGTGCTGGTCCTCCCTTCCAAGACGGCGGCTTGGGAGGAGGAAAATTCGTGGCCCTTGGTGACCTAGGTTTCCTCTCTTTATATAGACTCTCGGATTCCCATCATCAGATTTTGGGCCTCAGTAAAACGGGCTTTACTCGGCCGTCCGGACTCCAATTTGGACGAATTTTATATCCAGAAGCATCGCCTCGAAATTCCCCACAACTTTCGCAACTAGACTTTTTGCGTTTGACTTCGTCTTCGGGACGGAACGTGACCATCTCTAAAACACGTTCTCAGACAGATTTCAGGAAAGTCAGAGTCCTACTCCAATACGACTCCTTTTGCGTTTTTGTCAATTTCCAAGTAATTCCTACACAATAAAGTGTAAAACAAGAACATTGTGCACTTTTGCAACCATTAGTAGGTTAGTCCAAATATGATCGAAAGTGTATGGAAGTGCATAAATATCATAGCAATATCACACAAAAAAGGCATGGAGCAAGCAGAAATTATAGATACGTTTTGGACGTATCAATGAGCACAAGGGTCTCGGGAAAATATTGAGGGATATCCTCAGAATCTTCTAACGAAGTAGGTGATCTTCCGGAATGAGGGCTCTCTCGGAGAAATAGTTATGAGAACCTAGAGTCAGAGTTAGCAAAATATTTTAACCCGAATAGAAGAGAGATCAGAGTCCCAGAGCATAGAAGAGGAATAAAAGATCCTAACATCACCCATTGGTGTTGTGGGCCCGTAAGCCACACAACAAGTTAGTAAATTTCTTTTTCAAAAACTAGACTCGACTTCGGCCAAGGAGTTGGAAAGGAGGATTCCTACAGGCAGTCGGCTCTGATACCAACTTGTGATGCCCCCGATTTGTCCGTATACTAATCATGCATACAAATGTGTACGACCAAGATTAGGGACTCACTGGTAGATATCACAACACAACTCTAATAGTAAAATAAGTCATACAAGCTTCATATTACAAGCCAGGGGCCTCGAGGGCTCGAATACAAGTGCTCGATCATAGACGAGTCAGCGGAAGCAACAAATATCTGAGTACAGACATAAAGTTAAACAAGTTGCCATAAGATGGCTAGCACAAAGTGGGATACAGATCGAAAGAGGAACAGGCCTCCTGCGTGGGATCCTCCTAAACTACTCCTGGTCATCATCGGCAGACTCCACCAAGTAGTAGGCGCCTCCGGTGTAGTAGGAGTCGTCATAGGTAGCGTCTGGCTCCTTGGCTCCACCATTTGGTTGCATCATCTGAGAAGAAGGAACAGAAGGGGGAAAAGGGGGAGCAAAGAAACCGTGAGTACTCATCCAAAGTACTCGCAAGCAAGGATCTACACTACATATGCAATTGTATCTGTATAGAGGTAATATATGTGGTCTGAACTGCAGAAGGCCGGAATAAGAGGGGGATAGCTAATCCTATCGAAGACTACGCTTCTCACAGCCTCCATCTTGCAGTAGTAGATGAGAGTAGATGGAATGCAACAAGTATCCTCGCTTCTCGCAACCTCTATCTTGCAGCAGTAGAATATAATAGATGGTAAGTTCACCAAGTATCATTGTATAGCATAATCCTACCCGGCGATCCTCCCCTCGTCGCCCTGTGGGAAAGCGATCACCGGATTATATCTGGCACTTGAAAGGATGTGTTTTATTAAGTATCCGGTTCTAGTTGTCATGAGGTCGGAGTACAACTCCGGGTCGTCCTTTTACCGAGGGACACGGCTATTCGAATAGATTAACTTCCCTGCAGGGGTGCACCACATAACCCAGCACGCTCGATCCCATTTGGCCGGACACACTTTACTGGGTCATGCCCGGCCTCAAAAGATCAACACGTCGCGGCCCTACCTAAGGTCTAAGTCCTAAGCGCGCAGGGTTCCGGGCCCATCGCCCAACGTACACCTGCACGTTGCGTACGCGACCGATGAGCAGACCTAGCAACATCTATTACTAAGGAAGTTGCGTTACACGGTCCAACACGTCGCGCGCGGCTAAGTCGCTGACGTCAAGAAGGCTTCGGCTAATACCACGACGTCGGGAGCCCATAACTATTCCCACGTAGCTGGTTAGTGCGTATAGGCCAATGGCCAGACTCAGATCAAATATCCAAACTCGTTCAGCGTGTTATTATGAAATAACCACGGACAATGACCAGGGCTAGGCCACCTCTCAACTGGGTGTCTCAATCTACCTTGTCGCTGCACGACAAAGATCCACTCGGGGGCCGTCGGGAACTTAGGCCCACCACTACCTGGATGGAGCCACCTGTCCTTTCAGCCCCCACATCGGAATCACTTGCGGGTACTCAATGAGCCGACCCGACTTTAGTCACATCATGTATCATGTAAAGTAAGTATATAGTATATACCCGTGATCACCACCCTAAGTGATCACGACCCGATAGTATAGCATGGCAGACGGACAAGAATGTAGGGCCATTGATGGAATACTAGCATCCTATACTAAGCATTAGGATAGCAGGTAAAGGTATCAACAGTTGTAGCAACAATGACAGGCTATGCAGCAGAATAGGATTATCCGAAAGCAGTAACATGCTACACTACTCTAATGCAAGCAGTACAGAGAAGAATATGCGATATCAGGTTGATCAAGGGGCGGGGGGCTTGCCTGGAAGCTCGGGCAAGAAGGAGTCGTCGTCGACGATGTAGTTGATCACGGGGTCATCGGCAGCGGTCTCGGGGTCTACCCAAAAGAAGTAACGGAGGGGGAACACAATAAATAACAGAGCAACCAAAGTATCACAAAGTATAACAAAGCAATACGCGGTGCTACGTGTGACCTAACGCAGTGATAGGTGATACCGGTGAAGGAGGGAAACATCCGGGAAAGTATTCCCGATGTTTCGCGCTTTTGAGCCGATGAAACAGAGGTGGATTGTTGCAAGTTCACTATGCTAGGGAGGTCTGGCGGACGAACGGACTGCGTATTCAGATTCATCTCATCGTTGTGAGCAACTTTTATGTACAAAGTATTTTCATCCGAGTTATAGATTATTTTATATTAATTTTTAAAGTTTTAAAACATTTTATGGAATTACAGATTTAAATTAATTCAAAAAGAGTTGTCACCACGCTCATCCATGTAGCTTCATCATCACACACTCTCCTCACTCGTTGTTATGCTTCTCCTAGATAGATCTTGCGTGATCGTAGAATTTTTTTTGAAATAATACGTTCCTCAACAATTGCAGGGATAAAAATGCCCCGTTTCGCAAAATAATTGTACCGTTTCGATCATGATCAGACGGCTTGGGGGGGGGGGGTGTGTTCATGTGACCTCCTCCCATGAAACATTCCCCGTCATCATCCCTTCCATATACCCGAAGGAAGAAAACGAAAAGGGCATCTGTTTCACACGACCTGTTTCACATGAGTAATGCTACACATATATAGGTTTACACGGGCTTTACGAACAGGTGGATTTTGATGGGAGATTAAGGAGGAGAAGGGGCCACCCCATGAAAATCAGGTGGGATTGGTTAGTTAAGAAGAAGAAATTTTAATCAGCGTGTAAATGTGTGTAACTCGTTGTATGTTTAGCATTATTAATTTCACATAGAATAAACAGGACGTGCATGAACTGACTTAATTAGTGGGTTGCACATTGCACTGTGTATGCGGCGCATGTAGTTGTTGAACCAACGTGCAACATGGGAGCTCAAGCTGGCACAGACCGATCGACCAGGCAAACATTGACTTTACTACCGTGCACCGACATATGTAACGACGCCACCACCACGACGCGTGGTAGTACGACCCGATGGGCTATATAAACTCCGTCAGCATATGTTTGACGTACCTGATCAAGCTGGGCTACCATCACAATTCACAAGACACATTTTGCAGGGCACGCGTGACGCGACACAGGCGGATCAAAATGGCCGCTGCCTTCGTCTCGTCGAGGAGCGTGGCCACCACCTGCCTCCTCGCCCTGCTCCTCGCCGGCTGCCTGGCCGACGCGCGCCGTCTCCTCGTCGAGGCCATGCCACCAGCGGCGTCCCCCGGGTTCGCCCCGTCGCCGGCTGAGGGCGGTCACCGTGCGGGCCGGAGTCTTTTCGAAGGCCGTGGCCTGCTCGCCGGCGGCATCCGTCTCGCGGGGAGGTTGCTCATTGGTGTTGAACTCTGAGTGCAAGCACTTCCGCTGACTTGCATCCAGCGAGTGTCGTTGGTGGCCGAACCATTTCGCCTTTGTTTGCTGCGTGGCTCAGTGGACGCTCGACGGACTTTGGATTTCTTCTGCGTGCTACTTCCTCTGTCCCAACTACACTAATGTGAGAAACGTTTTTATATTATGGGACGAAGGTAGTAGTATTTTTATTTATTCCCAATTACATTTCGTTCTCCCTTTGTTTTCTGAAGAATAAATATAAATTCTTTGTCACTATTTTCAATTTTTGATTTGACATATTGTTTTAAGCCTGCATTGATTGCTGTGGCAAGACTGTATTTTCATTGTATTATAAAAATCAATTATCTTTTGTTTGTAGTACACAATTACATACAACCCTTGTACACACGTTCGTAAGCACTTAAATTCACTAAACTTAAGTGAGTGGAGTTTATTTTAAACCTTAAGCTTGTGGAATCAAGTCGGAATTGAACCTCAAAACAAACAAAGTCGGAATTGAACCTCAACCTCTAAATCCATGAAATCAATACCCTAACCTCAACAATCCCAATCAATACCTACCTTAAGCTTGGCGCACCGGGTAAGGATCGATCCCAACAATGATTATGCATAGATATTTTACTACTCCCACTAACATGTCAGACCCGCCCGTATGCCAACATACTTATATGCCAGGCCCAACAATACAAAACATGTGATCGCGCATGTAAAAAATGAGAGAAGAAATTAATGGTTTGCCCAAAAAAGGAAATTTGTCATAGCACTCCGAAATTTGGCAACCAAAAGAAAATAACTTTCGGGTCTTAATTTGCCCGACCTTGTAACTACAGAGAGAGAGAGAGAGAGATAGAGAGAGAGAGATCAAACTTGTGAGCTCTTTGATCTATTGACATTTCATACTCCTCTTATTCTGATCTTGTGGTGCATATGCCTCCTCAACTTCAAATGGCAGCGGAGTAGGACTCGACTAAATAGGTAAAACCCTCAATAGCTAAAAACCTGCTCCTGTACCCGCGCGCTGCCCGCGATTGCCGACACGTGGAAACCCTAGCCACCGAATGGAAGGCCCTTTCCGTCCTCTCCTTGTTGTGTCGTCACCGGAGGGCTCGCCAACAAAGTCGTGCCAGACCCAGGGATGGTGGCGGCAGGAAGTTCTTGCGCTGTTGCTGCTGCTGCTAGTTGCGCTCGCGCATCTCCTGCCAGGCATGGCTCGCGGCTACGTGAAGCGAGGATCCGCGTCTCTAGCATGGTGGCGTTGTCGCGTGCGCTACCCACATGCTTCTCGCATGTCAGCTCCCTCCAGACCACAAAACCTCTTCCAACGATGCGGTGTTGGCTTCCCGGGATCGGATCCATGGCCAGTCCGGCCGGCCTGTGGTGTTCTTCCCCCACAGTGCAGCACTGCCCATATGTGGTGGCGTCCACTCTCAGCTATGTGGCCCTACTCGAGAGCAGCGACAAATAGCTATGGTGATGAGGACATCCCTACTACATATACACTCACAACCCCTGCTGCTACATATACTGGACCAATTACTAGAGCTCGCGCACGCCAACTAAATTACTAGGTACTTTCCTTTCTTGGCAACGATTTTAATGTTCATGATAATATGATACAGCCTAGATTAAATACTTTTGTTTTGCTTAAAAATGAATAACCCATCATGGACAAGAAGGATGAACATTGAAGCATGATCAAGCATGTAGATGATGACATGCGTAAGGGGAACAAAAACAAAGTTTCTGGTGGAGTTTTCAGCACTTTGGATCCACCATGATGACATCCAAGGACATGAAAGAAATATACAGGATGGCCTTTCATAAATTTCGTCCATAGCTTAATATAGGTCATGCCCCACCTTATTTTTGGGCCAGGCCAATGTAATTTCGAAATACAACTTCGTAGGTTATTTTTAGAATTTGTATTGTAGAGGAAACGACTCAGGAGGTGTTTTAGTCTCACCTTACAAAGGGTGGACGAAATCCACCTCCACCCTCGCCGTCGTCTTCAGTACGCCGAAGTGACTCTTCATCGCCGCCAGCAGTTCCTCCGACGTTATGGTTGAGGGTCACCGAGGATGGTGGCGAACAGAACGCGACCGCCGATCTGCTGCTCCAGCATTGTCATCCCCGCCATGCTTGCGAGGACGATGCACCCATGTTCGTGCCGCATGTCAGGCTTGCCGCGCTACCACACCTCTTGGATGAAGACACGGGATTCCTAGATGCGGGACCAAGGCGCCATGGGCGCCATCGAGCTACCTTCTCCGACTGCACCGCCGCTTCTTTCGATGACGGCGGGATGAATACTACCTCCAACAATGGCACCGCCGCCCCTCCCCCAAAGGCGGTGTGGCTCGACACACTCAGGATGCCAAGAATACCACCCACCATGGTGTAGCCGCAGCTCTAGCCTGGAGCCAGCTCACGTCTCGTTGTTGTCCATTCCGCCACCCATGGTTTCCAATTTGGGAACGCGAGAGTTCGGGCTAGGTTTTGGTCGATTTGGGAACAAGCTAGGGATTTGGCTCATTTTGTATTAGAGTTTTATGTGCCCCCTATAAATACATCCCTTAAGGCACCATTTAGACTTGAGTTTTGTTTAGATAGAAGTTCGCCATGGTGCAACGCGCGTACTTCGTTTGTGTCCGACGACTATGCCAAGACGTTTCAGAAACCCACATTGATCAATAAATCTTTCCTCTTAAATTCACAATATCTAGATTGCAATCTCAGTTTTATTCTTGTTCTTCGTATGCTTGCAGGAAATAGACCCTCGTGGCCGGGTTGATCGTGCTCTGGTATGGTTAATAACCGCTCGGAGTTGGTTTAGCGATTGCTAAGTTGCAAAGTCTTCGCAAGTTCGCAGTCGGATTGTCAAAGTCGACTTCCACCAAAGCGATAGCTACCGTCTCATCGAAAGACGAGACACCTTTGCATCTATCATGTGGCGTCCCCTTCTGGCGACGACAACGTATGCTTGTGCCCAGGACCTTGGGAGTTGCAGCCTTGTTGCTGACTGTGTTGACCATTGAGAGGTCTTCGTGAGGTTCCTCTCTCTAGATTTGACAACTACCTTCGGCGATGAGAAGCAATCTACGAATGGCGGCTCAACGTAGAGGGTACAGTTCTGCAACGACGGCGGTAGTTTTTTTAGGCCAACGGATGCAACCACTAAGATTATGGAAAAGCGGTGGCAAAAACACATAAGTCACTTCGAGGAGCTACGAGGTTAAAACCTAGGTCTAAACCGAGTTGGTTGAAAGATCGCGGATGTCGCCTAGAGGGGGTGGGTGAATAGGCGCTTTAAAATAATTACGATTTAGGCTTGAACGAATGCAGAATAAACCTATCGGTTAATTTGTCAAGCACAAAACCTACAACAACTAGGCTCACCTATGTGCACCAACAACTTATGCTAAGCAAGATAAACTACTTGGTGATAGCAAGATATATAGCAAGAACAATATGACTATCACAAAGTAAAGTGCATAAGTAAAGGGCTCGGGTAAGAGATAACCGAGGCACGCAAAGACGACGATGTATCCAGAAGTTCACACCCTTGCGGATTCTAATCTCCGTTTGGAGCGGTGTGGAGGCACAATGCTCCCCAAGAAGCCACTAGGGTCACCGTAATCTCCTCACGCCCTCGCACAATGCAAGATGATGTGGTTCCACTAAGGGACCCTTGAGGGCGGTCACCGAACCCGTACAAATTGCTTGGGGCGATCTCCACAACCTAGTTGGAGACCCCGACGCTTGCCCGAAGCTTTACACCACAATGATTGAACTCCGAAGACCACCAAGGTTGGGCTATCTCGACAACTTAATTGAAGGCTCCCAATGACACCACGAAGCTTCACCACAATGGAATATGACTCCGAGGCGACCTCAACCGTCTAGGGCACCCAAGCACCCAAGAGGAACAAGCTCAAGGGTGCCAAGCACCCAAGAGTAATAAGCTTCACAACTTGTAACTTCCACGTATCACCGTGGAGAACTCAAACCGATGCACCAAATGCAATGGCAAGGGCACACGGAGTGCCCAAGTCCTTCTCTCCCAAATCCGACCAAAGAAACAAATGCTAGGGAGGGAAATGAGAGGAAGAATGAAGAAGAGAACACAAAGAACTCCAAGATCTAGATCCGTAGGGATCCCCTCACATAGAGGAGAAAGTGATTGGTGGAAACTAAGATCTAGATCTCCTCTCTCTTTTCCCCCAAAACTAGCAAGAATCCATGGAGGGATTGAGACATAGCAATCTCGAAGAAGGTCAAGAATGGGGGAATAACACGAGCTTAAAGGATAAGGTTCAATGGGGAGGAAGACCCCCTTTTATAGGGCCCCGAATCCAACCGTTATGTGCTCAACCCGCACACGAGCGGTACTACCGCTCAGGGGAGTGTTACTACCGCCCGGTGTCGTGGTTCTAAGTCTGACAGTAAGGGTAGGGGGTACAAATGGAGAGGCAAGGTTCTAGCTATGGTGAGGTTGTACACAAGGTGTTTGCGAGTTCAGGCCCTTCTCGGAGGAAGTAATAGCCCTACGTCTCGATGCCGGAGGCTTGGTCGACTGGTATGTGTATACGTGTGTTACAGAGGTGTGAACCCTTGTTCTGGAGGAGGGGTGGCTTATATAGTGCGCCAGGACCCCAGCCATGCTCCACGTTACCAAGGGTTTAATGTACATTAAGGCAGGCGTTACTGGTAACGCCTGCAGTAAAGGATAATTAAGGTGTTAACTACAGCGAGTAAATACAGGACCGTTGCTGTCCCAAGTGCTGCTTGACCTTCGGAGGTCGAGTGCCTTGGATCGGTCGAGTGGGGTTGAGTCGTCTTGCGTATGAGGTTCAGTCGAGTGGAGTGTCTTCTTGGACCGTCTCAGTCGATTGCCTCCACTGTCATAGGTCTTGTCTTTTGATCTTCTAGGGTAGTGACCTTGGGTGGGGTACCTTGATCGGGCCTGTGACCCTACCCTAGGTTTGTAACCTCGTCAGTAGCCCCCGAATGGATTGAGGCTTGAGCAAGAGGATGCTGAGGGAAGCTCTGGTTCTGGTTCGACGTCCCTGGGGTTGATTGTTTCGGAGCCTGTGACTCGGGCAGGCTCCCTCAGTTGTGTCTTGGTCGCCTTGATCGATTCTGAAGCCGTCGAGTGAGTTAGTTGCTTCTTGTGTCGATTGGACTTCTGGCGTCGACTGGACATCTTGCGTCGACTGGACTTTGCGCCAGGCGTCGGGCGCCGTGAGCACGTGCCGCTTTCGACGGGATTGGTTGCCCTTCGGCTGCCGGATTCGACGGGGTTTTCGAAATTTGGAGAAGCACGCGGGGCGGGACGTGCCGCAGCAATCGGAGGGATGCGCTTGAAACGCCTCGATCCTCGTGCCTCCTTTTTCGTCACGTATCGCGCTAGCGTCTGTTACGGGATTTGATAAGATTGCTCGGGGCCACCGGTCAGCCACTCGACCGGGTTGCTATAAGAGTGCGCCGAGCCCGTAGCGGGGGGCACTGTGCGCCCAATCTTCCTCCTTCAGCCTCTGCTTCTCTGCTGCGCCCCTGCTTCTCCGCTGCGCCCCTGCTTCTTCTTGCCTTTTTCCGCAGCGACCGCCGGCGTGTGAGCCATGGGCAAGGACAAGACCGCGGCCATGGAGCGCTCGAAGAAGGCAGCGTTGGGGAAGGGGAGGCGATCTGGCCGGAGTGGTTCGTCATCGAGGTCCAGACTCCCCACTGGATGGATCCAGGAAGATTGGATCCGGTCCACTGTCGTGGTGGAGGATCTGGAGGAGCTGGAGGAGGAAGGGTTGATCGCCCGCGGCTCCTGGCGGGCGCCGGGGGGAGAACTCGAGCCCCGGCCGCGGGAGGGCGAGTGCGTCCTCCACGCTACCCACGTCGACCGAGGTTTTTCTATGCCCCCGCATCCTTTCTTCCGCACGTTCTTGATCTTCTTTGGTGCCCAGTTGCATTACTTCACGCCCAACTCCATCGCCTTCCTCTCTGCCTTTGTTTCTATGTGCGAGAACTTCCTCGGTTGCCGACCGCACTGGGGTTTGTTCAAACACATCTTCACCTGCCGCTCGCAAACCGTTAAGAGGGTGAACCCGAGTGATGGCAAGACACACGTCCTCCAGGCATGCGGCAGGCTCGGGATCCAGCTTAGGAATAGGAGCGCCTTTCCCCCCATGATTATTCCGGAGTCGATTCAGGGCTGGCAGTCGACCTGGTTTTACTACAAGAACAGTCCGACTCCGGGTCAGTCGACTGGTCTTCCTCCATTCACTCTAGGTCGAGCCAGCCCACCTCACTCGATGATAGTGGGTAAGGCCGAGAGGGCCGAAGTGGACATGTTGGTGGAGCGGGTCGTCCAGTTAGTCCGCGAGGGGGTCACGGGGATGGATCTGTTTGAGGCGTATCTCACGCGGAGGATCCAGCCGCTCCAAGCCCGGGACCACCCGATGTGGTTGTATTCTGGCACCGACAACACGACGCGAGTCCACCCGGAGGCGGCCGACCCGAAGTACGTGGTGCAATGCTTGAAGTGCATCACTGGGAATAAAGACAACCCTAGGGGATCTGGGAGGGTCATCCCGTTCGATGCTGACCATCTTCCTGACAAGGTTAGTCTTCTGCTGCCGAGTGACATTTCTGTCGTCTGGCTTGCAATTCGCTATTGATGGATCCGACTGATATTTGGTCAAACTTATCTCTTTGCAGATCTACACAGAGATGTATTCGGTGCCCAACAGGGACTTGGTTCAGGAGGGCGAAGAGGGCATGGGCGACGCCGCCGAGTGGAAGTCGGAGGAGGAGACCGAGGAGAGCGAGGACTACAGCAGCGGGGAAGAGGTCTAGTCACCTCCCCGTGATGAGCGTCGATCCAAGGAGAAGTACGACCCAGGGGCCGCACGTCTTCAAGCGGGTCCCTCGGGCTCTCGGACGCCCAAGCGCACTCGCACGGCCACTCCTGACCCTGCCGAGAAGATGCCCAAGCAGCCCAAGGTGGTCACCACCAAGCCCCGGAAGGCCTTGCCCAGGATCAAGGTGGATGTACCCATCGCCTCCACGTAAGTGCCACTTGGTCTTGTTTCTTTCTGCTTCTTGGAGGTCGACTATAACTTCTGTCGACTCATCTCCTGAGTGAACTTTTCAGAGCCGCCGCTTCCACGACCTCGATGGACATCGACCGGGGTCGGGACAACGAGGAGACCGCGGACGCCATGACATCCCGCACAGGTGTGGGCCCTATGAAATCTGCCTTATTCTTATTTTCTTTCGCGGCGACGGTCGACTGAACTTAGTCCGCTGCTTGACTCGAAGTGCCGCGCCTCGTCATAGGGCTTTCGGATGACGATGAAGACGAGGAGCGGTTGGGAGGGGACCGACGGCGTATAGGGAAGAAGGGCCGGAAGACGCCTTCTGGCTCAGAGGCCCAGCGGCAGGAGGATGCGGCCCGAGCCACGGTCTCCTTCGCCGTCCCTGTGTCGACCGTGCGTTTGGAGTCGACGGCCGTCGACCCATCGCCTGCGTCGATCGTCGACCCAGCGCCCGCTCCAGTCGCCGACCCAGCGCCAACTCCAGCCGTCGACTCAGCGCCAGTACGTGCCGTAGACCCAGCGCCCGTACCTACCGCCGACCCTGCGCCCGCCGCTTCGTCAGTTCTCTTCTCTTCCTACCGCCTCCCGGAGAATCCTGTGGGGGCGGCTCAAGAAGCCCTTCGCCAGGCGGAGGTGATGATGGAGAGGACGAAGGCGGCGTATGAGGCCAGCATGGCGGCTTATGATGCCAGCTCTGCTCTTCGGGCCAACGTCCACGTACGTTGTCTTCATTGAAGTAGTCTTTGGTTTCGAGAGAGATTTCTATTTTGTTTCGTGAGATACCACACCCACTGGGTGTTCTCCCTTTTTTTTGAGCTCGAGCCGGACTGATCTCTGCCGAGTGAAACCAGTGGGGGCACGCTCAGTGCACCCACTGGGTGTAGTCCCCGAGACTGCGGTTGAGTATTTTGACTTGACTGTAGTCTTATAATCTTGCTTTGTCGTGTTGATGCAGAAATCTTGCGAGTTTGGGGCCAAGTTTGCAGATCTTGAGAAGAAGCAGATCCAGCTTAACCTCGACTTGCAGTTGGCTCGGGACCACCTGAAGAAGACGCAGGATGATGCGGCTGGTAACTGACTCTGACCTTTTGTCGACTGACTTTTTGATAGATGTGCCTTGTGTTCCTTCATGTTCATCTGTCTAGTGGTGGCTTTGGTAGGTCAACTGAAGGCAGCCTTGGAGCAAAAGGATCTTGACCTGGCGGCGGCGCAGCAGGCGGCTCAAGAGAAGGCGGAACTGGCGGCGAAGAAGTTGGCTTTCGTGGGTGCGCTCGAGGCGGAGGTCATCAGACTGAGAGGCTCGCTCGACGCAGCCAATCAAGAGGTGACTCAGCTAAAGAACTCCAAGGCTGTCCTGAACGACAAGTATGAGGCTCTTTTTCGGAAGAGGGTTGATCTTGAGGCGTATCTGGGCGACATCACCAAGAAATGGTACCTCGTGCTCGAAGGTATGCCTCCTTCGGCTTGGTTATAGTTGGATCGGTCGACCCATATCTTGTCTGTTGACTCGACTTGCTGTTTTCGGTGCAGAGTTTTGTTGTAACTTTAAGGAGGACACTGGTCGGGTCGAGCCTGGCTTGGACCCAACCAACTCCAACGTGAAGGACGAGGTATCCATGAACATATTGAGGCTGGAGTCCCGTCTCACTGCAGCCACGGATTATCTAGGACGACTGAAGGCAGTGATGGCCCGAATCAACACCGCGCTCTGGAGATCGTGCAGGAGAACGACCTCGAGTCCCTGATGACTCGACTCAATGAAATCCCCAACCGAGTGCAGGAGTGGAAGAAGTCGGCAGCCCGGGGAGGAGCCGACGTGGCGCTGTCCTTGGTCCGTGTGCAATGCAGGGAGGTGAAGGAGAGGAAGCTTGCGGCGCTGAAGGTTGCAAACACGAAGGAGCTCCAATTCCAGTCGTTTATGGAGACTTTCCTGGAAGCCGCCACTCGCATCGCCGACGGGATCGACCTAGAGGAGTTCGTCGCACCGGCAAGCCCGCCCCCTCCCGAGGAATGACTTTGAAACTTTAATCTCATTTGCCGCGGAATGCCGCATGGACTTGTAATCGTTAAACTCTGGTGGGCCTGTGGCCCAAGTACTCTTTCCCGAATCTTGCGGGGCTTTTATCTGATTTTGAACCTTCGATTTGCCGCTCTTCTTTGATTGCTTGAATCTTTGAGTCGACGTCTTCCAGCCAAGTCCCCGAGTGAGAGGGTTGCTCTTCACTCGGAGTACATGTTTATGACTTAGGCGATTCCAAGCTACGTTGTACTTGTGGTGGAGCTCGGAAGGCAGAGCCACTTTATGCTTGTAGCGTAGCTCGGAGGTTCGCAGCTAAGCCTCCGAGTGAGAGGGTTTCTCTTCACTCGGAGTGGATGTTTGTAACTTAGGCGAGTCACGGGGTCGCAGCTAAGCCCCCGAGTGAGAGGGTTGCTCTTCACTCGGAGTAGATGTTTGTAACTTAGACGATTCCAAGCTACGTTGTATTTGTGGCGGAGCTCGGAAGGCAAAGCCACTTTATACTTGTAGCGTAGCTCGGAGGATCGCAGCTAAGCCCCCGAGTGAGAGGGTTGCTCTTGACTCGGAGTGGGTGTTTGTAACTTAGGCGAGTCACGGGGTCGCAGCTAAGCCCCCGAGTGAGAGGGTTGCTCTTCACTCGGAGTGGATGTTTATAACTTAGGCGATTCCAAGCTATGTTGTATTTGTGGCAGAGCTCGGAAAGCAGAGCCGCTTTATACTTG
>LR738712.1:75422510-75435965 GCA_902687465.1 Secale cereale | reverse complement strand
CTTAGGCGATTCCAAGCTACGTTGTATTTGTGGCGGAGCTCGAAAGACAGAGCCACTTTATACTTGTAACGTAGCTCGGAGGACCGCAGCTAAGCCCCCGAGTGAGAGGGTTGCTCTTCACTCAGAGTAAATGTTTGTAACTTAGGCGATTCACGGGGTCGCAGCTAAGCCCCCGAGTGAGAGGGTTGCTCTTCACTCAGAGTTGATGTTTGTAAACTTAGGCGATTCCAAGCTACGTTGTATTTGTGGCGGAGCTCGGAAGACAGAGCCACTTTATACTTGTAACGTAGCTCGGAGGACCGCAGCTAAGCACCCACTGGGGGATTTTGAAGACCAATGTTTTTAGAGGACATAATCGTTAGAGGATCATTGCTAACTTGTCTTCGAATCAAATTGGGAAATCTTTATTACAGCTCGACCGTCGAGTGTCTCAAGTGTAAAAGCGGCGGAGCAGGTCCGCATTCCACGAATGAGGTTCGTCTTTCTTCTAGGCTACATTGTAGAGGTGGTACGCTCTGTTGCGCAGTACCTTGGTGATGATGAACGGGCCTTCCCAGGCCGGGGCGAGCTTGTGTGGACGTTTCTGATGCACCCGAAGGACCAGGTCTCCTTCCTGGAATGCTCGGCTTCTTACGTTGCAAGCATGGAATCGATGCAGGTCCTGTTGATCGATGGTCGACCGGATCAGGGCCATCTCTCTTTCCTCTTCCAAAAGGTCGACTGCATCCTGACGAGCCTGCTCTGCCTCGGCTTCGGAGAAGAGTTCCACTCTGGGGGCGTTGTGTAATAAGTCGCTCGGTAACACAGCTTCGGCTCCATAGACCAAGAAGAAAGGGGTACGGCCAGTCGACCGGTTTGGAGTTGTCCTCAGACCCCATAGGACAGATGGCAGTTCAGTTACCCAAGCCCCAGCGGCATGCTTAAGATCGCGCATGAGCCGCGGATTTAGGCCTTGGAGAATCAAACCATTTGCTCTTTCTACCTGTACATTCGACCGCGGATGTGCCACAGAGGCGTAGTCGACTCGTGCTCCTTGGGAAGCACAGAAAGCTCTGAATTCATCCGAGTCAAAGTTGGAGCCGTTGTCTGTGATGATGCTGTGGGAGACTCCATATCTGAATATCAATTCCCTGATGAAGCTGATGGCGGTGCTTGACTCGAGGTTCTTGATGGGCTTGGCCTCGATCCACTTGGTGAACTTGTCGACTGCCACCAGAAGGTGGGTGAATCCGCTTCTGCCTGTCCTAAAGGGGCCGACCATGTCCAAGCCCCAAACAGCAAAGGGCCAGACTAGCGGAATGGTCTTCAGGGCGGACGCCAGTTTGTGGGACATGTTGGAGTAGAACTGGCAACCTGCGCATTTGTCCACAATATCCTTGGCCATCTCGTTGGCGCGGGGCGAGTAAAACCCGGCTCGGTATGCCTTAGCCACTATAGTCCGAGAGGAGGCGTGGTGGCCGCAAGTCCCCGAGTGGATTTCATCCAAGATCAGTCGACCTTCTTCTGGATCGACGCAGCGTTGGGCGACTTCGGTGACGCTTTCTCTGTAGAGCTGACCTTGGATGACTGTGAACGTCTTGGATCGGCGGACGATCTGGCGCGCTTCTTCTTCATCTTCTGGGAGTTCTTGCCTGAGCATATACGATATATATGGCACAGTCCAGTCTGGTGAAATCACTAGGACCTCCATGATCAAATCGACCACGGCAGGTACTTCGACTTCAGTCAGATCTGACGCGCTGACTGGCTGCGGGGACTCTTCCGTGAAGGGGTCTTCTTTGATAGAGGGGGTGTGCAGATGCTCTAGGAACACATTCTTGGGTATAGGCCTCCGAGTCGACCCGATTTTTGCGAGGTCATCAGCTAGCTGATTCTTGGCTCTGGGCACATGATGGAGCTCTAAGCCTTCGAACTTCTTTTCAAGCTTGCACTGCACTGCAATAACTGGTCATTGCCGGGCTCCTGACGTCCCATTCTTTCATCACTTGGTTCACCACCAGGTCGGAGTCGCCGTAGACCATCAGGCGACGGACGCCGAGTGAGATGGCCATACGCAACCCATACAAAAGTGATTCGTATTCGGCCTCGTTGTTTGATGAATCGAAATGGATCTGAAGGACGTAGCTGAGCTTGTCGCCCCTGGGAGAGACCAGGACCACGCCTGCGCCGGATCCGTTCAGCATCTTGGACCCATCGAAGAACATAGTCCAATGGTCCAACTGGACTTGAGTCGGCAGCTCTTGTACTATCCACTCAGCCACAAAATCCGCTATGGCATGAGACTTGATGGCTTTCTTCGCTTCAAACTTGATATCTAACGCAAGAAGTTCAATCGCCCATTTTGCCACTCGACCGGTTGCATCTCGGTTGTTTAGTATCTCTGATAGCGGGGCGTCACTGACGACTGAGATCGAATGATCCGAGAAGTAATGGGCAACCTTTTTTGCAGTCAAGTAAATTTCATACACAAGCTTTTGGTAATGTGGATACCTTTGCTTGGAGGAGTCAAAACTTCGGATATATAATAGAACCGGGCGTTGGACCTTGTATGCCTTGCCCTCTTCTTCCCGCTCGACCGTGAGTACAATACTGATGACTTCTCCGGTGGCAGGAATATACAGCAGAAGAGGCTCTCCGCTGATTGGGGCAGCGAGCACCGGCTGGGTGGACAGCAGGGCTTTGAGCTTTTCAAACGCTGCTTCAGCTTCGGGATTCCACTCGAACTTGTCGGATTTCTTCATGAGTCGGTAGAGAGGCAGTGCCTACTCACCAAGACGAGAAATGAATCGACTCAATGTGGCCAAGCAACCAGTAAGCTTCTGGACGTCGTGTATACGCTTGGGGCGTTTCATTCGGAGGATGGTGCTGACCTTCTCTGGGTTGGCGTCGATTCCCTGTTCGGAAACGAGAAAACCGAGCAACTTGCCGCCAGGAACTCCAAATGTACACTTTGACGGGTTGAGCTTGATATCGTAGCTTCTAAGGCTTGCGAATGTCTCAGCGAGGTCAGTCAGTAGGTCGGAACCTTTCCGTGACTTGACCACAATGTCATCCATGTATGCCTCGATGGTCCGACTGATTTGCTTTATCAAGCACTTCTGGATCATGCGCATGAAGGTAGCGCCAGCATTTTTGAGGCCGAAAGGCATGGTGACATAACAAAAACACCTGAAGGGGGTGATGAAAGTTGTCTTGATCTCGTCGGGCCCGTACAGACGGATCTGATGGTACCTGGAATACGCGTCCAGAAAGGTCAAACGTTCACATCCCGCAGTCGAGTCGACTATCTGATCGATGCGGGGAAGAGGAAAATGATCTTTCGGGCAGGCCCGATTGATGTGTTTGAAATCGATGCACATGCGGAGAGACTTGTCCTTCTTGGCTACCATGACGATGTCGGCGACCCACTCGGATTGGTATATCTCGCGGATAAACTCTGCTGCTAGGAGTCGAGCCACTTCTTTGCCAATTGCCTTTCGCTTCTCCGCAGCGGATCGACGGAGATGTTCCTTCACAGGTTTCACTTTAGGGTCGACTCGCAAATGGTGCTCAGCCAATCCCCTGGGTACACCTGGCATGTCTGATGGTTTCCATGCAAAGATGTCCCAGTTCTCACGGAGGAACTGGACGAACGCTTCTTCCTATTTGCTGTCGAGTGTAGTGGAGATGTGGGTCGGCGCTGCGTTGGGGTCGGTGGGGTGGATGTGCACAGGTTTCGTGTTTCCGGTCGACTGTAAAGCTGACTCGGAAGCCGGCTTCTTCGCCCTTAGCAAGTCACTCGGATCCACTCTCTTTTGGTACTCCTCCATCTCTACTGCTGCCATTTGCTTGTCGGCGATCTTCGAGCCTTTCTGGAAGCATTCTTCCGCTTTCTGACGGTTCCCAGTGACGGTTATGACGCCGTTGGGTCCCGACATCTTTAGCTTGAGGTAGACATAACATGGTTGAGCCATGAACCTGGCGTAGGCGGGCCTACCCAGGATGGCGTGATAGGCGTTGTTGAAGTCCACCACTTCGAACGTCAGCTTCTCCTTTCGGTAGTTCTTCGACTCACCAAAGACTACGTCGAGTGAGATCTGGCCAAGTGAGTCGGCTTTCTTCCCGGGGATTACCCCGTGGAACCTCATGTTACTTTCCCTCAGCTTGGACATCGGAATGCCCATATCCCGGAGGGTTGCTGCATACAAGATATTCAAGCCACTGCCCCCATCCATCAGAACTCTGGTCAGGCGTGTGCCTTCGATAACTGGGTCGACCACCAGAGCCTGCCGCCCGGGGGTGGCAATGTGCGCTGGGTGATCGGACTGGTCGAATGTGATGGGGGTCTTTGACCATTTCAAAAACGTGGGGGTCGTCGGGGCAACCATGTTTACTTCTCTGTTGATGATTTTCAGTCGACTTTTGCTCTCAACGTCCGCGAAAATCACCAAAGTGGAGTTGATACGGGGGTATCCTCCGTCCCCTTCCTTGTCTTCGGACTCTTCTGACTCCTTCTCTTTCTCAGTCGACTGATCTTTCTGAAAACTCTGGATCAAGAGCCGACACTGTCGAGTGGTGTGCTTGGGGTATGATAACCCTCAACCGTAAGGGATCGAGATAGTCTTCGCGGGTAAGAATAACCCAATTTATTGATTCAACACACGGGGAGCCAAAGAGTATTTATAAGCTTTGACAGTTGAGTTGTCAATTCACCGCACCTGAAATATACTTACTTGCAACAAAAGATAAGTGGTAACAGTGATATGATAGTGATGATAGTTATAGTAAAAGTAAACAGCAAAAGTAAATAGCAAGGGTAAATAGCATAAGTAGTAACTAGTAACCAGCAGGATTTAAAACACTGTAGGCTAGGGAGACGGATGGTCGGGCGCTGCATGGATGAGATATATCATGATTCTAACTTGGGGCACGGCACACGGAAAAGTAATGATCATCTAGGAAAATATCAAACATTAGGCATGTATCCCGTAGGTAGTTGTACGTGCTTGCAATAAGAACTTGCACAACATCTTTTGTCCTACCATCCCGCTACGAACGGGGCCAAAAGGAACTTATGGAGATTAAGGTGCTCCTGTCAAAGAGCACCGGAACAAAGCAATGAACTCAATGGATACATGTAATCCTCAAACTACGGACCATCCCCTTTGCTGTCCCAAGCTGTCACTTTTGGGGTCGCCGGTTCCGAACCGTAACAGGTGCAAACAACTCATAGATAGGACCACGAACACAAATATATTCATGCGAACCCATATGGTTCAGATCTAAAATCATGGCACTCGGGCCCTAAGTGTCAAGCATTAAGAATAACAAGTTGAAGCAAAGATGATAAACACCATAGTAGATGATAGGCAACATGCCCCCAACGATCTGACAAACTATTACATGATCTAACTCATCCAATCCCTACCATCCCCTTCGCCTACAGCAGGGGAATTACTCACACATGGAGGGAGAAGTCATGGAGGGATGATGGAGTGGTGATGATGATGACGATGGCGACGATCTCCCCTCTCCGGAGGCCAATTCAGCCTCCAGATTAGCCCTCCCGAGGAAGAACAGAGGGTGGCGGCGGCTCCGCGACGGAAAACTGCGAAAAGAACTTCTGATCTGGGGTTTCCGCATCGCGAGTAAAAATACGAGGCAAAGTAGGGCACCAGGGGGTGTGGGCCCCACCCAGGCGACCCCCCGGCGCGGCCCAGGGGGGCGCGCCCACAGGGCGCCTGGGCACCCCCTGGCCCCCCTCTGGCCCCTCTTCTGGCTCCTGGTTCCTTCGGGTGCGTGGATTTTCTGTGATTTTTCGTGGATTTTTCTGAGATACCTAAAAATCCATTTTCCTGCGCACAATAAAACCATACAGGCAACTCTGCTGAAAACAGCGTCAGTCCGGGTTAGTTTAGTTCAAATCATGCAAGAATGAGGTCAAAACAATATCAAAAGTGTTTGGAAAAGTAGATACGTTTGAGACGTATCAACTCCCCCAAGCTTAGCATATTGCTTGTCCTCAAGCAATTCAGTTCAACGAACTGGACGCGACAAAGAAAACTTTGACAAACTCTTTTGCTTCATTAGATGTATATAAGCATGTACTACGAAAAGAGTCTAGCAAGTATTGAAACAGTACTATGAGGACAATGCAAGGAGCAATCCTTCTTTCAAGTGACTAGTCACAAATACTTAAAAGTAAATAATATACTACTGAAAATCAAGACAAGATTACATTGCACATAGCTTGAGCATACTAGGGTGGTATCTCGCTAGTCTCCATGAGTGAAGCAAAACATAAATGCAGAAACTCCTCCAGAGTTTTAAAGGAGACTAGAACTAAGAATCTCAGAATAAATCATATCACAAGCATGCAAAAGACAATGTAATACTTTGGGACAATGCACATTACACTCAGAATGACAATTATGCTCTCCTAGTTAGTGCTTTGAAGAAAGAAGGTGGAGACTCTCGAACCGTGGCTTTGTTGGGGAACGTAGTATTTTAAAATTTTCCTACGATCACACAAGATCTATCTACTAGATGCATAGCAACGAGAGGGAAGAGTGTGTCTACGTACCCTCGTAGACCGGAAGCGGAAGCGTCAAGTGACGCGGTTGATGTAGTCGAACTTCTTCGTGATTCAACCGATCAAGCACCGAACGTACGGCACCTCCGCATTCAGCACACGTTCAGCTTGATGACGTCCCACGAGCTCTTGATCCAGTTGAGCTTCACGGGAGAGTTTCGTCAGCACGACGGCGTGGTGACGGATATGATGTATTTACCGGCGCAAGGCTTCGCCTAAGCACTGCAACGGTATGACCGAGGTGTGTTTCTGTGGAGGGGGGCACCGCACACGGCTGGAACAATTCAACTTGTGTGTCTTTGGGTGCCCCCCTGCCCCCGTATATAAAGGAGCAAGGGAGGAGGGCCGGCCGGCCTCCTATGGTGCGGCTAGGGCAATCCTACTAGGAATAGGATTGCAATCCTATTCCTAGTAGGAGTCCATCAAGAAGGAAGAGAGGGAAAGGAAAAGAGGGAGAGGTGGCGCCACCCCAATACTAGTCCAACTAGGATCCCTAGGTGGGGCGCCGGCCAGCCCCTATGGGCTGCCTCTCTCTTTTCCTTAAGGCCCACTATGGACCATCCCCCCTCGTAGGGGGTTCCGGTAACCCCCTCCGGCAATCTAGTTAAATCCGAAACTTTTCCGGAACACTTCCGGTGTCCGAATTGTTGGGGAACGTAGTATTTTAAAATTTTCCTACGATCACGCAAGATCTATCTACCAGATGCATAGCAACGAGAGGGGAGAGTGTGTCTATGTACCCTCGTAGACCGGGAGCGGAAGCGTCAGGTGACGCTGTCGTGGAATTAACGCGGCAGATGTCCGGTTTAGCGGACTTGATGATGGAACCATCGCACGGGTTAGCTTGAAAGGATTCATGGCACACAAAGGACACAAAGGATTTATACTAGTTCGGCCCCTTCGAGAAGGTAAAAGCCTACGTCTAGTTGGTTTGGTATTGCTTGGGCGTCGGTTTACAGGGAGCGGATTCGCTTGCCTGCGTCTCGACGGATTGATTGTTGCTTGTCCTTGAACCGTCGCCGGGTCGTCCCTTTATATTGAGGTGACGCTTGGTCCGGTTTACAGAGTCCCGAGGTCGGCTCATAATCGTGTCCGCCTCGGTCTCTGCCCTTTTCTTTCCTATCTCTCAAGTTACATCTCTTGGCGGTTTACAAACCGTACTTCTATACATGGGCCTTAAAATCTCATGGGCCGTAGTTTCTACTAAAATAGTAAAACCAAGTATAATACAACTAAGCCGGTTTACAATACCCGGTTTATACCTACTAACCATATCCCTGACATTAGGCCCCAGAATGATTTGAACTTGTTCATATCAGTCTTCTGTCTCATATGATTCTCTTCTGTCTTCATCTTTTTTTGTAAACCGGCTCTGACGTCATCCTCCGAAATCATTAAAGTCTGACAATGACATCATCTCCGCATTTAACGCTGTGAGCTGTACTGTAGCGTATTTTAAGGGTTATCCCGAAGATCGAGGCATCACGGGATCTTTATCCGATTTTCTGTCTCCTTGATTCTCGCGCCTGTCGTTTCAGATCTGACCCCTGGCTATAAATACTGCCACGCTCCATTCATTATCCTCTTCTTCCTTCATCTTCCTCCTGCGTCTTCTCTCCATTACCGCCCGAGCTCAAACCGCCGCCGACGACCGCCGGATCTCCAGTCCTCGACCGGCCGCTGCATCAACCTGAGCCTTGACCAGATTATCTCCGCCGCCGATTCTCACTGTCCCTGGTACGTTTATCCTCCTTGCGGTTGATCTGCATCCGCCATTGCTTCGCCTTGTTCTTTCGCCATTAGAGCTTCCGACGGAGCTTCGTCTCTTCGTAGATACGTTTCTCATAGAAGTCTTGTGACCTTTAGGCCCTAGTCTGTAGATCTCCCGCTTAGCATCAGATTAGATCTTACCGTCATAACGCTGTATATTTATCCGTTCCGCCATTAGAGCTCTCCGCAAGCTTCGTATTGTTCGTTCTTTGAACCTGTGACTCGTAGTAGCCGTACCTTTCGATCTTCTTCCATTTTTATTCTGCTGTAGATGCGTCGAATCTTTACTGCACCTGTCTGACATGTAAATCCGTCCTTTTGGTATGAAGTCTGCGTAGCTTTCCCCCTTAGCAATTATTACTCCGCTGTAGATTAGTTTCTTTTCCTTAGCATACTCAGATCTTTCCCCCTTAGCAGTTATTTAGAAACCTGTTTTTCTCCTCGGTAGATTCGCTAAGTATGTTCCGGTTTAAATTGTCATGCCATAGACCGGAAATGATATCAACTGATGCAACGATTTAAACTGTTCCTCTTCAACTGCCATTTAAACCGGAAATGATGTAACTTGTTTCATGATTGCCGGTTTAACCTTGCCAGCTAATTCTCCGTTTCAACCATTGTATAACATGAATAGATCCCGAATCATTATACGTTCATAATCCGTCTCTGTACTTTCTCTTCTTCAGCACTTTGTTCAAATGGCTAAGCAGTATGTTTCGTGCGATTGGGTCCGTTCTGTCGTGACTGAGGATGACTTAGTCAAGCTGTCCAGCATCGGCACATTAGGCCCTCAGACTGAGCTAAAATGGCGTGCTCCGGGTAATGAGTGCCCTCCTACTCCTAGATCCGGGGAAGTCATCGTATTTCTGGACCACATCTCCAGAGGCTTCTCTCCCCCCGGTTCAAGATTTTTCCGGGATGTTCTTGCCACTTTCCAGCTGCATCCACAGGACATCGGACCAAACTCTGTTTTCAACATTTGCGATTTCCAAGTATTTTCTGAAGTGTATCTGCAAGAGGAGCCTTCAGTTGATTTATTCCGGGATTTCTTCCATGCAAACCGGCGTACTGAATTCACCAGCGGACCTCACCAAGAGCTTGGTGGGATTAGCATTCAGAAAAGGAGGGATGTAGTTTTTCCTCACGCCTCCTTACACACTCACCCTAAGGACTGGAACAAGTCCTGGTTTTATTGTGTAGACACCTCTCCTGAAGGTGAAAATCCTTTGCCGGGTTATCGCGAAACTCGTATCCCGGCGAATCACCCCTTGCCACAACGGTTAAGTGCTGCTGAACGGACCCGGTTTTCACCACAGCTCTCCAAGCTGAGAGCT
This sequence comes from Secale cereale, assembly GCA_902687465.1. NCBI lineage: Eukaryota > Viridiplantae > Streptophyta > Magnoliopsida > Poales > Poaceae > Secale > Secale cereale. The sequence continues at coordinate 75,426,290 of LR738712.1, read as the reverse complement.
TTCATGGCAAATGGTCTGATTGGCACTGATTTCCTTCGCTGCTGGCTATCTTGGAGCATCCTTCCCTTAAGCCGGCGCCCTAAGCTGATGTGTAAGTACTCCGGTAAACCGGATGATCCTCAGAGGTTTACTAAGGAGAAGCTTTCTGAATCGGAAGTAGTGGAGTCAGCCAAGAAGATTGTCAATCCTGCCTTAACAGATTGCTCTAAAGTTGGCTTGGCCCCATACTTTAAGAAGAATAAGCTGCCTGAAGTAAGTTTGTCTTTAACTTGTACTTTATAAACCGTCCTCTTTGAACCATCTTTCACTTGCCTTTACTTTCTTTTCATTTAGGCTGAAGACCCCTTCTGGAGGAGAAAACCTCAGGAAAAAACTGTAAAGCAGGCTCGCCGGAAAACCCCTGCAAACAAGAAGAGGAAAGCAGCCGTTGATGCCGGTTCTCCTTCTAAGGATGATGATCCGGACTCCGAGGTATGCCTTACTCCGGTTTAAGTTTTGCTTTTATGTACTTGTTAACATATCTAATGATACCTTTTCACAGGAACCACTTGAAGGTGATAACCCGGCTGAGATTGAGGTAACCCTTATTTCTTCTGATTCAGAACCTCCTCCTCAAAAAAGCCGTCGGACTGTCAGAAAATATCAATTTTCTCACCCTTATGCTAAGTTGGATCCTAATTTTACTTTGAAGAAGCAACAGCACGAAGCTTTTCGCCGGACCACTCGCCATAGTGGCCTGGCGGTGGAGCCCTCTGGAATCTCATTAACTCCGGTTCGAAAGCGCCGTGCTGAGGTGATACTCTCTCCGACCCTTCTACATCCCAAGGCCGGACTTATCCGAAAACCACTTAAACCGTCTGATCCTGACTATCAGGAAACTCCGCTGTCTTCTTCCGGCGAATCGACCGCTACACAGCTTCCTCCTTTGAAGACCGTCCCGGGGTAATTCTCTTTAGCTTTTCCGGTTTATAACACCCCTTTCTTTTTATAACACTAACTTGTCTTTCCTGCTTTTCAGCAAACCGAAACCTAGCAAAAAGGCCAAGGCGAATAAGCCTGTTGCCGATCCTTCTGCTGATGAACCGGTGATTGATCCGTCTACAGCCGTTCCTCCGGAAGGTACCTCTGCAGCTCCGGTTGAAGAACCTGCTCTTGAAACTCCTGTCGCTGAAAAAGTCCAAGACCCACCAAGTCCAGCTCGGGTTCATTCTCCTCAAGTTAACCCGGCGTCTACTGATCCGGCTCAAGTTGAAGTTACTCCTCCCAATGCACCCACTTCCCCTGATGTCGTGGTTACTGGCACTGCTTATGTTGCGCCAGCTGAACCCACCGTTTTAGCAAAACATACAGCTAAAGCAGAAAAGATAACTCAGGAAAAAGGGAAGTGGAGTACTGATATATCCAGTCTTTCGAGTATGAGTGCTCAAGATATCTATTCCGGATATTTGAACCTGCTCCACAGCAGCCGGGATTACGAAGCCAGCCTGGTAAACCTGATGAGAGAGAAATATGAAGTAAGTTTTCCTCTTCTGACTTTGCTTTTTTGACGCGTCTTTATCTCATAGCAGCCCCCAAGTTCCGGTTTATCTGCTTTACTGAAGGTAATCCGGAACTTTGTAGTTTGAACTGCTGATCCGTACATTAGCCCCCAAGTATCAAGTAGATAACTTGGTTATGTAGTTGATACTTGTAATTTCCAATTGTCTGTGGTGCATTGCTTCAACTGCCATTAGCCCCCAAGTGTCAAGTATACAACTTGGTTGTGTGCTTGAGACTTGTATTTTCAAATTGTCTTTGCTGTATTACTTCAACTGCCATTAGCCCCCAAGTGTCAAGTAGACAACTTGGTTGTGTGCTTCAGACTTGTAATTTCTAACCTTGCTTTTGAACTTTTGTTTACAGGCTGAGCTGAACCGGAATGCTCTGGAAATCAGTGAACTTCGAAGCCGGCTTACAGAGACTGAGTCAGCCGCTTCAAAGGCTAAGAAAGAACTCCAAGTGAGTTTAAAGACTGCTGAAGACTTGAAGAGGTTCTTTGACGAGGAACGGACTACTTTTGAAGTCCAGAAAAAAGATCTTGAGAAACGTGTTCAGGATGCCGAAGGAGCACTTAACCCGGTTACTGAAGAATTGACCGGGTTAAAGCGCCAAATTGACTTGATGACTTCTGCTATCTTTGGTAAGCATAGTCTGAACTCCTGTCTTTTATCTTTGCAACCTGTGACCTACGCCGGTTTAACTTTTATTGTTGTATGTAGGACGCCGTGTCTCCCATCTTGGGGATGATGTACGGAAGAAGCTGAAGGCCTGCTATACCTTAGTTGAACAATTGTACTCTGGAACACAAAGGATTATCAGCGCCACTTCGTTCGGTAAACCGGCTCCTTCAACCATCAAGGATACTTTGAACAGTTTGTCCATTCTGCCGGCCCGTCTTGAAGAGGTTAAGAAATCGGCTGCTCGAGGAGGTGCTCTTCTGGCCCTTACAAGGGCTAAAGCTTGGGTCCCGGACATTGATCCGGAAGAAGTGTTAACCGGATTTCCTGATACCAAGGAAGATGGTTCAACGTTTAATGAAAAGGATCTTTATGCTCTGACAAAGGAAATGCGTCCCCTCGCTAGCAAGATTGCGGTGGAGTCTGACTTGTCTCGATATCATCCATCATATAACCTGCAGAACGAGCGGGTGGATCGACCGGTTTACGATATTGTAAACTTAACTCCGCCGGTTCGTCCTCACACCTTTGCTCCTGATATTGATCCTGCTGAGCTTATCAACGGTGAAGTATATTTCCGTGCCTTGGCCAAGATTGATTGGCGTGCGCCAGATTTCCCGCCGCTTCACGAGGAGGAAGACGTTCCGGAACAAGACGGTGGCCAACCATCTCAGCAAGGAGAAGCATAATCTTGAATGCCACTGTTGTAATCATGATTGTTATTCCGTCAAACAATGCTTCCAACTATTTGGCTTTTTATGCCTTGTAATAAGTTTAGCTGAAACTTAATGCGCTGTGATCCGACATTTGGTCTTTATGAAATATTCGTTCGTTGACTTGTTGATTGATCCTGATGCCTTGCTCTCTTCATAAAAAATATCAAAAACATGTCCTAGTGGCTTAACACTGGACGGATTAACTTGTTCTCTTGATACATCTAATAAGCATATCTTTTTAAAAAATAACTGTGATACCTGAATTGTATGTAACCAAAATACCTTAAACCGGTCAGGATGTTAGAATCACCTTAATCGGTCTTCATCAATTCTAATAAACCCTTGAAACTCTTCGGTTCATCTTGTCGATAAATCTTTCTCATCTTGGTTCAGAAATGTGTAACTTGTACCTGATCGTGTACTGCCAACCTGTCGGCTTATCATGAAGTCGATCCGGGTTATGATGAACGCCGGTTTAATTCTCGCTGGTGTTCATGACCCAGACTTATAACATTATAAATAGGTGGTCAACTTCTGGAGCTGTTCCCCTTGGTTTAAAAGGTTATGGAACACAAAAAACATCAAGAAACACATAATTCTTGTAAATCAAACCATGTAGTCGAGGCTTTTTCAAAGAGCTGCCAGGCTCAAAACAAGGTTCAGCCAATCAATGGGACGTGGGCAAACCGGACTGTCCCAAGGGGCCTAGCCAATCATTGAACGTGAGCATATCAACTGTTCAAGGGGCCGATAAAACTGTAACATAGCCAATCATTGGGACGTGGGCAAACCGGACTGTCCCAAGGGGCCTAGCCAATCATTGAACGTGAGCGTATCAACTGTTCAAG
>LR738712.1:75407278-75422224 GCA_902687465.1 Secale cereale | reverse complement strand
CCGGACTGTCCCCAGGGGCCGGGTCATCCATGAACGTGAGCGTATCGACTGTTCAGGGAGCCCAAAGAATCACAACATAGCCAATCATGGGGACGTGGGCAAACCGGACTGTCCCCAGGGGCCGGGTCATCCCTGAACGTGAGCGTATCGACTGTTCAGGGAGCCCAAAGAATCACAACATAGCCAATCAATGGGACGTGGGCAAACCGGACTGTCCCAAGGGGCCGGGTCATCCCTGAACGTGAGCGTATCGACTGTTCAGGGAGCCTAAAGAATCATAACATAGCCAATCAATGGGACGTGGGCAAACCGGACTGTCCCAAGGGGCCTCTGACGTTCCTCCTGACCATGCAGGTTCTTCCTTTTTATGGGGTTTTTCTCTTCTTGAACCAGACATAATCTCTTGTTCACGAGAGTTCTACCGCTCCTTCACATACCCTGCAAAGATTAGTTTCTAAAGCCATCCAACATTGAAATATGATCCTTGATAACAAATTGATATGGTTATCTGCCGCAAAATTTATGTATATGGAGAAAAGGCTGAGCCCCCGGTTTACCGAGGGTGCCGGTTTATTCATTATTCATAATATATACATAGGATACATTGGAGCCCATGGCTCAGGTGTAGTATGGCCGTAGATGAGCAATGTTCCACGGCCTTTTCGTCTCCTCTTCTGATGTCCGTGAATCCTTGTGTTCTCGAATGTCCACCAAATAATATGACCCGTTGTGTAAATTTTTGCTGATCACAAAGGGCCCTTCCCATGGCGGGGATAGCTTGTGCATATCTGTTTGATCTTGGATAAGCCGAAGTACCAAGTCACCCTCCTGGAATGTCCTGGTTCTAATCCGGCGGCTGTGATATCTGCGCAGATCTTGCTGATAAATCGCCGACCGTGCTGCAGCTATATCACGCTCTTCATCCAACCGATCCAAACCGTCTTGTCTTGACTCCTCGTTAATGGCTTCCACATAGGCCGCTACCCTCGGTGAATCATGGCGTATGTCACTTGGAAGAACTGCTTCTGTGCCGTAAACCATAAAGAAAGATGTATAACCTGTAGACCGGTTGGGTGTAGTGTTAATACTCCAAAGGACAGACGGTAATTCTTCAACCCAACACCCTGGGGTTCTCTGCAAAGGTGTCATAAGCCTGGGTTTGATTCCTCGTAAAATCTCCTGATTTGCCCTTTCTGCCTGACCATTGGATTGGGGGTGAGCCACAGAAGACACGTCCAAACGAATATGCTCTCGTTGACAGAATTCTTCCATCTCACCCTGAGACAAGTTGGTGCCATTATCTGTGATGATGCTGTGTGGAAAACCAAACCGGAATATTACTTTTTTGATGAACTTAACTGCTGTTGCCGCATCACACTTGCTTATAGGCTCCGCTTCAACCCACTTCGTAAACTTGTCTACTGCTACTAGTAGATGAGTTTTCTGATCTTGGGATCTCTTGAAAGGACCAACCATGTCAAGCCCCCAAGTTGCAAAAGGCCAAGTTATTGGTATCATCCGGAGTTCCTGTGCCGGAACAAGAGCACGTCTTGAGAACTTCTGACAAGCGTCACACTTGCGGACCAGGTCTGCCGCGTCTGCATGTGCGGTTAACCAATAAAAGCCATGTCGGAAAGCTTTAGCCACTAAAGATTTTGATCCGGCATGATGACCACAATCCCCTTCATGAATTTCCCTTAGAATCTCACAACCTTCCTCAGCTGAAACACACCGTTGAAATACTCCAGAAGTGCTACGATGGTGCAGTTCCCCGTTGGCAATTGTCATAGATTTGGAACGCCGGATTATCTGTCGTGCTTCATCTTCGTCCTCTGGTAAATCCCCTCGGCTTAAGTATGCCAAATAGGGTAACGTCCAATCCGGAATAACATGGGTTGCTGCAACCAACTGTGCCTCTGGGTCCGGAACAGCCAGGTCGTCCTCTGAAGGTACTTGAACCGAAGGATTGTGCAATTCATCCAAAAAGGTGTTCGGTGGTACCGGTTTTCGCTGCGACCCTAGCCGGCTTAAAGCGTCAGCTGCTTCGTTCTTCCGCCGGTCTATATGCTCCACCTGATATCCTTTGAAGTGTCCTGCGACCGCTTCAACCTCTCGTCGATAAGCCGCCATGAGGGGATCCCTTGAATCCCACTTGCCCGAAACTTGCTGTGCCACTAGGTCTGAATCGCCCAGGCACTTAACCCGGCTCAAATTCATCTCTCTTGCCAATCGCAAACCATGAAGCAGCGCCTCATATTCTGCTGCATTATTAGTACAAGGAAATAATAATCGGAGTACATAACAAAATTTATCACCTCTGGGGGAAGTTAAGACAACTCCAGCCCCCGAGCCCTCCAACTGCTTCGAACCGTCAAAATGAATCGTCCAATAAGTAAGATCCGGCTTCTCCTCAGGAGTCTGCAATTCTGTCCAGTCATTGATGAAGTCGACCAAGGCCTGAGATTTTATAGCAGTACGTGGTACATACTTCAACTCATGCGGACTGAGCTCAATGGCCCATTTGGCTATTCTGCCTGTAGCTTCTCTATTCTGGATTATGTCTCCCAACGGAGCTGAACTAACCACAGTTATTGGATGCCCTTGGAAATAATGCTTCAATTTCCGGTTTGCCATGAACACCCCATATACCAATTTCTGCCAATGAGGGTATCTTTGCTTAGACTCGATGAGTACTTCACTCACATAGTAAACCGGGCGCTGAACCGGATGTTCCTTCCCTGCTTCCTTGCGCTCAACCACAATCGCAACGCTGACTGCCCGTGTGTTTGCAGCGACATATAACAGCAAAGGCTCTTTATCGATAGGAGCAGCTAAAACCGGCGGTTTCGCTAGTTGCTGTTTCAGATTCTCAAACGCTGTATTCGCCTCATCACTCCAAATGAACCGGTCCGTTTTCTTCAACATTTGATAAAGCGGGATCGCCTTCTCCCCTAAGCGACTGATAAACCGGCTTAGTGCCGTGATCCGGCCAGCTATGCGCTGAACATCATTGATGCAAACCGGTTTTGTCAAAGATGTGATGGCCTTGATTTTCTCCGGGTTGGCTTCTATTCCCCTGTTCGAGACCAGGAATCCCAAAAGCTTACCAGCCGGGACACCAAAGGCACATTTCTCCGGATTAAGCATCATCCTGTAAGCTCGAAGATTATCAAAGGTTTCTCTGAGGTCTTCTATCATTGTTCTTTCCTCCTTTGATTTAACCATGATGTCATCCACATAAGCATGCACGTTCCTTCCTATCTGCCCCTTCAAACAATTCTGAACACAACGCTGATAAGTTGCCCGTGCACACTTGAGCCCAAAGGGCATAGATACATAGCAGAAAGCACCAAAAGGGGTTATGAACGCTGTCTTCTCTTGATCTTCAACTGCCATCTTGATCTGGTGATATCCTGAATACGCATCCAGAAAACTCAGCCGCTCACACCCTGCTGTGGCATCAATAATCTGATCAATGCGAGGTAGAGCAAACGGATCAGTCGGGCAAGCTTTATTGAGGTCTGTGTAGTCCACACACATCCTCCACTTCCCATTCTTTTTTAGAACCAATACCGGATTAGCCAACCATTCCGGATGAAAAACTTCCACTATGAACCCTGCTGCCAAAAGTCTGGCCACTTCCTCTCCTATAGCCTTGCGCCTCTCTTCATTAAAGCGGCGCAGATACTGTTTTACCGGTTTAAACTTCGGATCAATATTCAACTTGTGCTCAGCGAGTTCCCTCGGTATACCTGGCATGTCAGAAGGTTTCCATGCAAAGATATCCCGGTTCTCATGGATGAACTCGATGAGCGCGCTTTCCTATTTTGGATCCAGGTTAGCACTGATGGTGAACTACTTAGACGAATCTCCAGGCACAAAATCAACCTGCTTAGTCTCTTCCGCTGATTTGAACTTCAAAGCCGGATCATGCTCGGTAGTTAGTTTCTTCAGCGGAGTCATATCTGCCGGATCAACATTATCTTTATAAAATTTTAACTCTTCCGTGGCACATACCGCTTCTGCATAAGCTGCATCACCTTCCTCACATTCCACTGCTATCTTACGACTGCCATGCACCGTAATCGTGCCTTTATGACCCGGCATCTTAAGCTGCAGATAAACATAACATGGCCTAGCCATAAATTTAGCATAAACCGTCCTTCCAAACAAAGCATGATATGGACTTTTAATTTTGACAACTTCAAAGGTGATCATCTCCGATCTGGAATCATGCTCATCCCCAAAGGTAACTTCTAAGTCAATCTTACCAACTGGATAAGCTGACTTACCTGGGACCACCCCGTGAAACACTGTGTTTGATGTCCTTAACTTTTTATCTGTTAGACCCATGCGGCGAAAGGTCTCGTAATACAATATATTGATACTGCTACCTCCGTCCATGAGAACTTTAGTAAATTTGTATCCTCCCACCTGAGGTGCTACCACCAAGGCTAAATGTCCCGGATTATCTACTCGTAACGGGTGATCCTCTCTGCTCCATACAATGGGCTGCTCTGACCATCACAGAAACTGAGGTGCCGCCGGTTCTACTGCATTAACCGCCCGCTTTAAAACCTTCTGGTCTCTCTTACATAAACTTGTGGTGAAAACATGATATTGACCGCTGCTCAACTCCTTCGGATTACTCTGGTATCCGGATTGCGGCTGTTGCTACGGACGCTGTTGCTGCTGGTTTCCTTGGTTATTAAAGCTCCCTTGGCCCTGCTGCTGATTATTCTGATTGTTGTAACCACCTTGATGATGCGACTGATTTCCCTGACCATAATAACCACCTTGATGATGCGATTGACTTCCCTGACCATTGTAGTTTCCTTGACTACTTTGGCCGCCTGGCCGAGGTTGATAGTCGTCGTTGTTCCCTTGATAACCGCCGTTGCCTCTATATCCTGATCCGGAATTGTTTCCTTGATAACCCGGACCATAAAACCCGGGCCCTGAACCGCCGTTCGGGGGCCGGTTAGGAGGATTAAAACGGCCGTTCCCTGGCTTCATAAAGGACAGGCATTCTCTTATAGAATGCCTTGCAATCCTCCCTCTTCCACTATGCTTCAGACAGGGTTGATCCAAATCCTGCTCCCAACCCGGGTTTCCTCCGCCGGTTTGGAGAGTGGAACCCTGCTGATTAACCTGAAGACCGCCTTGAGCCTGCGTATTAGCAACAAAATCGGGGCTATTTTCTGCCTTTTGCCCAAAAAGCTTGAAGTAACCGGATTAACCGGTGCCGGTTTACCAGATTTGCTGGCCTTCCCTGTTTTATCTCCTTCTGACTCCGGATACTTGGTATTATCTGAGTCTCCGTACTTTACCAGGGCGCTCATTAAAGTCCCCATGTCATTGCACTCCCGTTTGAGCCGTCCGAGTTTTAATTTCAAAGATTCAAACCGGCAATTGTTCTCCAACGTTACAATTGCTGTGCTTGGGTTAATGCCATTTGAGGAGTGCAAGATCTCTGCCACTCTGCGTACCCAAGCCGCTGTAGACTCCTGCTCTCCTTGCACACATGCTGCTAAATCTATCACCGACATCGGTTGCTTGCATGTATCTTTGAAGTTCTTGATGAACTGACTGCGCAGCTCCCCCCATGATCCGATGGAATTCGGAGGTAGTGCCTTTAGCCAAGTCCGGGCCGTGCCCTCAAGCATCATAGTGAAATATTTGGCACAAGCCGATTCATCTACGTCCAGCATCTCCATGGCCATCTCGTAACTCTCTACCCAAGCTTCGGGCGGTAAATCGGCTGTATAATTAGGCACCTTGCGAGGTCCTTTGAAATCCTTGGGCAACTTAACGCCCCGCAGGGCGGGGACGAGACATTTTATTCCAAAACCGCTCGCTGTAGCTCCTGTCCCTGTAGTGGATGTGTGAACCGGTGTCGACTGACGAATTTCCTCCCTGGCCTCCGATCTAGGCCGGTTTAGATCCGGGGCTGGCATCTCCGCCCTTGCCGGATTATCCTGCCCGTGCTGATGTCTCCTACGTTCACTGCTAGACACTTCTGGCTCCTCCCAATGTCTAGAGTAACTTCGGTTGGGACGTGGTGTCGAATGCAACCTTTCCCTGCTATGAGAGTACGCTTGCTGCTGTATCAACGCCGTATTGAGTAGGTTCTGGGCCCTGCGCGCCTCTATTGCCACCGGAGATGTTTCTTCCACGGGTAAAGCGGCCAACCGTGCTGCCGCTGCAGCAATATTATCCAAAGGGTTTGAATAGTGTCCCGGAGGGACAGGAACATAAGGTGCCGACGTAACCCGGCGCTCCCGTTCTGTAACGGGTTGCTGAACCGGCTCATCCCGAGCCGGTGGGCTTCTCCGATTTAAGGCCGGGTTATTACTGGCCCCGACCCCAGGTGTTTTGAACAAATTCGCAGATTCGTAACCCGGCGGTAGGCGGGATCGATACTTTCGCCCTCTCACTCCTTCCACAGAAGCCTGTTCCATCCTCAAGTGAAAGGCTTGATCATCCAACTCTGCTTGTCTTATGGCTAACATCTCCCCTTCTGCCTTTAAATCCTCCTTTAACTGATCGATCCGGGCTTTCAACTGAAGAAGCGCTGCGTCATGTTGTTCCTTATCTGCCGGAGCCACGACCTCCACTGCCTTAGCTGTGAACTCCTCGATCAAGGTGGATAGAGCTTCCGTAAGGGAGGGATTTGAACCGCTTCCCCCTACACCAGCCTCTGCTGTTGTTCCGTTCGTCGGGGGTTGTGAACCGGCCATGAAGACAGCCACCCGGTTTGGCGGGCTGAAGGGGTCCGGAATACTGTTTCCATCGGACTCGCCCTCAGACCGGCCGTCTCGCAACTGATACAGAGATTCAGTTTCCCCGGATGAAGACTCGTCATCTGAGTAGACGACGGTTGCACCATCGAATTCCGATCCGTCCTCGGCTTGGCCTCCGTGAATTGCTCCAACGAACACATGCTTCATGGCAGGCTGAATCCGGGCCGATCTCGTACGCTGAGCCGGCTCGACGATGTTGGGGAGGGTGTCCGGCTCAGGCCCCGGTTCACCAATTTTGCCAATGAAGACTTGGATGCTGCCGAAGGGGACCCGGTACCCGTATTCGATCGAATCGGCCTCCGGTCCCCAACCCGCGTCGTCGATGTAGATCCGGCCGCGACGACTCTTGGTCATCCGGCCGACTGCGTAACCCTTTAACCCTTCGAAGCCGCCTTTCAAGAACTCGAAACCATCGTGCGCAGGCCCCACGGTGGGCGCCAACTATCGTGGAATTAACACGGCAGATGTCCGGTTTAGCGGACTTGATGATGGAACCATCGCACGGGTTAGCTTGAAAGGATTCATGGCACACAAAGGACACAAAGGATTTATACTAGTTCGGCCCCTTCGAGAAGGTAAAAGCCTACGTCTAGTTGGTTTGGTATTGCTTGGGCGTCGGTTTACAGGGAGCGGATTCGCTTGCCTGCGTCTCGACGGATTGATTGTTGCTTGTCCTTGAACCGTCGCCGGGTCGTCCCTTTATATTGAGGTGACGCTTGGTCCGGTTTACAGAGTCCCGAGGTCGGCTCATAATCGTGTCCGCCTCGGTCTCTGCCCTTTTCTTTCCTATCTCTCAAGTTACATCTCTTGGCGGTTTACAAACCGTACTTCTATACATGGGCCTTAAAATCTCATGGGCCGTAGTTTCTACTAAAATAGTAAAACCAAGTATAATACAACTAAGCCGGTTTACAATACCCGGTTTATACCTACTAACCATATCCCTGACAGACGCGGTTGATGTTGTCGAACTTCTTCACGATCCAACCGATCAAGCACCGAACGTACGACACCTCCGCGTTCAGCACACGTTCAGCTTGATGACGTCCCACGAGCTCTTGATCCAGTTGAGCTTCACGGGAGAGTTTCGTCAGCACGACGGCGTGGTGACGGATATGATGTGTTTACCGGCGCAGGGCTTCGCCTAAGCTCCGCGACGGTATGACCGAGGTGTGATTCTGTAGAGGGGGGCACCGCACACGGCTAAAAAAAATCAATTTGTGTGTCTTTGGGTGCCCCCCTGCCCCCGTATATAAAGGATCAAGGGAGGGAGGCCGGCCGGCCCTTCCTGGTGCGGCTAGGGAGTGGACTCCTACTAGGAATAGGATTGCAATCCTATTCCTAGTAGGATTCACCAAAAGAAGGAAGAGTGAAAGGAATAGGAGAGGTGGCGCCCCCCCCCCAATCCTAGTCCAACTAGGAACCCTAGGTGGGGGCGCCGGCCAGCCCTATGGGCTGCCTCTCTCTTTCCCTTTAGGCCCACTATGGACCATCCCCTCTCGTAGGGGGTTCCGGTAACCCCCTCCGGCATTCCCGATAAATCAGAAACTTTTCCGGAACACTTCCGGTGTCCGAATATAGTCGTCCAATATATCAATCTTTATGTCTCGGACATTCCGAGACTCCTCGTCATGTCCGTGATCTCATCCGGGACTCCGAACTACCTTCGGTACATCAATACTCATAAACTCATAATACCGATCGTCATCAAACGTTAAGCGTGCGGACCCTACGGGTTCGAGAACTATGTAGACATGACCGAGACTCATATCCGGTCAATAACCAATAGCGGAACCTGGATGTTCATATTGGCTCCTACATATTCTACGAAGATCTTTTATCGGTCAGAACCGCATAACAACATACGTTGTTCCTTTTGTCAAACGGTATGTTACTTGCCCGAGATTCGATCGTCGGTATCTCTATACCTAGTTCAATCTCGTTACCGGCAAGTCTCTTTACTCGTTCCGTAACACATCATCTCGTGACTAACTCATTAGTCTTTTGCTTGCAAGGCTTATTGTGATGTGTGTTACCGAGAGGGCCCAGAGATACCTCTCCGACACTCGGAGTGACAAATCCTAATCTTGATCTATGCCAACACCATGAATACTTTCGGAGACACCTGTAGAGCATCTTTATGATCACCCAGTTACGTTGTGACGTTTGATAGCACACAAGGTGTTCCTACGGTATTCGGGAGTTGCATAATCTCATAGTCATAGGAACATGTATAAGTCATGAAGAAAGCAATAGCAGTAAAATCTAAACGATCATAGTGCTATGCTAACGGATGGGTCTTGTCCATCACATCATTCTCCTAATGATGTGATCCCGTTGACCAAATGACAACTCATGTCTATGGCTAGGAAACATAACCATCTTTGATCAATGAGCTAGTCTAGTAGAGGCATACTAGGGACATACTGTTTTGTCTATGTATTCACACATGTACTAAGTTTCCGGTTAATACAATTCTAGCATGAATAATAAACATTTCTCATGATATAAGGAAATATAAATAACAACTTTATTATTGCCTCTAGGGCATATTTCCTTCAGTCTCCCACTTGCACTAGAGTCAATAATCTAGCTCACATTGCCATGTGATTTAATACCGATAGTTCACATCGTTATGTGAATAACACCCATAGTTCACATCGCCATGTGACCAACACCCAAAGGGTTTACTAGAGTCAATAATCTAGTTCACATCGCTATGTGATTAATACCCAAGAGTAATAAGGTGTGATCATGTTTTGCTTGTGAGAGAAGTTTAGTCAACGGGTCTGTCACATTCAGATCCGTATGTATTTTGCAAATTTCTATGTCTACAATGCTCTGCATAGAGCTACTCTAGCTAATTGCTCCCACTTTCAATACACATCCAGATTGATACTTAGAGTCATCTGGATTTAGTGTCAAAGCTTGCATCGGCGTAACCCTTTACGACGAACTCTTTATCACCTCCATAATCGAGAAATATTTCCTTAGTCATCCAATTACTAAGGATAATTTTGACCGCTGTACAGTGATCCACTCTCGGATTACTTTGGTACCTCCCTGCTAGACTTATAGCAAGGCACACATCAGGTCTGGTACACATCATTGCATACATGATAGATCCTATGGCTGAGGCATAGGGAATGACTTTCATTTTCTCTCTATCTTCTGCAGTGGTCGGGCATTGAGTCTTACTCAACTTCATACCTTATAAAACAGGCAAGAACCCTTTCTTTGACTGATCCATTTTGAACTTCTTCAAAATTTTATTAAGGTATGTGCTTTGTGAAAGTCCAATTAAGCATCTTGATCTATCTCTATAGATTTTGATGCCTAATATGTAAGCAGCTTTACCAAGGTCTTTCTTTGAAAAATTCCTTTCAAATACCCCTTTATGCTTTCCAGAAAATTCTACATCATTTCCGATCGACAATATGTCATTCACATATACTTATCAGAAAGGTTGTAGTGCTCCCACTCACTTATTGTAAATACAGGCTTCACCGCAAGTCTGTATAAATCTATATGCTTTGATCAACTTATCAAAGCGTATATTCCAACTCTGAGATGCTTGCACCACTCCATAGATGGATCGCTGGAGCTTGCACAATTTGCTAGCACCTTTAGGATTGACAAAACCTTCTGGTTGCATCATATACAACTCTTCTTTAATAATTCCATTAAAGAACGCAGTTTCGTTATCCATTTGCCAGATTTCATAAAATGTGGCAATTGCTAACATGATTTGGACAGACTTAAGCATCGCTACAGGTGAGAAAGTCTCATCGTAGTCAACTCCTTGAACTTGTCGAAAACCTTTCGCAACAAGTCGAACTTTGTAAACAGTAATATTACCGTCTGCGTCGGTCTTCCTCTTGAAGATCCATTTATTTTCGATGGCTTGCCGATCATCGGGCAAGTCAACCAAAGTCCACACTTTGTTCTCATACATGGATCCCATCTCAGATTTCATGGCTTCAAGCCATTTTGCGGAATCTGGGCTCATCATCGCTTCCTCATAGTTCGTAGGTTCATCATGGTCTAGTAACATGATTTCCAGAACTGGGTTGCCGTACCACTCTGGTGCGGAACGTACTCTGGTTGATCTACGACGTTCAGCAGAAACTTGATCCGAAGCTTCATGATCATTATCATTAACTTCCTCACTAATTAGTGTAGGAATCACTGGAACAATTTCCTGTGATGTACTACTCTCCAATCCGGGAGAAGGTACAATTACCTCATCAAGTTCTTCTTTCCTCCCACTCACTTCTTTCGAGAGAAACTCTTTCTCTAGAAAGGATCCACTCTTAGCAACAAAGACCTTGTCTTCGGATCTGTGATAGAAGGTGTACCCAACAGTTTCTTTTGGGTATCCTATGAAGATTTACTTCTCTGATTTGGGTTCGAGCTTATCATGTTGAAACTTTTTCACATAAGCATCGCAGTCCCAAACTTAAAGAAACGACAACTTTGGTTTCTTGCCAAACCATAGTTCATAAGGTGTCATATCAACGGATTTAGATGGTGCCCTATTTAACGTGAATGCAGTTGTCTCTAATGCATAACCCCAAAAGCGATAGTGGTAAATCGGTAAGAGACATCATAGATCGCACCATATCCAATAAAGTACGGTTACGACGTTCAGACACACCATTACGCTGTGGTGTTCCGGGTGGCGTGAGTAGTGAAACTATTTCACATTGTTTTTACTGAAGGCCAAACTCGCTAACTCAAATATTTTACCTCTACGATCATATCGTAGAAACTCTTATTTTCTTGTTACGATGATTCTCCACTTCACTCTGAAATTCCTTGAACTTTTCAAATGTTTCAGACTTGTGCTTCATTAAGTAGATATACCCATATCTGCTCAAATCATCAGTGAAGGTCAGAAAATAACGATACCCGCCGCGAGCTTCAACACTTATTGGTCCACATACATCTGTATGTATGATCTCCAACAAATCTGTTGCTCGCTCCATAGTTCCGGAGAACGGAGTTTTAGTCATCTTGCCCATGAGGCATGGTTCACAAGCAACAAATGATTCATAATCAAATGATTCCAAAAGTCCATCATTATGGAGTTTCTTCATGCGTTTTACACCAATATGACCTAAACGGCAGTGCCACAAATAAGTTGCACTATCATTATTAACCTTGCATCTTTTGGCTTCAATATTATGAATATGTGTATCACACGATCGAGATCCAACAAACCATTTTCATTGGGTGTATGACCATAGAAGGTTTTATTCATGTAGACAGAACAACAATTATTCTCTAACTTACATGAATAACCGTATTGCAATAAACATGATCAAATCACATTCATGCTCAACACAAACACCAAATAACACTTATTTAGGTTCAACACTAATCCCGAAAGTATAGGGAGTGTGCGATGATGATCATATCAATCTTGGAACTGCTTCCAATACATATCGTCACTTCATCCTTTAACTAGTTTATGTTCATTATGCAACTCCCACTTCGAGTTACTACTCTTTAGCAACTGAACCAATATCAAATACCGAGGGGTTGCTATGAACACTAGTAAAATACACATCAATAATCTGTATATCAAATATACCTTTGTTCACTTTGCCATCCTTCTTATCCGCCAAATATCTAGGGTAGTTCCACTTCTAGTGATCATTTCCTTTGCAGTATAAGCACTTGTTTCAGGCTTGAGTTTAGCTTTGGGTTTCTTCACGGGAGTGACAACTTGCTTGTCATTCTTCTTGAAGTTCCCCTTCTATCCCTTTGCCCTTTACTTGAAACAAGTGGTCTTGTTAACCATCAACACTTGATGCTTTTTCATGATTTCTACCTTCGCCTACTTCAGTATCGCGAAGAGCTGGGAATTCCTTTCGTCATCCCTTGCATATTATAGTTCATCACGAAGTTCTACTAACTTGGTGATAGTGACTAGAGAACTTTGTCAATTACTATCTTATCTGGAAGATTAACTCCCACTTGATTAAAGTAATTGTAGTACCCAGACAATCTGAGCACATGCTCACTGGTTGAGCTATTCTCCTCCATCTTGTAGGCAAAGTACTGTCAGAGGTCTTATACCTCTCGACACGGGCATGAGTATGAAATACTAATTTCAACTCTTGGAACATCTTATATGCTCCATGACGTTCAAAACGTTTTTGAAGTCCCGGTTCTAAGCCGTAAAGCATGGTGCACTAAACTATCAAGTAGTCATCATACCGAGCTTTTGTCAAAATGTTCATAACGTCTACATCTGCTCCTGCAATAGGTCTGTTACCTAGCGGTGCATCAAGGACATAATCCTTCTGTGCAGCAATGAGGATAATCCTCAGATCACGGAACAATTCCGCATCATTGCTACTAACATCTTTCAACTTGGTTTTCTCTAGGAACATATGAAAAATAAACGGGGAGCAACATCGCGAGCTATTGATCTACAACATAGATATGCTAATACTACCAGGACTAAGTTCATGATAAATTAAAGTTCAATTTAATCATATTACTTAAGAACTCCCACTTAGATAGACATCCCTCCGGTCATCTAAATGATCACGTGATCCAAATCAATTAAACCATGTCCGATCATCACGTGAGATGGAGTAGTTTCAATGGTGAACATCTTATGTTGATCATATCTACTATATGATTCACGCTCGACCTTTCGGTCTCCAGTGTTCCGAGGCCATATCTGCATATGCTAGGCTCGTCAAGTTTAACCCGAGTATTCTGCGTGTGCAAAACTGGCTTACACCCGTTGTATTTGAATGTAGAGCTTATCACACCCGATCATCACGTGGTGTCTCGGCACGACGAACTTTCGCAATGGTGCATACTCAGGGAGAACACTTATACCTTGAAATTTAGTAAGGGATCATCTTATAATGCTACCGTCGTTCTAAGCAAAATAAGAAGCATAATAAGATAAACATCACATGCAATCAAAATATGTGACATGATATGGCCATCATTATCTTGTGCTTTTGATCTCCATCTCCAAAGCATCGTCATGATCACCCTCACAAAACATGATCATCTCATACAAAAACCGTATAACTCATCATGTCTTGACCATATCACAGCACAACATGCCCTGCAAAAACAAGTTAGACGTCCTCTACTTTGTTGTTGCAAGTTTTACGTGGCTGCTACGGGCTTTAGCAAGAACCGTTCTTACCTACGCATACAAAACCACAACGATGTTTCGTCAAGTATGTGCTGTTTTAACCTTCACAAGGACCGGGCGTAGCCACACTTGATTCAGCTAAAGTGAGAGAGACAGACACCCGCCAGTCACCTTTAAGCAACGAGTGCTCGTAACGGTGAAACCAGTCTCGCGTAAGCGTACGCGTAATGTCGGTCCGGGCCGCTTCATCTCACAATACCGTCGAACCAAAGTATGACATGCTGGTAAGCAGTATGACTAGTATCGCCCACAACTCATTGTGTTCTACTCGTGCATATCATCTACGCATAGACTTGGCTCATGATGCCACTGTTGGGGAACGTAGTATTTTAAAATTTTCCTACGATCACGCAAGATCTATCTACCAGATGCATAGTAACGAGAGGGGAGAGTGTGTCTACGTACCCTCGTAGACCGGGAGCGGAAGCGTCAGGTGACGCGGTTGATGTTGTCGAACTTCTTCACGATCCAACCGATCAAGCACCGAACGTACGGCACCTCCGCGTTCAGCACACGTTCAGCTTGATGACGTCCCACGAGCTCTTGATCCAGTTGAGCTTCACGGGAGAGTTTCGTCAGCACGATGGCGTGGTGACGGATATGATGTGTTTACCGGCGCAGGGCTTCGCCTAAGCTCCGCGACGGTATGACCGAGGTGTGATTCTGTGGAGGGGGGCACCGCACACGGCTAAAACAATTCAACTTGTGTGTCTTTGGGTGCCCCCCTGCCCCCGTATATAAAGGAGCAAGGGAGGGAGGCCGGCCGGCCCTTCCTGGTGCGGCTAGGGAGTGGACTCCTACTAGGAATAGGATTGCAATCCTATTCCTAGTAGGATTCACCAAAAGAAGGAAGAGGGAAAGGAATAGGAGAGGTGGCGCCCCCCCAATCCTAGTCCAACTAGGAACCCTAGGTGGGGGCGCCGGCCAGCCCTATGGGCTGCCTCTCTCTTT
>LR738712.1:75382472-75407192 GCA_902687465.1 Secale cereale | reverse complement strand
AGGGAAAGGAATAGGAGAGGTGGCGCCCCCCCCCCCCCAGTCCTAGTCCAACTAGGAACCCTAGGTGGGGGCGCCGGCCAGCCCTATGGGCTGCCTCTCTCTTTCCCTTTAGGCCCACTATGGACCATCCCCTCTCGTAGGGGGTTCCGGTAACCCCCTCCGGCATTCCCGATAAATCCGAAACTTTTCCGGAACACTTCCGGTGTCCGAATATAGTCGTCCAATATATCAATCTTTATGTCTCGGACATTCCGAGACTCCTCGTCATGTCTGTGATCTCATCCGGGACTCCGAACTACCTTTGGTACATCAATACTCATAAACTCATAATACCGATCGTCATCAAACGTTAAGCGTGCGGACCCTACGGGTTCGAGAACTATGTAGACATGACCGAGACTCATCTCCGGTCAATAACCAATAGCGGAACCTGGATGTTCATATTGGCTCCTACATATTCTACGAAGATCTTTTATCGGTCAGAACCGCATAACAACATACGATGTTCCTTTTGTCAAACGGTATGTTACTTGCCCGAGATTCGATCGTCGGTATCTCTATACCTAGTTCAATCTCGTTACCGGCAAGTCTCTTTACTCGTTCCGTAACACATCATCTCGTGACTAACTCATTAGTCTTTTGCTTGCAAGGCTTATTGTGATGTGTGTTACCGAGAGGGCCCAGAGATACCTCTCCGACACTCGGAGTGACAAATCCTAATCTTGATCTATGCCAACACCACGAATACTTTCGGAGCCACCTGTAGAGCATCTTTATGATCACCCAGTTACGTTGTGACGTTTGATAGCACACAAGGTGTTCCTACGGTATTCGGGAGTTGCATAATCTCATAGTCATAGGAACATGTATAAGTCATGAAGAAAGCAATAGCAGTTAAACTAAACGATCATAGTGCTATGCTAACGGATGGGTCTTGTCCATCACATCATTCTCCTAATGATGTGATCCCGTTGATCAAATGACAACTCATGTCTATGGCTAGGAAACATAACCATCTTTGATCAATGAGCTAGTCTAGTAGAGGCATACTAGGGACATACTGTTTTGTCTATGTATCCACACATGTACTAAGTTTCCGGTTAATACAATTCTAGCATGAATAAAGACATTTATCATGATATAAGGAAATACAAATAACATCTTTATTATTGCCTCTAGGGCATATTTCCTTCAGTCTCCCACTTGAACTAGAGTCAATAATCTAGATTACAAAGTGATGATTCTCACACCCATGGAGTCTTGGTGCTGATCATGTTTTGCCCGTGGAAGAGGCTTAGTCAACGGGTCTGCAACATTCAGATCCGTATGTATTTTGCAAATCTCTATGTCTCCCTCCTTGACTAGATCGCGGATGGAATTGAAGCGTCTTTTGATGTGCTTTGTTCTCTTGTGAAACCTGGATTCCTTCGCCAAGGCTATGGCTCCAGTGTTGTCACAAAAGATTTTCATTGGGCCCGATGCACTAGGTACTACACCTAGATCGGATATGAACTCCTTCATCCAGACTCCTTCATTTGCTGCTTCCGAAGCAGCTATGTATTCCGCTTCACACGTAGATCCCGCCACGACGCTCTGCTTGGAACTGCACCAACTGACAGCTCCACCGTTCAATAAAAATACATATCCGGTTTGTGACTTTGAGTCATCCGGATCAGTGTCAAAGCTAGAATCGACGTAACCGTTTACGACGAGCTCTTTGTCACCTCCATATACGAGAAACATATCCTTTGTTCTTTTCAGATACTTTAGGATGTTTTTGACCGATGTCCAGTGATCCACTCCTGGATTACTTTGGTACCTCCCTGCTAGACTTATAGCAAGGCACACATCAGGTCTGGTACACAGCATTGCATACATGATAGATCCTATGGCTGAGGCATAGGGAATGACTTTCATTTTCTCTCTATCTTCTGCAGTGGTCGTGTTGGGGAACGTAGTATTTTAAAATTTTCCTACGATCACGCAAGATCTATCTACCAGATGCATAGCAACGAGAGGGGAGAGTGTGTCTACGTACCCTCGTAGACCGGGAGCGGAAGCGTCAAGTGACGCGGTTGATGTTGTCGAACTTCTTCGCGATCCAACCGATCAAGCACCGAACGTACGGCACCTCCGCGTTCAGCACACGTTCAGCTTGATGACGTCCCACGAGCTCTTGATCCAGTTGAGCTTCACGGGAGAGTTTCGTCAGCACGACGGCGTGGTGACAGATATGATGTGTTCACCGGCGCAGGGCTTCGCCTAAGCTCCGCGACGGTACGACCGAGGTGTGATTCTGTGGAGGGGGGCACCGCACACGGCTAAAACAATTCAACTTGTGTGTCTTTGGGTGCCCCCCTGCCCCCGTATATAAAGGAGCAGGGGAGGGAGGCCGGCCAACCTCTCCTGGTGCGGCTAGGGAGGGAGTCCTACTAGGAATAGGATTGCAATCCTATTCCTAGTAGGATTCACCGAAAGGAAGAAGGGGGAAAGGAATAGGAGAGGTGGCGCCCCCCCAATCCTAGTCCAACTAGGATTCCTAGGTGGGGGCGCCGGCCAGCCCTATGGGCTGTCTCTCTCTCACCCTTTAGGCCCACTATGGACCATCCCCTCTCGTAGGGGGTTCCGGTAACCCCCTCCGGCATTCCCGATAAATCCGAAACTTTTCCGGTATACTTCCGGTGTCCGAATATAGCCGTCCAATATATCAATCTTTATGTCTCGGGCATTCCGAGACTCCTCGTCATGTCCGTGATCTCATCCGGGACTCCGAACTACCTTCGGTACATCAATACTCAAAAACTCATAATACCGATCGTCATCAAACGTTAAGCGTGCGGACCCTACGGGTTCGAGAACTATGTAGACATGACCGAGACTCATCTCTGGTCAATAACCAATAGCGGAACCTGGATGTTCATATTGGCTCCTACATATTCTACGAAGATCTTTTATCGGTCAGAACCGCATAACAACATACGTTGTTCCTTTTGTCAAACGGTATGTTACTTGCCCGAGATTCGATTGTCGGTATCTCTATACCTAGTTCAATCTCGTTACCGGCAAGTCTCTTTACTCGTTCCGTAACACATCATCTCGTGACTAACTCATTAGTCTTTTGCTTGCAAGGCTTATTGTGATGTGTGTTACCGAGAGGGCCCAGAGATACCTCTCCGACACTCGGAGTGACAAATCCTAATCTTGATCTATGCCAACACCACGAATACTTTCGGAGACACCTGTAGAGCATCTTTATGATCACCCAGTTACGTTGTGACGTTTGATAGCACACAAGGTGTTCCTACGGTATTCGGGAGTTGCATAATCTCATAGTCATAGGAACATGTATAAGTCATGAAGAAAGCAATAGCAGTAAAAACTAAACGATCATAGTGCTATGCTAACGGATGGGTCTTGTCCATCACATCATTCTCCTAATGATGTGATCCCGTTGACCAAATGACAACTCATGTCTATGGCTAGGAAACATAACCATCTTTGATCAATGAGCTAGTCTAGTAGAGGCATACTAGGGACATACTGTTTTGTCTATGTATTCACACATGTACTAAGTTTCCGGTTAATACAATTCTAGCATGAATAATAAACATTTATCATGATATAAGGAAATATAAATAACAACTTTATTATTGCCTCTAGGGCATATTTCCTTCACGAATATAGTCGTCCAATATATCAATCTTTATGTCTCGGACATTCCGAGACTCCTCGTCATGTCCGTGATCTCATCCGGGACTCCGAACTACCTTCGGTACAAAAACTCATAAACTCATAATACCGATCGTCATCAAACGTTAAGCGTGCGGACCCTAAGGGTTCGAGAACTATGTAGACATGATCGAGACTCATCTCTGGTCAATAACCAATAGCGGAACCTGGATGTTCATATTGGCTCCTACATATTCTACAAAGATCTTTTATCGGTCAAAACCGCATAACAACATACGTTGTTCCTTTTGTCATCGGTATGTTACTTGCCCGAGATTCGATCGTCGGTATCTCCATACCTAGTTCAATCTCGTTACCGGCAAGTCTCTTTCCTCGTTCCGTAACACATCATCTCGTGACTAACTCATTAGTTTTTTGCTTGCAAGGCTTATTGTGATGTGTGCTACCGAGAGGGCCCAGAGATACCTCTCCGACACTCGGAGTGACAAATCCTAGTCTTGATCTATGCCAACACCACGAACACTTTCGGAGACACCTGTAGAGCATCTTTATGATCACCCAGTTATGTTGTGACGTTTGATAGCACACAAGGTGTTCCTACGGTATTCGGGAGTTGCATAATCTCATAGTCATAGGAACATGTATAAGTCATGAAGAAAGCAATAGCAGTAAAACTAAACGATCATCATGCTAAGCTAACGGATGGGTCTAGTCCATCACATCATTCTCCTAATGATGTGATCCCGTTGATCAAATGACAACTCATGTCTATGGTTAGGAAACATAACCATCTTTGATCAATGAGCTAGTCTAGTAGAGGCATACTAGGGACACTTTGTTTTGTCTATGTATTCACACATGTACTAAGTTTCCGGTTAATACAATTCTAGCATGAATAATAAACATTTATCATGATATAAGGAAATATAAATAACAACTTTATTATTGCCTCTAGGGCATATTTCCTTCAGTCTCCCACTTGCACTAGAGTCAATAATCTAGCTCACATCGCCATGTGATTTAATACCGATAGTTCCCATCGTCATGTGATTAACACCCATAGTTCACATCGCCATGTGACCAACACCCAAAGGGTTTACTAGAGTCAATAATCTAGTTCACATCGTGTCGGGGGAAACTGTCCGCCACGAACACCTATGGGACCGGAGCCCCTTGTCTGTGCGGTACGAGGGCGGAGGGAGCACGAAGAGCAGATCGTAGCGAGCACGCGGGCAGTTTTACCCAGGTTCGGGCCGCGGTAGACGCGTAAAACCCTACTCCTGCTTGGTTGTGTATTGAGTTGGAGAGCTCGAGAGCTTGAAGAAGCAGCTACACCGAGCGTACGAGTGATCTAGGTTCCGAACCCCCTCCACGTTGTGCATGGGCCTCCTTTTATAGTGCAAGGGGTCACCGACAGGTGTCAACGTAGGAGAAAGGGGTAAAAACGTAAAAGAGGTGGTAGTTGTAACAGTGCGGGAACAGTGGAGCTACAGTGCGCGAACAGTGGTCGCTACCTACTTTGACAGTGGGGGACAAGGGCATTTAATGCCCGTCGCCGTCGACCCCAAAAGCTCCCGCCCTTGCGTCTCCGTCTGCCACGGCGATGGATCCACCACCGTAGAGTGCCACCGTGTCCCCCAGGCTGCACAGCCATCCGCCACGCGTCCCTGGATAGGCCCCAGGGCGACGCGTGGGTCGATGAGCTGGAGCGCGGGCACACAGCGCAACCTTCCCGGCAAGCACCTTGCCGGGGTCTTGATCTTGTCGGGCCCGGGAGCTTGCCGGGCTCTGAAGCTTGTCGCTCCCCGGGCCCTCGCCGGGTCTTCTACGATGGAATCCTCTAGTCTTCCTGGCAAGCTCCTCTTGCCAGGGCCTTGTGCTAGTGAGGTAATCTTGAGCCTGGTACGGCCTTCCCGGCAAGCTCCACTTGCCGGGGTCTCGATCTTCTGTCTGGCATACTTTGTTTTTGAATGGCTTGATATGGAGCAGGGAGGTCTCCGGCGAGCGCGTGGTAAACCCTGCCGCGGGAAGCTGCAACCGCCCGTGCACAAGTTGGGGTACTGAGGTACCCCTACCTTAGTACACCGACAGGAGCCCCCGGGCCTGGGCCACACACGGTGCCGAGCGCTGTTGGGCCGGGCCCAAAACAGTGCACGGGCACACGCGGCCCACGGCGCGCCGAATCCACTTCCGTATCCGCCGCATCCCCTCGTAACGGCACGCGTCGATTGCGGCGTCGTGGGATGGGACGTGCCCACGTTCTCTTAATGGAAAGAGCGAAACGCCCCCCACTTCCCCATAAAAGCAGAGGAAGCAGGAGCGATTCCCCTCCTTGCGCTTTCATTGCATCTTCTTCTTCCTCCAGAGATCCCTTTGCGCTTCGCCTCCACACCTCCGCAGCCGCCATCTGCATCTCCGGCGTCGCCGGGCTCTTCGTCCCCCTTCCTCCGCCGCGTCCGCCATGGCCCCGAAGACCGACAAGGCGAAGGCGGAGAAGGCCAAGAGGGAGAAGTCGGAGCAAGCAGCGAAGCTCGCCGCGTATCGGAAGCGGAACCTCGTCTTCCCGCCGAGGCTCGGCGCGCGGGAGCTCTGGAACAAGTACTACTTGTTCTGGGCCAAGGAAACCAAGGCGCACCCCCGCACTCAAGCTTATCCGGCCGCCGCCAAGGACAACTACCCCGGCGGGTACTACTTCTTCGCAGCCTTCTTTCACTGCGGTCTTTGCCCTCCTTTCTCTAATTTCTTCTGCGACGTCATGCACACCTATGGCCTCCACCTTCTTGACTTCACCCCCAACGCCATCCTCTCAATGGCGGTTTTCGCACACATGTGCGAAAACTTCATAGGAATACACCCAAACGTAGCGCTGTTTAGGCACTTCTTCACTCCTAGAGCAGAGGCCGACGCCCCCCTCTCCGGAGGAATTTCTTGGGTTTTTCGTCTGAACAAGAAGGGGTCCTACTTGCCGGGGGAGCTCCGCGGCAAGTGGGAGGAATGGCGTGCGGAGTGGTGCTGGATTGTTGAGGACGAGCCGCAACCCTTCACCGCGCCGCGCACAACGCCCATCGTGCGCGGCAGGGATTGGAGCGAGCTGGACTCGGACGACATCAAGCTCGACGTCGCCCTCGTCCGGATTCTTCGTCTTCGGACCGCCAAGCTGTCCGTTGCAGAGGTAGGCGCAGATTTCCTCCGCCGCCGCATCGCCCCTCTCCAAGACAGGAAAAGGGCGGCCTGGGAGTACGGCGGCCCGGCGGATATAATGAGGCTGCGCCCCGGGCTAAACTTCAACTTCACGACGCTGGAGCTGAAGGGGATGGTCCGGGAACTCTTCAAATACGACCCGGCCCACCCTGAGTGGTTCAGATCTCCCCGGGGAGTGGTGCCGCTCTGCAACAGCACAGTCCGGGACCGTCTCTGCGCCATGATGCCCGCCTGTGATTCGCACGGCGTGGACCGCACGTGGATTCCGCCCAAGCCCATCAACGTCCTCACCTTCTTCGACAACCTCGTAGAGGTGGCGAAGAACAAGGATGACATCAAGGAGCACACGCGGGACACCACCGAGCAGGAGCTTGCATACATGGCTTCTCGGGCTGAAGAGGCCGCTGCAGCCGCAGCGGCAGGAGATTTTGGATATACGCCTGAAGAGGCGGAGGCTGCGGATGCGTCCAGCCAGGCGGAGGAGGCGGAGATCCGCAGACTGCTGCAACTCCCTCCCGACGCGCTCGCCGGGGTCCCCTCTCTGAGGCACTCCGGGATCCACGGAATCGTGGCCGAGGCCGCGGCAAGGGATGGCGCTGCCGGAGGGAACAGAGGCGCCGCGGGGAGCGGAGGCGCCGGAGGGAGCGGAGGCGCCAAAGGAAAAGAGGCCGCAGCGCGGGGCGCTGGGCCCAGCGAGCCAGCCGGGGAGGAGGAGGAGGAGGAGGCCGAGGACTCCGACGGATCTACGAAGCTCTATGCCGACGACCTCTCCTCGTCGGAGAGCTCCCCGCCCCCGGCAAGCCCAAGGCAGTCTCCACCGAAGCGTCTCCGCAAGACGGCGACGGGAGAGAGGGCGCAGGCGCCCCGGCAATAACCAGCTCGCCGGGCAGCTCCCCGGGGGAGCCAAGCCGCGCCAAGGGCGACCGGCGCACCAGCCACGGCAGAGGCGGCCCGTGCGCGGGCCACGGCGGAGGCGCCTCGCAGGCCGGCGTCGAGCCGACAGGGGTCTTCTCGGAGCGGAGCAGCGGCTCCGCCCGCTCCCCGGGCTCCGGCTACCACAGGGGCTGGGTCTTCGCAGCCCCCAGCCCCAGGGATCGCCAAGCGCCCGAGGGAATCTTCGTCTTCCGCTCCTCGTGCAGACGCGCCCCAGGTGGAGTATGACTTCTCCGCCTTGAGCGAGGACGACGAGGAGGACCAGGAGTAAGAATCCAAGATCTTACACCTTCTCAAGTTTCGTCTTGATTATTGTTGATGCTAACTCTGTTTGTTGCTTTGATTTCAGGACCTTGGTTTAGCGCGTGGCGAAGAAAGCCAAGGCGCCAGTGGTCGAGGTCGCGGAAGGCTCGGCCACCGCGGCAACTGGGGACGTGCCGGAGCCAAGCCTGCCGGACCCGAGCGCTGCTCCGAGGAGCAGTCCCCAGCGCAGCCCCCAGCGTAAGTCTGGATTCCATCTTTCCGCCCGTCGGGGTGCGCGCTTGGAAATTATGTCTTGTTCTATTATCTTGATGTCTTTGTCTTGACTTGTGCAGAGGTGGAGCCACAGCCGCAGGAGCGTCCGGAGGCCGCCTCCGAGGAGCTGCAGGCCCCGCCGTCCCCGCCAAGGCCGAACTCCCCGGCAAGGGAGAGCGCTCCGCCAAGGGCGGGTACTCCGCCTAGGGCGAGTACCCCGCCAAGGGCGAGCAGCCCGGCGAGGGCAGCTACTCCGCCAAGGCAGAGCTCCCCGGAGAGGGAGCCCGCCGCTGAGGACGTCCGCCAAGGTATGTCTTGTGCTCTGTCTTCTTGGCGTTGTTTCTTTTTTGGATATTTGCTTGAGCTTCTTTTTCTTCTTCTTCTTTTTAGATCCTCCTCCTCCCGAACCGATGGAGACGGAAGTCATCAACATCGAGGACGAGGAGGGCGCGCAGGGCGGCGGCGTCGACGTCCCTGCCGCCGAGGACACGGCAAGAGACGCCGAGCCGGCCGCGCAGGAGACCGCTCCGGCTGCGGACGCAGCGGCCGGGGAGGTGGACGGCGACCGCACCGCCGACCCGGAGGCGGCGGGAGCATCAAGTGCTGCGCCGGCCGCCGACCCCTCCGCCGGCAAGGAGCAGGGCTACTACCTTGAGGCCCCCAACGGCGTCTTCATCCAGGTGCCTTGGGGGTCTTCGTCGCGAGCTCCCGCGGAGGGCGAGGCATTTGACGGGGAGGTCCTCGCCTCCGCGGGCCTGAAGATTGTCGAGGCGCCCGGCGGGAGTGAAGGGCCCGAGGAGGAGAAGCTGCTCCACCAGCTCCTGCCCTTTACCGGGCCAGGCAGGCGAAGCTCGCTTGTCGGGAGGCCCTCGCCGCCAAGGCCGCCGCGGAGATGGAGAAGCGCGCGGCGGAGCTCAGCGCTGCCAACCAGGCGGCCCTCCGCGAGGTGGCGGAGGAGCGCGAGCGACTCGCCGGTGAATACCAGGAGTGGGTGCTGGAGAAGGCCGAGGCCGAGGAACAGCAGCGGCTCGTCGGGGTGGAACTGTCCCGGCGAGAAGGAGAACTTGCCCAGCGTAAGGTCAACCTCGACTCCCACGAGGAGGACCTTGCCGCTCGGGAGGTGGCCCTTGGCGGGGAACTGAAGGAGGCGAAAGCCGCCGCGGTTGCCGCGGAGACCGCCAAGAAGGAGCTTGCCGCCAAGGTCGCACAGCTGGAGAAGTCGCTGAAGGTGAGCGCGGAGAAGGTCGCCGCGCTCATCACGGAGCGCGAGAAGGACGCCCACACCAATTCAGAACTCCAGGTGCGTCTTTCTGAGAGGGGCGACGAGTTGAAGGCCGCCAAGGACTCCATTGAGGACTTGGAGTTGAAGGTCTCTACACTGAAGGACTCACTCGACGCTGCCCGGGCTCGGGAGACCAAGCTGAAGGAGGAGCTCCGCAAGGAGCGGACCTTGGTGGACAGCGCCAACCAAGCGGCTGAGCTCTTCCGCAAGACCGTCGAGGTATGGATCGAGGACTTAGTGTCTTGCGCATCCAACATCGACCAGGAGCTGCTGGCGTTGAAGCTGGAGCACCTCATCTACTCCCCGGATCCAAACCTCCCTCACAGCGCCAAGCTCAGCCTCTTCTTCAGGGGAATCGCGCCGGCCCTTGCAGATCTGCGGAAGAAGATCCCCGCGCAACTGGCCGAGGAGACGCGCCTACTCTGCACGGGAACCCTGGAGCGCGTGCTGACGAAGATCGTATACCGCAATCCGGGTATAAACCTCACCAACGTTCTTCGCAGCTTGCCGGCCGACGCGAACATGGAGGCTCTGAAGGAGCAGGTCGCCCACATCATAGCCAAGGTGGCTAAGATCTCCAGGATTGAGGGCGACCGTGTAGATTAGGCCTCCATTATCTTTATCTCTTTTTGTTGCTGCATAGAGTTGTTATGAACCCATTAGTCCATTGCGACAAGTTAACTTTTGTAAGATATTTATCTCATTTTGATCAATCAGTGCAATGTTATCTTCCTTGTCATAATCCTTGACTTTGTATGTTTTTCACCCTACGCTCCCGGGGAACTCGCCGGCAAGGGGCCCTTGCCGCGAGCGCTGAGTGCTGGACTCTGAGCAGCCTGCTGGCCAAGGTCTCACCGGCAAGCAACCTCGCCGCGGCTAGCCGCGACGCACTTAACTTGCTGAGCGTACTCGGAAACGAAGCAAGGGCGCGACACTTGTCGCAGCTCACTTAAATCGTTGAGCGAACTCGGAAACAAGATAAGGGTGCGGCAAGCTACGGGTAGGTTCCTCCGCGCACAGGTTTTCCATACAAAGTGTGAATGTCCAAGGAAGACAACTAAAATTTTAAAATTTGAACTGGTCAAATTCTAATAACTTAGCTTTCGTATATTGCTTGCTTCCCGGTAAGGCTTCTCTTTCTTGAACAGCACTTGGTTCCTCCTCTACCTCCTCCCCCCCGGCAAACTTGTGCGCGAGGAACGTTCCTTCTGCTTAAGAGGCAAGGAAAAAGAGGAGGGAAATAAGCATATGGCTTTTCGGAGTTGTAACGCTTACCGGATGGGTGTGTTGCACAAGATGCGAAATAACACATGCAAATAGCAAAGAAAAGCATGCAAAAGGCAAATAGCGCAAAACACAAGATCTTTACTTATGCACGGGGTCTGCGCCCGGCTTTGTACAAAGGGTTACATGCAACAGCGGCAAAGCTTGTACAAAAAGGTGGTTGCCGGAGCGGATCACGGCAACCGCGCCTTATGGGTGAAACTTGCGAAGATGCTCTATGTTCCAGGAGTTGCTCACCGGTAAGCCTTCTTCGGTCTCGAGGCGGACAGCGCCGGGCCTCGTGACTTGTCTCACCCGATAAGGGCCTTCCCACTTCGGCGTCAACTTGTCGGAATTCTTGGCGGACTGGACACGCCGAAGAACAAGGTCGCCTTCCTCGAGACTCCTGGCCTTGACCTTGCGGCTATGGTAGCGGCGCAAGGCTTGCTGGTATCGAGCAGCTCGTACAGCAGCCTGGAGACGTCCCTCCTCGAGGAGCAACGCGTCATCTTGTCGCAGTTGCTCTTGCTCGAGCTCATCATAAGCGAGCACTCGAGGAGATCCGTATACGAGTTCCGTGGGGAGAACTGCCTCTGCTCCATAGACTAGAGCAAAGGGTGTCTGTCCGGTGGCTCGACTTGGTGTCGTTCTGATTGACCAAAGAGCCGCCGGTAGCTCCTCTATCCAATTTCTTCCGCACTTGCGCAGCCTGTCAAAGGTCCTTGTGTTGAGTCCGCGCAGCACTTCAGCATTGGCCCTCTCCGCTTGACCGTTGCTCCTCGGGTGAGCAACGGAAGCGAAACAGACCTTGGCGCCAAGGTCTTGGACGTACTGCATGAAGGTGCGACTAGTAAATTGTGTACCGTTGTCGGTGATGATCCTGTTAGGGATCCCGAAACGGCAAACAATCGACCTGAAGAACCTGACTGCTGACTGTGCTGTCACCTTTCTCACTGGCTCCACTTCTGGCCACTTTGTGAACTTGTCGATTGCAACGTACAAGTACTCAAAGCCCCCGACGGCTCGGGGGAAGGGGCCGAGGATGTCGAGCCCCCAGACCGAGAAGGGCCAGGACAAAGGGATTGTTTGGAGAGCTTGAGCTAGCTGATGAATCTGCTTCGCATGGAACTGGCACGCTTCACACTTGGTTACTAGTGCAGTTGCATCTTGGAGGGCTTCTTGCCAAAAGAACCCTTGCCGAAAAGCTTTCCCGGCAAGCGCCCTTGCGCCAATGTGGTGGCCGCATATGCCTCCGTGTATTTCTGCCAACAGCTTCTGTCCATCTTCCCTGGAGATGCATTTCAATCTGACACCATTGAGCCTTCTTCTGTACAGCTCGTTGTCCACGAACTGGTACATACTTGACTGCCTGGTTATCTTCTCTATTTCTTCTGGGTCGTCGGGAAGTTCTCCAGTTTGAAGAAAACGGACGATCTGCTGCGCCCATGCCGGAGCCTGGGGCTCAACGGCAAGGACTAAAGGCTCGAGGGCCGCTGCGGGAACCTCAGCTTCTACGGCAAGGACCTCTGGTTCTGCCGGAGCTGAAGGTCCCCCGGCAAGCTCGCCGGGGCGAGGCTTGTCGGGAACGCTTGCTTCAACTGTACAGACCCGAAGATCTGCAGGAGCAAACTGTTCCTCAGCGTTCTGGTTGTTGATCTTGGGGACCTTGGCGGCGGTTTCAGGAAGATCCGCCGGCAAGTAGTCGCCGGAGACCAACTTTCTCTTTTTGGACTGCCCAATTGATGGCGTAACGGATGGCTGAGTTAGCTTGAGCAAGAAGGTCCCTGGTTCCACAGGTAACTTCATCGAAGCACACTTTGAAAGGCCGTCTGCTATTTCATTCTGAGCTCTCGGGACGTGCTCCATTTGCAAACCTTCAAAGTGCTCCTCAAGCTTCCTCACTTCATCGACATAAGCTTCCATCAAAGGGCTCTGATAGCTCTTGTTAACTTGCCGGACCACCAACTGAGAATCTCCCCGCACAATCAGCTTCCTGATCCCAAGTTCGGCCGCAATCCTGAGGCCGGCAAGCAAGCCTTCATATTCAGCAGTGTTGTTGGTCGCTTGCTCCCTGGGAAAGTGCATCTGGATAACATATTTGAGGTGCTCTCCGGTGGGCGCGATGAGTACCACGCCAGCACCGGCGCCTTGCAGCGAGAAGGCACCGTCAAAGTACATTACCCATTCACTTGTCGCTTCTTGTACGGGTGCACTTGTTTCTTGGACTTCTTCATCGGGCGTTGGGGTCCACTCAGCTATGAATTCTGCCAAAGCTCGGCTCTGTATGGTCGAAGTACTTTCAAACTTGAGTCCAAAGCTCGACAGCTCTAGTGCCCACTCAACAATCCTGCCTGTTGCTTCCGAGTTGTGCAATATCCTCTTCAGCGGAAAGCGAGTGACCACTGTTATCTCATGGGCTTGGAAGTAATGGCACAACTTTCTCGAGGCCATGAGGAGGCCGAAAAGCAACTTTTGCACACCAGAGTATCTCGATCTAGCCCCCTGGAGAAGGGAACTTACAAAATACACTGGGCGCTGCACCATCTTCTTCCGCACCTCATCCTGTTCCTGCGCAGAGTTGTCCTTGTCGGGGCCAGAGCTTGCCGGAGCAGCCCCCTGCTTGTCGCTGGATTCGCTTGCCGGTGGTGCTGACTCCTCGTCGGACTCCCTCTCCGCTACTAACGCAGCACTAACCACCTGGTTGGTTGCCGCTAGGTATAGCAACAACTTTTCCTGTGGTCTAGGTGCGACAAGTATTGGAGTGGAGGACAGGTACCGTTTCAAATCCTGCAGCGCTGCCTCCGCTTCCGGAGTCCACTTCATGGGACCTGCCTTCTTCAAGATTTTGAAGAAAGGTAGGGCGCGTTCTGCAGACTTCGAAATGAACCTACTGAGGGCAGCCACACAACCTGCAAGCCTTCTGACATCCTTGACGCGCTTTGGGGCCTCTATCTGCTCAATGGCTTTAATCTTGTCGGGGTTGGCTTCAATCCCCCTCTGTGACACAAAGAACCCGAGAAGCTTGCCGGAGGGAACTCCAAAGACGCACTTCTCGGGGTTCAACTTGAGCTGTATTCTGCGCAAGTTCTGGAATGTCTCCTCCAAATCCTGGATCAGGGTTTCCTTGCTCTTGCTCTTCACCACGATGTCATCCATGTAAGCCTCTACATTTCTGTGGATCTGTGGTTCGAAAGCAGTGTACACTACCCTTGCAAACGTTGATCCTGCATTCTTCAGTCCAAATGGCATGCGTATGAAGCAATAAGTGCCACATGGAGTGATAAATGCAGTCTTCTCTTCATCCTCCTTGGCCATGAAAATCTGATGATAGCCTGAGTATGCATCAAGAAAACAGAGTAGCTCACATCCGGCAGTGGAGTCAACAATCTGGTCAATGCGCGGCAAAGGGAATGGATCCTTGGGACATGCTTTATTCACATCGGTGAAGTCTATACACAGTCTCCACTTCCCATTGGCCTTGCGCACGACGACTGGGTTCGCCAACCACGTCGGATGGATCACACCTCTAACTAAGCCTGCTGCCTCTAGCTTCTTGATTTCTTCGTTGATGAATTCTTGGCGCTCCACGGCTTGCTTCCTCACTTTCTGCTTGATGGGCCGCGCATGAGGACAAACAGCAAGCTTGTGCTCAATTACCTTCCTGGGAACACCGGGGATGTCAGATGGTTGCCAGGCAAACACATCGACATTCGCCCGCAGGAAGGCAATGAGCGCGCTTTCCTATTTGCTGTCAAGTGTGGCACTGATGGTGAAGGTACCACCAGTGTCGTCCTCCTTGGCGGACACCTTCTTGGTTGCTGGAGGAGCGGCCATCCCTTTCTTGCACTTGCCGGTGGAGCTCGATGGGACGTCCTCGACGGCAGCGCAGCACTCCGAAGAGGTGCGGTTGCCGGAGTGGGCCCCAGAGCACTTGCCGGACTTGGTCTTCGTCTTCTTCCCCCCGGGAGCTTCAGCGGCAAGTGTATCCTTCTCGGCCGCGGCTGCCGCATCCCGGTAGATCTTGTCGGCGCAGACAAGCGCATCCTTCTTGTCGCCGTGGACAGTGATGACGCTTATCGGCCCCGGCATCTTGAGTACGTTGTAGGCATAATGGGAAGCTGCCATGAACTTGGCGAGGGCGGGACGACCGAGTATTCCATTGTAGGGTAACGGAATATCGGCGACGTCGAAAGTGATACGCTCAGTTCTGAAGTTGAGCTCCCCGCCAAAGGTCACCGGCAGAGTGATCTTTCCCTTGGGCTTGCTCCTTCCCGGGTTGATTCCTTGGAAAGAACCGGTTTCTTCGAGCTCGCCATCTGGAATCTGGAGTTTCTTGATCACAGCAGAGGAGATCAAGTTCAGCCCGGCCCCGCCGTCAACCAACATTTTGGTGACCTTGAGGTTGCGGATGGTGGGAGAAACCAGCATCGGCAAGCACCCGACCGCAGTGGTGCGGTCAGGGTGATCCTCAAGGTCAAAAATGATGGGCGTGCTGGACCATTTGAGGAGCCTGCGCGACTCCACGGGCGGCTCTGCTGCATTCACCTCACGCACCCACTGCTTGAGCTGGCGGTGGGAGGTGTGCAGAGAGGCGCCGCCGTCGACGCATAGGACCTCCGTGGCCTTCTGGAACTCCTGCTCGCTGTTATCCTCGTCCTCCATATCTTCATCGTCATCTTCGTCCTTGTCGCGGCCCCGGGGAGGTCGATCTCCTTGCCGCTGCTTGGCCTTGCCGCGGCGTCCTCCCCGGCCGTTGAACGGCCGCTTCTTGCTTGGCTCTTCCCCGCCACCTTGGGCCTTCTCCTTGTCGCGCCTCTCGTACTCAGCCTTCTGCTGCTCGACGAGATACTCAACGCGCTTGCAGTTGGAGAGATCGTGACCCTTGGTGCGGTGGATCTTACAGTATTGCTTGTCGGAGCCGTCCTGCTTGTCGGCTGCCGCTACAGGGGCAGGCTCCTTGCCGGAGCCGCCAGCCTGTGTTTGCTTGGCGGGAGCCTCCTTGCCGGACTTCTCGACGGCAAGCACCTCTTTCTTGCCCTTCCTTCTGTTATTCCGCCGCCGGCTCTTCTTTGCCGGGGCGGCGTCGTCGCTGTCGCTTCCTCCTGCGCCAGCATCCTCCCCGGGGAGTCTCCTCCCCTCTTCTGCGCGTGCGCACTTGTCAGCCAGAGCATAGAGCTCGCTGACATCCCGAATCTTTGTCATCGCCATCTCTTCACGCATGCGGCGGTTACGCACGTTCTGATGGAACGCGCTGATAACCGCGGCAGGGTGGACATCAGGGATGTTGTGCTGTACACGGCTGAAGCGTTGGATGTACTTGCGTAGGGTTTCTCCTTCCTTCTGGGCCAGAATGTGGAGATCGCTCTCCTGGCCAAGGAGGATGAAGAGAAGACTGCATTTATCACTCCATGTGGCACTTATTGCTTCATACGCATGCCATTTGGACTGAAGAATGCAGGATCAACGTTTCCAAGGGTAGTGTACACTGCTTTCGAACCACAGATCCACAGAAATGTAGAGGCTTACATGGATGACATCGTGGTGAAGAGCAAGAGCAAGGAAACCCTGATCCAGGATTTGGAGGAGACATTCCAGAACTTGCGCAGAATACAGCTCAAGTTGAACCCCGAGAAGTGCGTCTTTGGAGTTCCCTCCGGCAAGCTTCTCGGGTTCTTTGTGTCACAGAGGGGGATTGAAGCCAACCCCGACAAGATTAAAGCCATTGAGCAGATAGAGGCCCCAAAGCGCGTCAAGGATGTCAGAAGGCTTGCAGGTTGTGTGGCTGCCCTCAGTAGGTTCATTTTGAAGTCTGCAGAACGCGCCCTACCTTTCTTCAAAATCTTGAAGAAGGCAGGTCCCATGAAGTGGACTCCGGAAGCGGAGGCAGCGCTGCAGGATTTGAAACGGTACCTGTCCTCCACTCCAATACTTGTCGCACCTAGACCACAGGAAAAGTTGTTGCTATACCTAGCGGCAACCAACCAGGTGGTTAGTGCTGCGTTAGTAGCGGAGAGGGAGTCCGACGAGGAGTCAGCACCACCGGCAAGCGAATCCAGCGACAAGTAGGGGGCTGCTCCGGCAAGCTCTGGCCCCGACAAGGACAACTCTGCGCAGGAACAGGATGAGGTGCGGAAGAAGATGGTGCAGCGCCCAGTGTATTTTGTAAGTTCCCTTCTCCAGGGGGCTAGATCGAGATACTCTGGTGTGCAAAAGTTGCTTTTCGGCCTCCTCATGGCCTCGAGAAAGCTGCGCCATTACTTCCAAGCCCATGAGATAACAGTGGTCACTCGCTTTCCGCTGAAGAGGATATTGCACAACCCGGAAGCAACAGGCAGGATTGTTGAGTGGGCACTGGAGCTGTCGAGCTTTGGACTCAAGTTTGAAAGTACTTCGACCATACAGAGCCGAGCTTTGGCAGAATTCATAGCTGAGTGGACCCCAACGCCCGATGAAGAAGTCCAAGAAACAAGTGCACCCGTACAAGAAGCGACAAGTGAATGGGTAATGTACTTTGACGGTGCCTTCTCGCTGCAAGGCGCCGGTGCTGGCGTGGTACTCATCGCGCCCACCAGAGAGCACCTCAAATATGTTATCCAGATGCACTTTCCCAGGGAGCAAGCGACCAACAACACTGCTGAATATGAAGGCTTGCTTGCCGGCCTCAGGATTGCGGCCGAACTTGGGATCAGGAAGCTGATTGTGCGGGGAGATTCTCAGTTGGTGGTCCGGCAAGTTAACAAGAGCTATCAGAGCCCTTTGATGGAAGCTTATGTCGATGAAGTGAGGAAGCTTGAGGAGCACTTTGAAGGTTTGCAAATGGAGCACGTCCCGAGAGCTCAGAATGAAATAGCAGACGGCCTTTCAAAGTGTGCTTCGATGAAGTTACCTGTGGAACCAGGGACCTTCTTGCTCAAGCTAACTCAGCCATCCGTTACGCCATCAATTGGGCAGTCCAAAAAGAGAAAGTTGGTCTCCGGCGACTACTTGCCGGCGGATCTTCCTGAAACCGCCGCCAAGGTCCCCAAGATCAACAACCAGAACGCTGAGGAACAGTTTGCTCCTGCAGATCTTCGGGTCTGTACAGTTGAAGCAAGCGTTCCCGACAAGCCTCGCCCCGGTGAGCTTGCCGGGGGACCTTCAGCTCCGGCAGAACCAGAGGTCCTTGCCGTAGAAGCTGAGGTTCCCGCAGCGGCCCTCGAGCCTTTAGTCCTTGCCGTTGAGCCCCAGGCTCCGGCATGGGCGCAGCAGATTGTCCGTTTTCTTCAAACTGGAGAACTTCCCGACGACCCAGAAGAAATAGAGAAGATAACCAGGCAGTCAAGTATGTACCAGTTCGTGGACAACGAGCTGTACAGAAGAAGGCTCAATGGTGTCAGATTGAAATGCATCTCCAGGGAAGATGGACAGAAGCTGTTGGCAGAAATACACGGAGGCATATGCGGCCACCACATTGGCGCAAGGGCGCTTGCCGGGAAAGCTTTCCGGCAAGGGTTATTTTGGCAAGAAGCCCTCCAAGATGCAACTGCACTAGTAACCAAGTGTGAAGCGTGCCAGTTCCATGCGAAGCAGATTCATCAGCCAGCTCAAGCTCTCCAAACAATCCCTTTGTCCTGGCCCTTCTCGGTCTGGGGGCTCGACATCCTCGGCCCCTTCCCCCGAGCCGTCGGGGGCTTTGAGTACTTGTACGTTGCAATCGACAAGTTCACAAAGTGGCCAGAAGTGGAGCCAGTGAGAAAGGTGACAACACAGTCAGCAGTCAGGTTCTTCAGGTCGATTGTTTGCCGTTTCGGGATCCCTAATAAGATCATCACCGACAACGATACACAATTTACTAGTCGCACCTTCATGCAGTACGTCCAAGACCTTGGCGCCAAGGTCTGTTTCGCTTCCGTTGCTCACCCGAGGAGCAACGGTCAAGCGGAGAGGGCCAATGCTGAAGTGCTGCGCGGACTCAAGACAAGGACCTTTGACAGGCTGCGCAAGTGCGGAAGAAATTGGATAGAGGAGCTACCGGCGGCTCTTTGGTCAATCAGAACGACACCAAGTCGAGCCACCGGACAGACACCCTTTGCTCTAGTCTATGGAGCAGAGGCAGTTCTCCCCACGGAACTCGTATACGGATCTCCTCGAGTGCTCGCTTATGATGAGCTCGAGCAAGAGCAACTGCGACAAGATGACGCGTTGCTCCTCGAGGAGGGACGTCTCCAGGCTGTTGTACGAGCTGCTCGATACCAGCAAGCCTTGCGCCGCTACCATAGCCGCAAGGTCAAGGCCAGGAGTCTCGAGGAAGGCGACCTTGTTCTTCGGCGTGTTCAGTCCGCCAAGAATTCCGACAAGTTGACGCCGAAGTGGGAAGGCCCTTATCGGGTGAGACAAGTCACGAGGCCCGGCGCTGTCCGCCTCGAGACCGAAGAAGGCTTACCGGTGAGCAACTCCTGGAACATAGAGCATCTTCGCAAGTTTCACCCATAAGGCGCGGTTGCCGTGATCCGCTCCGGCAACCACCTTTTTGTACAAGCTTTGCCGCTGTTGCATGTAACCCTTTGTACAAAGCCGGGCGCAGACCCCGTGCATAAGTAAAGATCTTGTGTTTTGCGCTATTTGCCTTTTGCATGCTTTTCTTTGCTATTTGCATGTGTTATTTCGCATCTTGTGCAACACACCCATCCGGTAAGCGTTACAACTCCGAAAAGCCATATGCTTGTTTCCCTCCTCTTTTTCCTTGCCTCTTAAGCAGAAGGAACGTTCCTCGCGCACAAGTTTGCCGGGGGGGGAGGAGGTAGAGGAGGAACCAAGTGCTGTTCAAGAAAGAGAAGCCTTACCGGGAAGCAAGCAATATACGAAAGCTAAGTTATTAGAATTTGACCAGTTCAAATTTTAAAATTTTAGTTGTCTTCCTTGGACATTCACACTTTGTATGGAAAACCTGTGCGCGGAGGAACCTACCCGTAGCTTGCCGCACCCTTATCTTGTTTCCGAGTTCGCTCAACGATTTAAGTGAGCTGCGACAAGTGTCGCGCCCTTGCTTCGTTTCCGAGTACGCTCAGCAAGTTAAGTGCGTCGCGGCTAGCCGCGGCGAGGTTGCTTGCCGGTGAGACCTTGGCCAGCAGGCTGCTCAGAGTCCAGCACTCAGCGCTCGCGGCAAGGGCCCCTTGCCGGCGAGTTCCCCGGGAGCGTAGGGTGAAAAACATACAAAGTCAAGGATTATGACAAGGAAGATAACATTGCACTGATTGATCAAAATGAGATAAATATCTTACAAAAGTTAACTTGTCGCAATGGACTAATGGGTTCATAACAACTCTATGCAGCAACAAAAAGAGATAAAGATAATGGAGGCCTAATCTACACGGTCGCCCTCAATCCTGGAGATCTTAGCCACCTTGGCTATGATGTGGGCGACCTGCTCCTTCAGAGCCTCCATGTTCGCGTCGGCCAGCAAGCTGCGAAGAACGTTGGTGAGGTTTATACCCGGATTGCGGTATACGATCTTCGTCAGCACGCGCTCCAGGGTTCCCGTGCAGAGTAGGCGCGTCTCCTCGGCCAGTTGCGCGGGGATCTTCTTCCGCAGATCTGCAAGGGCCGGCGCGATTCCCCTGAAGAAGAGGCTGAGCTTGGCGCTGTGAGGGAGGTTTGGATCCGGGGAGTAGATGAGGTGCTCCAGCTTCAATGCCAGCAGCTCCTGGTCGATGTTGGATGCGCAAGACACTAAGTCCTCGGTCCATACCTCGACGGTCTTGCGGAAGAGCTCAGCCGCTTGGTTGGCGCTGTCCACCAAGGTCCGCTCCTTGCGGAGCTCCTCCTTCAGCTTGGTCTCCCGAGCCCGGGCAGCGTCGAGTGAGTCCTTCAGTGTAGAGACCTTCAACTCCAAGTCCTCAATGGAGTCCTTGGCGGCCTTCAACTCGTCGCCCCTCTCAGAAAGACGCACCTGGAGTTCTGAATTGGTGTGGGCGTCCTTCTCGCGCTCCGTGATGAGCGCGGCGACCTTCTCCGCGCTCACCTTCAGCGACTTCTCCAGCTGTGCGACCTTGGCGGCAAGCTCCTTCTTGGCGGTCTCCGCGGCAACCGCGGCGGCTTTCGCCTCCTTCAGTTCCCCGCCAAGGGCCACCTCCCGAGAGGCAAGGTCCTCCTCGTGGGAGTCGAGGTTGACCTTACGCTGGGCAAGTTCTCCTTCTCGCCGGGACAGTTCCACCCCGGCGAGCCGCTGCTGTTCCTCGGCCTCGGCCTTCTCCAGCACCCACTCCTGGTATTCGCCGGCGAGTCGCTCGCGCTCCTCCGCCACCTCGCGGAGGGCCGCCTGGTTGGCAGCGCTGAGCTCCGCCGCGCGCTTCTCCATCTCCGCGGCGGCCTTGGCGGCGAGGGCCTCCCGACAAGCGAGCTTCGCCTGCCTGGCCCGGTAAAGGGCCAGGAGCTGGTGGAGCAGCTTCTCCTCCTCGGGCCCTTCACTCCCGCCGGGCGCCTCGACAATCTTCAGGCCCGCGGAGGCGAGGACCTCCCCGTCAAATGCCTCGCCCTCCGCGGGAGCTCGCGACGAAGACCCCCAAGGCACCTGGATGAAGACGCCGTTGGGGGCCTCAAGGTAGTAGCCCTGCTCCTTGCCGGCGAAGGGGTCGGCGGCCGGCGCAGCACTTGATGCTCCCGCCGCCTCCGGGTCGGCGGTGCGGTCGCCGTCCCCCTCCCCGGCCGCTGCGTCCGTAGCCGGAGCGGTCTCCTGCGCGGCCGGCTCGGCGTCTCTTGCCGTGTCCTCGGCGGCAGGGACGTCGCCGCCGCCGCCCTGCGCGCCCTCCTCGTCCTCGATGTTGATGACTTCCGTCTCCATCGGTTCGGGAGGAGGAGGATCTAAAAAGAAGAAGAAGAAAAAGAAGCTCAAGCAAATATCCAAAAAAGAAACAACGCCAAGAAGACAGAGCACAAGACATACCTTGGCGGACGTCCTCAGCGGCGGGCTCCCTCTCCGGGGAGCTCTGCCTTGGCGGAGTAGCTGCCCTCGCCGGGCTGCTCGCCCTTGGCGGGGTACTCGCCCTAGGCGGAGTACCCGCCCTTGGCGGAGCGCTCTCCCTTGCCGGGGAGTTCGGCCTTGGCGGGGACGGCGGGGCCTGCAGCTCCTCGGAGGCGGCCTCCGGACGCTCCTGCGGCTGTGGCTCCTCCTCTGCACAAGTCAAGACAAAGACATCAAGATAATAGAACAAGACATAATTTCCAAGCGCGCACCCCGACGGGCGGAAAGATGGAATCCAGACTTACGCTGGGGGCTGCGCTGGGGGCTGCTCCTCGGAGCAGCGCTCGGGTCCGGCAGGCTTGGCTCCGGCACGTCCCCAGTTGCCGCGGTGGCCGAGCCTTCCGCGACCTCGACCACTGGCGCCTTGGCTTTCTTCGGCACGCGCTGAACCAAGGTCCTGAAATCAAAGCAACAAACAGAGTTAGCATCAACAATAATCAAGACGAAACTTGAGAAGGTGTAAGATCTTGGATTCTTACTCCTGGTCCTCCTCGTCGTCCTCGCTCAAGGCGGAGAAGTCATACTCCACCTGGGGCGCGTCTGCACGAGGAGCGGAAGACGAAGATTCCCTCGGGCGCTTGGCGATCCCTGGGGCTGGGGGCTGCGAAGACCCAGCCCCTGTGGTAGCCGGAGCCCGGGGAGCGGGCGGAGCCGCTGCTCCGCTCCGAGAAGACCCCTGTTGGCTCGACGCCGGCCTGCGAGGCGCCTCCGCCGTGGCCCGCGCACGGGCCGCCTCTGCCGTGGCTGGTGCGCCGGTCGCCCTTGGCGCGGCTTGGCTCCCCCGGGGAGCTGCCCGGCGAGCTGGTTGTTGCCGGGGCGCCTGCGCCCTCTCTCCCGTCGCCGTCTTGCGGAGACGCTTCGGTGGAGACTGCCTTGGGCTTGCCGGGGGCGGGGAGCTCTCCGACGAGGAGAGGTCGTCGGCATAGAGCTCCGTAGATCCGTCGGAGTCCTCGGCCTCCTCCTCCTCCTCCTCCCCGGCTGGCTCGCTGGGCCCAGCGCCCCGCGCTGCGGCCTCTTTTCCTTTGGCGCCTCCGCTCCCTCCGGCGCCTCCGCTCCCCGCGGCGCCTCTGTTCCCTCCGGCAGCGCCATCCCTTGCCGCGGCCTCGGCCACGATTCCGTGGATCCCGGAGTGCCTCAGAGAGGGGACCCCGGCGAGCGCGTCGGGAGGGAGTTGCAGCAGTCTGCGGATCTCCGCCTCCTCCGCCTGGCTGGACGCATCCGCAGCCTCCGCCTCTTCAGGCGTATATCCAAAATCTCCTGCCGCTGCGGCTGCAGCGGCCTCTTCAGCCCGAGAAGCCATGTATGCAAGCTCCTGCTCGGTGGTGTCCCACGTGTGCTCCTTGATGTCATCCTTGTTCTTCGCCACCTCTACGAGGTTGTCGAAGAAGGTGAGGACGTCGATGGGCTTGGGCGGAATCCACGTGCGGTCCACGCCGTGCGAATCACAGGCGGGCATCATGGCGCAGAGACGGTCCCGGACTGTGCTGTTGCAGAGCGGCACCACTCCCCGGGGAGATCTGAACCACTCAGGGTGGGCCGGGTCGTATTTGAAGAGTTCCCGGACCATCCCCTTCAGCTCCAGCGTCGTGAAGTTGAAGTTTAGCCCAGGGCGCAGCCTCATTATATCCGCCGGGCCGCCGTACTCCCAGGCCGCCCTTTTCCTGTCTTGGAGAGGGGCGATGCGGCGGCGGAGGAAATCTGCGCCTACCTCTGCAACGGACAGCTTGGCGGTCCGAAGACGAAGAATCCGGACGAGGGCGACGTCGAGCTTGATGTCGTCCGAGTCCAGCTCGCTCCAATCCCTGCCGCGCACGATGGGCGTTGTGCGCGGCGCGGTGAAGGGCTGCGGCTCGTCCTCAACAATCCAGCACCACTCCGCACGCCATTCCTCCCACTTGCCGCGGAGCTCCCCCGGCAAGTAGGACCCCTTCTTGTTCAGACGAAAAACCCAAGAAATTCCTCCGGAGAGGGGGGCGTCGGCCTCTGCTCTAGGAGTGAAGAAGTGCCTAAACAGCGCTACGTTTGGGTGTATTCCTATGAAGTTTTCGCACATGTGTGCGAAAACCGCCATTGTGAGGATGGCGTTGGGGGTGAAGTCAAGAAGGTGGAGGCCATAGGTGTGCATGACGTCGCAGAACAAATTAGAGAAAGGAGGGCAAAGACCGCAGTGAAAGAAGGCTGCGAAGAAGTAGTACCCGCCGGGGTAGTTGTCCTTGGCGGCGGCCGGATAAGCTTGAGTGCGGGGGTGCGCCTTGGTTTCCTTGGCCCAGAACAAGTAGTACTTGTTCCAGAGCTCCCGCGTGCCGAGCCTCGGCGGGAAGACGAGGTTCCGCTTCCGATACGCGGCGAGCTTCGCCGCTTGCTCCGACTTCTCCCTCTTGGCCTTCTCCGCCTTCGCCTTGTCGGTCTTCGGGGCCATGGCGGACGCGGCGGAGGAAGGGGGACGAAGAGCCCGGCGACGCCGGAGATGCAGATGGCGGCTGCGGAGGTGTGGAGGCGAAGCGCAAAGGGATCTCTGGAGGAAGAAGAAGATGCAATGAAAGCGCAAGGAGGGGAATCGCTCCTGCTTCCTCTGCTTTTATGGGGAAGTGGGGGGCGTTTCGCTCTTTCCATTAAGAGAACGTGGGCACGTCCCATCCCACGACGCCGCAATCGACGCGTGCCGTTACGAGGGGATGCGGCGGATACGGAAGTGGATTCGGCGCGCCGTGGGCCGCGTGTGCCCGTGCACTGTTTTGGGCCTGGCCCAACAGCGCTCGGCACCGTGTGTGGC
This sequence comes from Secale cereale, assembly GCA_902687465.1. Classification (NCBI taxonomy): domain Eukaryota; kingdom Viridiplantae; phylum Streptophyta; class Magnoliopsida; order Poales; family Poaceae; genus Secale; species Secale cereale. Next base: position 75,382,535 of record LR738712.1, on the reverse strand, counting down.
CCAGGCCCGGGGGCTCCTGTCGGTGTACTAAGGTAGGGGTACCTCAGTACCCCAACTTGTGCA
>LR738712.1:75313150-75378359 GCA_902687465.1 Secale cereale | reverse complement strand
CCCCCGACATCTCTGGCGATGTCGGGGGAAACTGTCCGCCACGAACACCTATGGGACCGGAGCCCCTTGTCTGTGCGGTACGAGGGCGGAGGGAGCATGAAGAGCAGATCGTAGCGAGCACGCGGGCAGTTTTACCCAGGTTCGGGCCGCGGTAGACGCGTAAAACCCTACTCCTGCTTGGTTGTGTATTGAGTTGGAGAGCTCGAGAGCTTGAAGAAGCAGCTACACCGAGCGTACGAGTGATCTAGGTTCCGAACCCCCTCCACGTTGTGCATGGGCCTCCTTTTATAGTGCAAGGGGTCACCGACAGGTGTCAACGTAGGAGAAAGGGGTAAAAACGTAAAAGAGGTGGTAGTTGTAACAGTGCGGGAACAGTGGAGCTACAGTGCGCGAACAGTGGTCGCTACCTACTTTGACAGTGGGGGACAAGGGCATTTAATGCCCGTCGCCGTCGACCCCAAAAGCTCCCGCCCTTGCGTCTCCGTCTGCCACGGCGATGGATCCACCATCGTGGAGTGCCACCATGTCCCCCAGGCTGCACAGCCATCCGCCACGCGTCCCTGGATAGGCCCCAGGGCGACGCGTGGGTCGATGAGCTGGAGCGCGGGCACACAGCGCAACCTTCCCGGCAAGCACCTTGCCGGGGTCTTGATCTTGTCGGGCCCGGGAGCTTGCCGGGCTCTGAAGCTTGTCGCTCCCCGGGCCCTCGCCGGGTCTTCTACGATGGAATCCTCTAGTCTTCCTGGCAAGCTCCTCTTGCCAGGGCCTTGTGCTAGTGAGGTAATCTTGAGCCTGGTACGGCCTTCCCGGCAAGCTCCACTTGCCGGGGTCTCGATCTTCTGTCTGGCATACTTTGTTTTTGAATGGCTTGATATGGAGCAGGGAGGTCTCCGGCGAGCGCGTGGTAAACCCTGCCGCGGGAAGCTGCAACCGCCCGTGCACAAGTTGGGGTACTGAGGTACCCCTACCTTAGTACACCGACACATCGCCATGTGATTTAACACCCAAAGAGTACTAAGGTGTGATCATGTTTTGCTTTGTGAGAGAAGTTTAGTCAACGGGTCTATCACATTCAGATCCGTATGTATTTCGCAAATTTCTATGTGTCTACAATGCTCTGCATGGAGCTACTCTAGCTAATTACTCCCACTTTCAATACGCATCCAGATTGATACTTAGAATCATCTGGATTTAGTGTCAAAGCTTGCATCAGCGTAACCCTTTACGACGAACTCTTTATCACCTCCATAATCGAGAAATATTTCCTTAGTCATCCAGTTACTAAGGATAATTTTGACCGCTGTACAGTGATCTACTCTTGGATCACTATTGTACCTCATTGTCAAACTCATGGCAAGGTACACAACATGTTTGGTACACAGCATGACATACTTTATAGAACCTATGGCTGAGGCATAGGGAATGACTTTCATTCTCTCTATATTTTTCTGCCGCGGTCTGGCTTTGAGTCTTACTCAACTTCACACCTTACAAGTCAGGCAAGAACTCCTTCTTTGACTGATCCATTTTGAACTATTTCAAAATCTTATCAAGGTATGTACTCATCGAAAGTCTTATCAAGTGTCTCGATCTATCTCTATATTTCTTGATGCTCAATTTGTAAGCAGCTTCACCAAGGTCTTTCTTTGAAAAACTCCTTTCAAACACTCCTTTATGCTTTCCAGAAAATTCTACATCATTTCCGATCGACAATATGTCATTCACATATACTTATCAGAAAGGTTGTAGTGCTCCCACTCACTTTCTTGTAAATACAGGCTTAACTGCAAGTCTGTATAAATCTATATGCTTTGATCAATTTATCAAAGCGTATATTCCAACTCCGAGATGCTTGCACCAGTCCATAGATGGATCGCTGGAGCTTGCACATTTTGTTAGCACCTTTAGGATTGACAAAACCTTCTGGTTGCATCATATACAAGTCTTCTTTAATAAATCCATTAAAGAATGCAGTTTTGTTATCCATTTGCCAGATTTCATAAAATGCGGCAATTGCTAACATGATTCGGACAGACTTAAGCATTGCTACGGGTGAGAAAGTCTCATCGTAGTCAACTCCTTGAACTTGTCGAAACCCTTTCGCAACAAGTCGAGCTTTGTAAACAGTAACATTACCGTTTGCGTCGGTCTTCTTCTTGAAGATCCATTTATTTTCGATGGCTTGCTGATCATCGGGCAAGTCAACCAAAGTCCATACTTTGTTCTCATACATGGATCCCATCTCACATTTCATGGCCTCAAGCCATTTTGCGGAATCTGGGCTCATCATCGCTTCCTCATAGTTCGTAGGTTCATCATGGTCCAGTAACATGACTTCCAGAACCGGGTTGCCGTACCACTCTGATGCGGAACGAACTCTGGTTGATCTACGAAGTTCAGCAGAAACTTGATCTGAAGTTTCATGATCGTCATCATTAGCTTCCTCACTAATTGGTGTAGGAATCACTGGAACTAGTTTCTGTGACGTTCCACTTTCCAATTCGGTTGAAGGTACAATTACCTCATCAAGTTCTACTTTCCTCCCACTCACTTCTTTTGAGAAAAACTCCTTCTCTAGAAAGGATCCACTCTTAGCAACAAAGACCTTGCCTTCGGATCTGTGATAGAAGGTGTACCCAACAGTTTCTTTTGGGTATCCTATGAAGGTTTACTTCTCCGATTTGGGTTCGAGCTTATCATGTTGAAACTTTTTCACATAAGCATCGCAGTCCCAAACTTAAAGAAATGACAGCTTAGGTTTCTCGTCAAACCATAGTTCATACGGTGTCTTCTCCACGGATTTAGATGGTGCCCTATTTAACGTGAATGTAGCTGTCTCTAATGCATAACCCCAAAAGCGATAGTGGTAGATCGGTAAGAGACATCATCGATCGCACCATATCTAATAAAGTACGGTTATGACGTTCAGACACACCATTACACTATGGTGTTCCAGGTGGCGTGAGTAGTGAAACTATTTCACATTGTTTTTATTGAAGGCCAAACTCGCTAACTCAAATATTTTACCTCTACGATCATATCGTAGAAACTCTTATTTTCTTGTTACGATGATTCTCCACTTCACTCTGAAATTCTTTGAACTTTTCAAATGTTTCAGACTTGTGCTTTATTAAGTAGATATACCTATATCTTCTCAAATCATTAGTGAAGGTCAGAAAATAACGATACCTGCCGCGAGCTTCAACACTCATTGGTTCGCATACATCAGTATGTATGATTTCCAACAACTCTGTTGCTCGCTCCACAGTTCCGGAGAACGGAGTTTTAGTCATCTTGCCCATGAGGCATGGTTCGCAAGCACCAAGTGATTCATAATCAAGTGATTCCAAAAGTCCATCACTATGGAGTTTCTTCATGCGCTTTACACGAGTATGACCTAAACGGCAGTGCCACAAATAAGTTGCATTATCATTATTAACCTTGCATCTTTTGGCTTCAATATTATGAATATGTGTATCACCACGATCGAGATCCAACAAACTATTTTCATTGGGTGTATGACCATCGAAGGTTTTATTCATGTAAACAGAATAACAATTATTCTATGACTTTAAATGAATAACCGTATTGCAACAAATATGATCAAATCATATTCATGCTCAACGCAAATGCCAAATAACATTTATTTAGGTTTTACACTAATCCCGAAAGTATAGGGAGTGTGCGATGATGATCATATCAATCTTGGAACCACTTCCAACACACATCGTCACTTCACCTTTAACTAGTCTCTGTTCATTCTGCAATTCTCGTTTCGAGTTACTAATTTTAGCAACTGAACCGGTATCAAATACCCAGGGGTTGCTATGAACACTAGTAAAGTACACATCAACAATCTGTATATCAAAATATACCTTTGTTCACTTTGCCATCCTTTTTATCCGCCAAATATCTAGGGCAGTTCCACTTCTAGTGACCATTTCCTTTGCAGTATAAGCACTTAGTTTCAGGCTTGATTTTAGCTTTGGGTTTCTTCATGGGAGTGACAACTTGCTTGTCATTCTTCTTGAAGTTCCCCTTCTATCCCTTTGCCCTTTACTTGAAACAAGTGGTCTTGTTAACCATCAACACTTGATGCTCTTTCTTGATTTCTACCTTCGCCGATTTCAGCATCGCGAAGAGCTCGGGAATTACTTTCGTCATCCCTTGCATATTATAGTTCATCACGAAGTTCTACTAACTTGGTTATAGTGACTAGAGAACTTTATTAATTACTATCTTATCTGGAAGATTAACTCCCACTTGATTCAAGCAATTGCAGTACCCAGACAATCTGAGCACATGCTCACTGGTTGAGCTATTCTCCTCCATCTTGTAGGCAAAGTACTGTCAGAGGTCTCATACCTTTCGACACGGGCATGAGTATAAAATACTAATTTCAACTCTTGGAACATCTTATATGATCCGTGGCGTTTCAAAACGTTTTTGAAGTCCCGGTTTTTAAGCCGTAAAGCATGGTGCACTTAAACTATCAAGTAGTCATCATACCGAGCTTTTGTCAAAACGTTCATAACGTCTACATCTGCTCCTGCAATAGGTCTGTCACCTAGCGGTGCATCAAGGACATAATTCTTCTGTGCAGCAATGAGGATAATCCTCAGATCACGGAACAATTCCGCATCATTGCTACTAACATCTTTCAACTTAGTTTTCTCTAGGAACATATAAAAAATAAACGTGGAGCAACATCGCGAGCTATTGATCTACAACATAGATATGCTAATACTACCAGGACTAAGTTCATGATAAATTAAAGTTCAGTTTAATCATATTAATTAAAGAACTCCCACTTAGATAGACATCCCTCCGGTCATCTAAATGATCACGTGATCCAAATCAACTAAACCATGTCCGATCATCACGTGAGATGGAGTAGTTTCAATGGTGAACATCTTATGTTGATCATATCTACTATATGATTCACATTCGACCTTCGGTCTCCAGTGTTCCGAGGCCATATCTGCATATGCTAGGCTTGTCAAGTTTAACCCGAGTATTCCGCGTGTGCAAAACTGGCTTACACCTGTTGTATTTGAACGTAGAGCTTATCACACCCGATCATCACGTGGTGTCTCGGCACGACGAACTTTCACAACGGTGCATACTCAGGGAGAACACTTATACCTTGAAATTTAGTGAGGGATCATCTTATAATGCTACCGTCGTTCTAAGCAAAATAAGAAGCATAATAAGATAAACATCACATGCAATCAAAATATGTGACATGATATGGCCATCATCATCTTGTGCTTTTGATCTCCATCTCCAAAGCACCGTCATGATCACCTTCGTGACCGGCGTGACACCTTGATCTCCATCGTAGCATCGTTGTCGTCTTGCCAACTATTGCTTCTACGACTATCGCTACCGCTTAGTGATAAAGTAAAGCAATTACATGGCAATTGCATTTCATACAATAAAGCGACAACCATATGGCTCCTGCCAGTTGCCGATAACATTACAAAACATGATCATCTCATACAACACCGTATAACTCATCATGTCTTGACCATATCACATCACAACATGCCCTGCAAAAACAAGTTAGACGTCCTCTAGTTTGTTGTTGCAAGTTTTACGTGGCTGTTACGAGCTTAGCAAGAACCGTTCTTACCTACGCATACAAAACCACAACAATGTTTCGTCAAGTATGTGTTGTTTTAACCTTCACAAGGACCGGGCATAGCCACACTTGATTCAGCTAAAGTGAGAGAGACAGACACCCGCCAGTCACCTTTAAGCAACGAGTGCTCGTAACGGTGAAACCAGTCTCGCGTAAGCGTACGCGTAATGTCGGTCCGGGCCGCTTCATCTCACAATACCGCCGAAGCAAAGTATGACATGCTGGTAAGCAGTATGACTAGTATCGCCCACAACTCATTGTGTTCTACTCGTGCATATCATCTACGCATAGACCTGGCTCTAATGCCACTGTTGGGGAATGTAGTATTTTAAAATTTTCCTACGATCACACAAGATCTATCTACCAGATGCATAGCAACGAGAGGGAAGAGTGTGTCTACGTACCCTCGTAGACCGGAAGCGGAAGCGTCAAGTGACGCGGTTGATGTAGTCGAACTTCTTCGCGATTCAACCGATCAAGCCCCGAACGTACGGCACCTCCGCGTTCAGCACACGTTCAGCTTGATGACGTCCCGCGAGCTCTTGATCCAGTTGAGCTCCACGGGAGAGTTTCGTCAGCACGACGGTGTGGTGACGGATATGATGTATTTACCGGCGCAGGGCTTCGCCTAAGCACTGCAACGGTATGACCGAGGTGTGTTTCTGTGGAGGGGGGCACCGCACACGGCTGGAACAATTCAACTTGTGTGTCTTTGGGTGCCCCCCTGCCCCCGTATATAAAGGAGAAAGGGAGGAGGGCCGGCCGGCCTCCTATGGTGTGGCTAGGGCAATCCTACTAGGAATAGGATTGCAATCCTATTCCTAGTAGGAGTCCATCAAGAAGGAAGAGAGGGAAAGGAAAAGAGGGAGAGGTGGCGCCACCCCAATCCTAGTCCAACTAGGATCCCTAGGTGGGGCGCCGGCCAGCCCCTATGGGCTGCCTCTCTCTTTTCCTTAAGGCCCACTATGGACCATCCCCCCTCGTAGGGGGTTCCGGTAACCCCCTCCGGCAATCTAGTTAAATTCGAAACTTTTCCGGAACACTTCCGGTGTCCGAATATAGTCGTCCAATATATCAATCTTTATGTCTCGGACATTCCGAGACTCCTCGTCATGTCCGTGATCTCATCCGGGACTCCGAACTACCTTCGGTACAAAAACTCATAAACTCATAATACCGATCGTCATCAAACGTTAAGCGTGCGGACCCTACGGGTTCGAGAACTATGTAGACATGACCGAGACTCATCTCCGGTCAATAACCAATAGTGGAACCTGGATGTTCATATTGGCTCCTACATATTCTACGAAGATCTTTTATCGGTCAAAACCGCATAACAACATACGTTGTTCCTTTTGTCATCGGTATGTTACTTGCCCGAGATTCGATCGTCGGTATCTCCATACCTAGTTCAATCTCGTTACCGGCAAGTCTCTTTACTCGTTCTGTAACACATCATCTCGTGACTAACTCATTAGTTTTTTGCTTGCAAGGCTTATTGTGATGTGTGCTACCGAGAGGGCCCAGAGATACCTCTCCGACACTCGGAGTGACAAATCCTAGTCTTGATCTATGCCAACACCACGAACACTTTCGGAGACACCTGTAGAGCATCTTTATGATCACCCAGTTACGTTGTGACGTTTGATAGCACACAAGGTGTTCCTACGGTATTCGGGAATGGCATAATCTCATAGTCATAGGAACATGTATAAGTCATGAAGAAAGCAATAGCAGTAAAACTAAACGATCATAGTGCTAAGCTAACGGATGGGTCTTGTCCATCACATCATTCTCCTAATGATGTGATCCCGTTGATCAAATGACAACTCATGTCTATGGTTAGGAAACATAACCATCTTTGATCAATGAGCTAGTCTAGTAGAGGCATACTAGGGACACTCTGTTTTTGTTTATGTATTCACACATGTACTAAGTTTCCGGTTAATACAATTCTAGCATGAATAATAAACATTTATCATGATATAAGGAAATATAAATAACAACTTTATTATTGCCTCTAGGGCATATTTCCTTCAGGCTTTTGTTGGCAAAGTTGAAAACCCGTGATCGGAAACAAAAACTAAACATGTACCAGAGCTCTTGGTTTTTAGAAACAGAGGTAAAAACGTTTTTTGAGAGGTGCATATTTCGTCAACGAATGCTAGCAGATAACTCAATCACTTCTTGAGCTGGACAAGTCTCGAGGAACGGCTCCCGCATGAGGACGATCACATCCTCTTAATCTCCTTTGTTTATCACTGCCAAAGTTTTCTGATTTCTCATGAACAAAGCGTGAAGGAGGGTTTGTTTGTTATATTATATTTTTGAGCCGGGCGCACTCAATGCCAGTTCCTTCTCCTATTATGGGTGTGCACATTATACATGCAATCCAGGGGTGAGACTTGTCCAACTTAAAAAGATCATGAATTAACTACTACTTCCTCATGAGCTAAAACATAGGCACAAAAAGAGAAATGCTTTTGATTAATTTCGAGATGGCACACGAAGGTCTTCGTTAGGAATGGCAGGTAAATACCATGTATAGGAAGGTATGGTGGACTCATATGGCATAACAGGTTTTAAGGATTTGGATGCACAAGCAGTCAGTCCGCTTAGTACAGGTGGATGTTTAGCAAAAGACTGGGAAGCGACCAACTAGAGAGCAATAACGGTCATAATCATGCAGAGCGACAAAGCAACATTGAATCGGGCATGAAAGTGATATAACTATTCTGAAACTCAAAGATCATCAAGGCAGAGTAGACTTTTTAGTCTTAAGCATGGGTAAGCATGTGCCAAGTCAATCCAAAAATTCTCTAAAGGGAAATACCACCTTAGTATATCAGACTATGAACAGTGCAATGCATGTAGATCATTTCAATAACACATTATATACTCTAGTTATTCGAGACTAGCCACAAGGAAAGCATGAACCACTGGAAGAGCATTGTAAACATAGCACTATGTCGCTACAAGCTGGTCTCTAGATCATAAGTACAGGCATATGTACAAAAGTAGAAACAAAAAGAGTTCATAGCGGTCTTCCTTGTTGCTTCCTTTCAGTCGATCTTTGTCATTACTGCTTGTCACTTGCACGATCGAACGTAGGAAATATAATCAAATGCCATCACGGACTCGAGCCGAACTCTGAAAACAAAGCAAACTAAAGAGAAAAGGAAATCTTTTTGGATTATTTCAAAGGTTGAACGAAAAGCAAAAGAAAAAGAAAATCTTTTTGTTGTTTTTGCAAAGAGAAACAAAGAAGAACGGGCAAAAACTTCGAAAAGATCAAAGCGAATAAAACGGATAATACAATGTAAAAGTGAGAGGGGCACGTACTCCCCCAAGCTTAGGCTTTTGGCCTAAGTTGGTAGCAGCTACTGCCCCCAGGAGCCTCCTGCTCCGGGGGTATGGTGGTGAGTCCAAGGGTCGTAGAAGGATGCTGGCGCGTACACCGAACTCCTCGGAGTCTCCCACAAGGAAGGTTCCGAACGCCAAACAGAGGAAGAACCTTCACCAAACTCGGTGGCGGTTTCTTCCTGAAAAGGTGGTAACTCACCGTGCTCCTCCTCGTCGGGCACAACCCCCTCCATGGGGTTATGAAACTGATGCTGGACCATGAACTCATCGAACTGGACAACATCAAAGGACCATCCGTTCCTGCAAGAAAAATCAAACAAAAGAGGTGCAGGTAGACGGATCTCGCGTTCCGCGGTAGTTTCGAAACGCAAGATATAAACAAGATTATCAAGCTCAGAAGCCATGGTAACAAACTTATGCCTTTTCATAGCAGCAAGATCAAAGCTTAAATAAGTTAAAGGATTATCATCAGGGTGTGGGGTGCCTCCAAGATGTTCTAAGATAAGTGTGGCATAAACGCCACCATATAAGTCCCCCTTGTTACCGTTCATAGCAAGGCGTCAAGCAATTAAGGCACCCAGATTATAATCAGACCTCCCTGAGAGGGCTGCTGCCAGGATAGCAATATCCGGAGCAGAAATGTTGCTCGTGTTGTCACGAGCTAACACCCCTCTAGCAACATAATATGCAAAATACCTGAGGTGAGGAAATAAGATGCTGGAGATCTTCGACCGATGAATATCCCTCGTACCCATGTTGCAGAGAGAGTTGATGACGGTTTTCAGCTCGGAGGGCTGAGTGGCCATCCTAGCTGTCCTCCCAACGTTCGGCACACCTATTATTTCACAAAAATTTCCCAAAGTCATGGTGATAAGATCATTGTAAATTTTAAATTCAATAGCACCTAAATCAGGATTATATCTAAAACTGTTAATGAAACTGGAGGTGAGTTTTTGATACTGGGTAACACGGCTCGTGACGAGCCGTGTCAAACCTGCATTAGCACAAAGATTATAAAACTCATCCTTGATTCCCGCAGCTTCAAGGAATTCATCACATGGAAATGTCATCGCACGTGCTGGACTTGTGTCTTCCAACAACTCCAGGGGCACATGATCTTCATTATAGCTCACCCTAGCAGTCGAGGGTGAAGCTGCGGCTCTAGTAACTCGATCGGAGTGTGCAGGCCTCCTCTTCTCAAGCCACCCTTTTGCCCTTCCTAACAAACTCATTTCTGAAAAAAAATTGCAATTTACAAAAACAAGGATTAAAACAAAGTGAGTTAAGGCAAACTACTCAACTCACTTGCCCAAGGCATAAACTTGCATCAAAACTTGGAAAATAACTTTCTACATATGCATGCAAGCTCATCTATACAGCACCAAGAACTACTAAATACTCACAAATGAAGCCACCAATCAGAAATCTAATTGGAGGGGTGGAGGAGTCACATACCAGGGAGTATTTGCTCAAAATTTCAGCTCAAATGAGGGGTTGTAGAGAGAGATCGAAGAATCGCCTCCAAGAACAGCAAGAACACAAGAACAAGTGCAGAACTCGCGTTTTTGGAGAAAGAGAGAGAGGGAGGAAGAAGACATACCTGGAGGGGGGTCCTGTGGGCCCCAGGCGCCCTGTGGGCGCGGCCAGGGGCTGGGTCGCGCCAGCTGGCCGCCTGGGCCACTGGTGGGCCCCCCTGGCTGGCCCCAGGACTTTCTGGGTTGCTCCCGACGTGGATTTTTTTTTTAATTTTTCTGGAATTTTTCTGAAAACTTCACTGTTGAAATTTTTTCGAAGTTCAAAAAGCTGCGGAACTCTCTGAAAACTTGAAGCAGTTAGTAGTATTGTGAAGCTTCAAAACATAAATACTTGGTACAGCAAGTAGAACAAAAACTAAAAACAAATGAAAACATAACAAGCTCAACTTTTTATCCATATAAAACATGTTTACTAGTAAGGTTGATCAAGTCTTACCAACAAACAAGCGATATATAGAGCAAAAAGTCTCACATCTTACGAAGTAATCACGGAACCTTTACTTTGATGGACATTGTCCCCACCATGATAGTTTTGTATTTGTGAGGCACATGTAGTGGACAGTCCCATTTTCCAATCTTCACGGTCTCGATATTCTCTATAGAGTTGAGGGCATGCCTCCTGTCGATCTTCTTCGGAAAATATACCGTGTGTTCTTTATCATTCACATGGAAGGTAACCTTCCCTTTATTGCAATCAATAATAGCACCTACGGTGTTAAGAAAAGGTCTACCAAGAATAATGGACATGCTCCCATCCTCGGGCATGTCAAGCACAACAAAATCAGTAAGAACTAAACAATTAGCAACCTCTACGGGAACATCCTCACAAATACCTATCGGAACAGCGGTTGACTTGTCAGCCATCTGAAGGGAGATATCTGTAGGAATTAGTTTCTCTAAACAAAGCCTCTCGTAAAGAGAGAGAGGCATAACACTCACTCCTGCTCCAAGATCACATAAAGCAGTTTTGACATAATTATTCTTTATGGAGCAAGGAATGGTGGGTATACCTGGATCACCGAGCTTCTCAGGAATCTTGCCACTGAAAGAATAGTTAGCAAGCATAGTAGATATTGCATCATTAGGAACTTTTCTTTTATTAGTGACAATATCTTTCATATATTTTGAATAAGGAGGTAACTTAATAGCTTCAGTCAAAGGAATTTGAAGAAAAAGAGGTTTAATCCACTCACAAAACTTATTGTAATGCTCTTCTTCTTTGGATTTGATGGACTTACCTGGAAAGGGCATGGGTTTTTGTACCCATGGTTCTCTTTCCTTCCCATGTTTTCTTGCAATGAAGTCTTCTTTAGTGTACCTCTTACGTTTGTCAGGTGCTTCTTCTTCTCGAACTTCAGGCGGATCATTCTTCTCACTATCCTTACCTTCAGGTTCAGCACCATCTTCAGTCTCACCATCGGAGATAGATACGCTGTGAGGATCAATAGTTGGCTCTTCATCTGCAATAGGATTATTAGAATTGTCAGTCTCCTTATGTTTCTTCTTCTTCTTTGGAGAGCCAACAATTTCTTCTTCCTGTATTTGAGAATCCTGCTCGATTCTCTCCGGATGCCCCTCTGGATAGAGAGGATCTTGAGTGCTAGTTCCTCCTCGAGTCTTAATCCCGAAAGCCTGCAAATTATCTTGTTTGGCATTGTTAGCAAGCAAATCTCTTTGCACATTAGAAATTTGGTCAAGCTGAGTTTGAACCATATGAAAATGCTTCACAAGACATTGAACATCATTAACTGTTCTATCTAAAACATCAAGCAGTCTTTTAATAGCAAGGGAATTATCATGCAATTGACTTTCTATCCTCTCATTAAAATGATTTTGTTTCATAATGAAATTATCAAACTCATCTAAACATTGATCTAAAAGAGAGTGTACCTCTACCATAGGAGGGTGAGTAGTAGGCTCACACAGCTTCTCAATAGGGGGTAGATTCTTCACGTCTTCAGCTTTAATACCTTTCTCTTTAATAGACTTCTTTGCTTCTCGCATATCTTCGGGGCTTAGAACAAACATGCCCCTCTTCTTTGGTGGTGGAGGTGGTTCAGGGACGGACCAATCTTCATGGTTTTTGGCAATCCTGCCCATCAAATCTTCCGCATCGTCCGGTGTTCTTTTCCTGAAAACACAACCAGCACAACTGTCCAAATAGGACCTGGATTCATCAGTTAAACCAGCATAGAATATATCGATTAATTCATTCTTAGGGATTTCATGTCCTGGTCTAGCCCGAATCAGACCGCAGTACCTCCCCCAAGCTTTAGGGAGGGACTCATCCTGCAACTGTTTAAAATTATAAATGCTTTGTAAAGTAGCATGTTGCATGTGAGCAGGAAAGTACTTATCAACAAAAGAGTGAGCTAAGTCTTGAGGACTCTTAATGGAACCGCATGGAAGCGAATCATACCATGCTTTAGCACCTTCCTTCAAGGAGAAAGGAAGAAGCTTGGTGATATAAAAGTATCGTATCTTCTCATCTATGGTAAATAGGCCACCTAACTCACCGAGTTTAGTCAGGTGTGCAATAGCATCATCATTTTCTCTGCCATAAAAGGGGTCAGCTTAAACCATAGGTATAAGTGAAAGATCAACAGAGAAATCATAATCAGGATCATCAATGAATATAGGAGATGTAGCAAATTCAGGATCAGGAACGGTTTTGTTCTTCAAAGAGTGTTTTTCAAACAGTTTCTTAATAACTTCAGGGTCAGAGCCAGAAAACTCTGTCAGTTCCCTGCATAAATCTTCATCAATCATATAGTAATCATCATCAAGGAGCCTCTCTTTGAGTTTACTCAAATCAGGATAATCATAAGTTTCATCAATAGGGTAGCGAGTAACAGGAAGTTCAATTCCAGACTTTTTAGCAGCAACAGCAATTTGTTTCTCAAGAGCATAACCAAGGGAACTAATATCATCAACAGTAGTAGAAGCATCATCAAGAGTATCAGACATAGTAACAGATTCAGTAGGAGCATCATGTGGTGGTGGTGAGGCAAACTTACTCATAACAGAAGGTGAATCAAGCGTAGCACTAGTGCTCAGAGCAGTACCTCTTCTTGTAGTGGATAGTAAGATCGGAACCTTGGGGTCTCCTTTCTTACCCATAGTGGATGAAGTGCAGCGGGTAGGATACCTCAAGTAGACATGTAAATATTGTTATGCTCCCCGGCAACGGCGCTAGAAATCGGTACTTGATAACCCTCAACCGTAAGGGATCGAGATAGTCTTCGCGGGTAAGAATAACCAATTTATTGATTCGACACACGGGGAGCCAAAGAGTATTTATAAGCTTTGACAGTTGAGTTGTCAATTCAACCGCACCTAAAATATACTTACTTGCAACAAAAGATAAGTGGTAACAGTGATATGATAGTGATGATAGTGACAGTAAAAGTAAACAGCAAAAGTAAATAGCAAGGGTAAATAGCAAAAGTAGTAACTAGTAACCAGCAGGATTTAAAACACTGTAGGCTAGGGAGACGGATGGTCGGGCGCTGCATGGATGAGATATATCATGATTCTAACTTGGGGCACGGCACACGGAAAAGTAATGATCATCTAGGCAAATATCAAACATTAGGCATGTATCCCTGATACGTCCAAAACGTATCTATAATTTCTGCTTGCTCCATGCCACTTTTGGGTCATATTGCTATGATACTCATACACTTCCATACACTTTTGATCATATTTGGACTAACTTACTAATCCAGTGCACCCCAGTGCCAGTTTCTGTTTTCGGTTGTTTTTGTATTTCAGGTTTTCACGTTTCGAGAACTGCCCAGAAAAATCCAGAAAAATTATATAAAAATCAGCGATACGGAAACAACACTGCGTCCGAAGGGCAGCCTGGGGGGGCCACAGGGGCTCCAGGTGCCTTGTGGGCGCGCCCCCCCTGGGCCGCGCCGGGGGGGGGGGGCTGGGCCCCCCGAGGCTCCCCCGGTGCCCTACTTTGGCATATATTTAAAGGGTTCCCCGAAACCCTCAAAAAAGGACTTCTTTTCGCGATCCCATCTCTGCTCCGCCGCCGCCGCCGCTTCCAAGATCGGGAGCACCAGGAGAACTCTTCCCGGCACCCTGCCGGAGGGGAGGATCACCACCGGGAGCTTCTCCACCATCATGGACGCCTCCCGGATGACTCGTGAGTAGTCTCCCTTGGACCATGAGTCCATGACCAGTAGCTATGTGATGTTCTCCTCCCGTTCTTGTGCTTCACTAATTAGTCCTTGTGAACTGCCCTACATGATCGAGGCACCTATGTAATCCTTATGCTGTTGCTATGTTGAGTTTGCTGGGATCCGATGGATTATGAGATTATGTTCAGATTGATCTTGAGTAATATATTTGATTCACCTCTTTTATATTTTAGTTCATAAGTAATTCTTGCATGTTCTCCGTTGTTATTTATTGCTTTGGCCGAGTAATAGGTAGTGACTCCAAGAAGGAATGTTATGCTCGATTGTGGGTTCATGCCCCTCGATGACTAGCTTGAGTGACAGAAACATGAGTCTAGGGGATGTGCTGTTGCCACAAGGGGGAAAACAACGGTGCTTGTGCCCGCGGGTGCAAGGATTGTTTACTTTACGCAAAGTTCTTTCAATGCAGTTGTCTGTTGCATTGAGTTTACACTATGGGTGGGACTCGCAACTTAATACCAGCGAGATGTTCTGGATAGATATCTCAAGGTGGATGATTAGTAGTAGATATTGATGGATTTCGGTCTACTTACTTTGGCGTACCGCCCATGCTTTGAACCTCAACCTTTCTTGCAATGTAGTCAGCATTGGTTTGCGTTCGTGGTCCTGTCAATTGCCCAGTTGTAATTTGTTTACCTCACATAGCTGTTTTATCGTCTTTTGGGGGAGAGACATCACTAGTGAACATCATGAGACTCCGGTCCATATTACTATCATTGATCACATACACTATTTACCTTTCCGCTATTTTATTTACTATTGCAAAACACTATCTATCACTACTATCATATTGCTTTTAACCCTTTGTGAACTACAAGGCCGGAGAGATTGACAACCTCTCTGTACTCGTTGGGAGCAAAGTTATTTGTATCTGTGTGCAGGTCCACGTTGATTGCTAATTGCGCCGTTGGCAGTTGACACCTACCTGTTGAACCTAGGAGTCTCTGGGGATTCGATCCTTGGCATCTTTGCTAGGGGAAAACACTTCTACTTACTGCATCTTACACCTTCCACTTGGGGTAACCAACGAGGGGTTCGAGGCCCATCAAGGAGTATTTTCTGGCGCCGTTGCCGGGGACTCCACTCTTCAGGATAGGGGAGTTGCATGCTATCTTTTACCTTTGCTTTTTAGTCTTGTTAGTTGACCTTTTATTTTTGCTTTAATTCCTTTTATCGAAAATCACAAAAATAGTTATCTTGCTTGCTTGCTACTATGGGTTCCACCGAGAACACCAAGTTGTGTGACTTCACTAGTCACAACAACGATGACTTTATCAGCACACCTATCACTACACCTGCCACTTCAGCACCTTCATATGAAATTAAACCTGCTTTACTGAACTTAGTCATGAGAGAACAATTCTCCGGTGCTGGAGATGATGCTGCTTTACACTTGAACAACTTTGTAGAACTTTGTGATATGCAAAAGTACCAAGAAATAGATGGTAATATTGTTAAGCTTAAGCTTTTTCCTTTCTCTTTGAGAGGAGGAGCTAAAATTTGGTTTCAGTCTTTGCCTAGAAATGGCATAGATTCATGGGCAAGTGCAAAGATACTTTTATCGGAAAATACTATCCACCTGCTAAAATTATCCAACTTAGAAGTAACATCATGAATTTTAAACAATTGGATAATGAACACGTTGCCCAAGCTTGGGAACGTATGAAATCTCTTATCAAAAACTGCCCTACTCACGGTTTGACTACTTGGATGGTTATCCAAACTTTTTATGCAGGCTTGAACTTTACCTCGCGGAACTTGTTAGACTCGGCCGCGGGAGGAACTTTTATGTCAACTACACTTGGTGCTGCCACGAAGCTTCTCGATGGGATGATGACCAACTATTCCCAATGGCACACCGAACGCGCTCCAACAGGTAGGAAGGTAAACTCTGTCGAGGAGATTTCCTCCCTCAATGAAAAAGTTGACTTGATCATGTCTCTACTTTCGAAGCAATCTAATGTTGATCCTCATGATGTTCCTTTAAATTCTTTGATTGCTCAAGAACAAGTAGATGTGAACTTTATCTCTAGAAACAATTTCAACAACAATGCTTATAGGAGTAACTTTGGTAACAATTCTAGACCGTTCCCCTCTAACTCTTATGGGAACAACAATGCTTATCCTAGTACCAAGAACTCCAATACTGAACTAGAGACTATGCTTAGAGATTTCATCACTACCCAAAAAGCCTTTAATAAGAATGTAGAAGAGAAACTACATAAACTAGACGATCTTTCTTTTAAGGTAGACCACTTAGCCAATGAGTTAAAATTGCTAAAAAATTGAAACTTCTTCTCTTAAGGAGAAGGAAGTCATCCCTATTAATGCTACTCAAGTACAAATTAATGAAAATATTAGGATGATGGCTAAGCTTAAAGAAAGATGGGCTAGAGAAAGGGAGGAAGAGGAAAGAATTAAGAGCCTTCCTACCCACCACACTGTTGCTACTATCCTAGTTATTGAGGATGTTCACACTCTTAGCACCCAATGTACTCCTGGTCCCAATGGACCTATTAATGGTGATGCTATAGAAACTACCAAACAGGTGATCCTTAAGGACACCACTACCACTTTACTTGATGCTCGTGACCTTGATTTTGATAATTGCACTCTTACAGAAGTTATTGATTTCCTTCACAAGATGTCTAGAGATCCCCGCACTAGCACGCTTAACCTTGCCTTCACAGAGCATATCACTAATGCTCTCATCAAAGCTAGGGAGGAGAAACTTAGAGTAGAAGCCTCCATACCTAGAAAGCTAGAGGATGGTTGGGATCCTATGATAAAAATTAATTTGAATGACTTCTCTTGTTATGCATTATGTGATGTTGGTGCTAGTACCTCTGTTATGCCCAAAAGGATATATGATATGCTTAAATTGAAACCTTATGATTCTTGTTCTTTTGGTGTTCGTCTCGTTGATTCTTCCATAAAGAAACCTTTGGGGAGGATCGACGATGTTCTTATTGTTGTCAATGATAATTATGTGCCCGTTGATTTTACTATTATGGATATTGAATGTGATCCTTCTTGTCCAATTATTTTGGGACGTCCCTTTTTGCGCACCGTTGGTGCTGTCATTGACATGAAAGAGGGTAATATAAAATTTCAGTTTGCTCTCAAGAAAGGGATGGAACACTTCCCTCGTAAGAAGGTCAAGTTACCTTTTGAGTCCGTTGTACGGGCTAGCTATTCTTTTACTCTTGATAAAACTTGATCTATGCATTATGCCTAGCTTAAAGGCATAAAAGAAAGCGCTTTTGGGAGGCAGCCCACATGAATAAATTTTTGCTTTTGTTGTGTCTTGATGTTGTTTACTGCTGTAGCATCATCATTGTATCTTTGCTTTTCATATTTGTGCCAAGTATAACCTCTGATTGCTAGAAAGTTCAAAAGTTGTGAGGTGCTGTCCAGGAAACAGATTCTGTCCTTGGATAGAAAAATTCGTATAAAATCACCAGATCATCTTTTTGGTCTGAATATTTTCGACAGCGTTCTCTATATAATTGTCTTTCGTGCGTCAGTTCTGAGTTTTTTTATTTGAGTTGTAGAAGTATCCCGAACAGGTCAATTACTGTCTGCTGTTCTGTTTTTCACAGATTCTATCCTGTTTTGCCTTACCTTCACTTTGCAAATTAAGAACTTGCTTTTTCTTTGCAAAAACCTTTTGGCAATCTTGAGAAACAGTAGAACTTCAAGAATATCCTTATTTCCAGCAAGGTATAATTATTTAATTAAGGGTACTAACCTCGCTAATCAGATTATGAAGAGTTATGTATGAAGGGAGTTTTCAAGTGTGCGAGGGAAGATGATAAAAAGATTCAGGAGTGTCAAGCGCTCAAGCTTGGGGATGCCCCCGTGCACCCCCAAGAAATATTCAAGGAGACTCAAGCGTCTAAGCTTGGGGATGCCCCCCGTGCATCCCCTTCTCCATCAACATTATCAGTTCGTCTTTCGTTCCGCTATATTTTTATCACTTCATGTGTTATGTGCTATGCTTGGAGCGTCTTGCTTTTAGTTTTCTTCTTAGTTTTTCATAACGAGTCGGAACCCAGCATTCCTTTATGTGGGAGAGAAACACGCTCCACCTCTACCTAGAACATTACATAGAATTTTCATGTCTATCTATGTTGTGTGTGTTCTTTGTCTTTTAATAGCTACTATCGTATTTTGCTCTTAGTATTCATGCTTATCTTTTCAAGAGCTCTTATTTAGTTGGTTGCTTGAACTCTCTTTAATTACCATGCTCACCTTATTAAGAGAGTTTGCTTCCGTTGCATGGGTTAATGTGTCTATGATAAAGATGCTCCTTTCATGATGGTGCTTAGTAGTTCAGGTTTTCTTTTGGTTAATCTCAAATAGCTGGGGGGTTCCCAATGTGTTATTGGAGTACCAACTTGGTTTGTTTGCCTATGATGTGGTATGGTTTAGTAATATCTTCCTTCGAGAATTTATTTTGATTGACTTGGCGTATGCTCACGCATATTCAAGACTGTAAAGAAAGTCTGTCAAGCCTTGATGATCTTTTGTTTCTGAGTAGCGATATAACTACCATGCCTGATTCAATATTGCTTTGTCGCTCTGCATGATTATGACCGTCATTGCTCTCTTAGTTGGTCGCTCCCAGTCTTTTGCTAACCTCCACCTGCACTAAGCAAATTAACCATGCAATACATAGCTCATGGGAAAGTAGCCTAAAAACTATTGTGGTAAAGAATATGTTGCCTATGTATCTTATTTCTTATGAGTTGCTTGCTGAGCGGTAACCATGTTTCTGGGGACGCCATCAACTGTCACACTTTTGTTGAATATCATGTGAGTTGCTATGCATGTTCGTCTTGTCTGAAGTAAGGGTGATTTACCGTGGGTTGATTTAATATGCATATTGTTAGAGAAGAACATTGGGCCGCCAACCAAAGCCATGCATCATGGTGGAAGTTTTAGCTTGGACATTAATCCTCAATCTCTCATGAGAATATGCGTATGCATTAAAGAGGAGTCCATCATCTATTTTCTATGTTGTCCCGGTATGGATGTCCTCAAGTTGAGATTTATCAAAAACGAGAAATCAAATGTGATCTATCTCCTTGGACCTTTGTACAGGTGGCATAGAGGTACCCCTTTGTGACACTTGGTTAAAACATATGCAATGCAATGATAACCCATGGGGATCCGAGCTAATTAGGACAAGGAGCGAGCACTATTGGTACTCGATGCATGAGGCTTGCAACTTATAGGATGTTTTATACATGACACATATGAAGTACTACTACCGTTGACACAATTGCTTCCATGTTTCAAAATAAAAAGCTCTAGCACTTCAAGCACCAACTACTGAGAGCATGATTGTCATTCTGAGTGTAATGTGCATTGTCCCAAAGTAGCATTGTCTTTTGCATGATTGTGATATCGTTTATTCTGAAATGATTGTATCTAGTCATCACTTAAACCTTGAAGGTGCCCCTACACTTATGTTTTGCATCACTAAAGGGGGCAAGCTAGATATCACTTTATCATATTTGCACATCATGTTCATTGCAAATCTTTTTGATGTTTCAGTTTCATATTGTAAAACTTTCAGTCATTTGTGATTTTCTCTTGAGACAACTTAGTTACTTTAGAATCATTGTCTCGGTAAGCTTTTGTCATATGACTATGAGAAAGTCCTACATGGTTAATAGGATGTCACCACAGAAATTATTCTTGTTATCATTTACCTACTCGAGGACGAGCAGGAATTAAGCTTGGGGATGTTGATACGTCCAAAACGTATCTATAATTTCTGCTTGCTCCATGCCACTTTTGGGTGATATTGCTGTGATATTCATACACTTCCATACACTTTTGATCATATTTGGACTAACTTACTAATCCAGTGCACCCCAGTGCCAGTTTCTGTTTTCGGCTGTTTTTGTATTTCAGGTTTTCACGTTTCGAGAACTGCCCAGAAAAATCCAGAAAAATTATATAAAAAATCAGCGATACGGAAACAACACTGCGTCCGAAGGGCAGCCTGGGGGGGCCACAGGGGCTCCAGGCGCCCTGTGGGCGCGCCCCCCCTGGGCCGCGCCGGGGGGGGCGCCTAGGCCCCCCGAGGCTCCCCCGGTGCCCTACTTTGGCATATATTTAAAGGGTTCCCCGAAACCCTCAAAAAAGGACTTCTTTTCGCGATCCCATCTCTGTTCCACTGCCGCCGCCGCTTCCAAGATCGGGAGCACCAGGAGAACTCTTCCCGGCACCCTGCCGGAGGGGAGGATCACCACCGGGAGCTTCTCCACCACCATGGACGCCTCCTGGATGACTCGTGAGTAGTCTCCCTTGGACCATGAGTCCATGACCAGTAGTTATGTGATGTTCTCCTCCCGTTCTTGTGCTTCACTAATTAGTCCTCGTGAGCTGCCCTACATGATCGAGGCACCTATGTAATCCTTATGCTGTTGCTATGTTGAATTTGCTGGGATCCGATGGATTATGAGATTATGTTCAGATTGATCTTGAGTAATATATTTGATTCACCTCTTTTATATTTTAGTTCATAAGTAATTCTTGCATGTTCTCCGTTGTTATTTATTGCTTTGGCCGAGTAATAGGTACTGACTCCAAGAGGGAACGTTATGCTCGATTGTGGGTTCATGCCCCTCGATGACTAGCTTGAGTGACAGAAACATGAGTCTAGGGGATGTGTTGTTGCCACAAGGGGGAAAACAACGGTGCTTATGCGCGTGGGTGCAAGGATTGTTTACTTTACGCAAAGTTCTTTTAATGCAGTTGTCTGTTGCATTGAGTTTACACTATGGGTGGGACTCGCAACTTAATACCAGCGAGATGTTCTGGATAAATATCTCAAGGTGGATGATTAGTAGTAGATATTGATGGATTTCGGTCTACTTACTTTGGCGTACCGCCCATGCTTTGAACCTCAACCTTTCTTGCAATGTAGTCAGCATTGGTTTGTGTTCGTGGTCCTGTCAATTACCCAGCTGTAATTTGTTTACCTCACATAGCTGTTTTATCGTCTTTTGGGAGAGAGACATCACTAGTGAACATCATGAGACTCCGGTCCATATTACTATCATTGATCACATACACTATTTACCTTTCTGCTATTTTATTTACTATTGCAAAACACTATCTATCACTACTATCATATTGCTTTTAACCCTTTGTGAACTACAAGGCCGGAGAGACTGACAACCTCTCTGTACTCGTTGGGAGCAAAGTTATTTGTATCTGTGTGCAGGTCCACATTGATTGCTAATTGCGCCGTTGGCAGTTGACACCTACCTGTTGAACCTAGGAGTCTCTGGGGATTCGATCCTTGGCATCTTTGCTAGGGGAAAACACTTCTACTTACTGCATCTTACACCTTCCACTTGGGATAACCAACGAGGGGTTCGAGGCCCATCAATCCCGTAGGTAGTTGTACGTGCTTGCAATAAGAACTTGCACAACATCTTTTGTCCTACCATCCCGCTATGAACGGGGCCAAAAGGAACTTATGGAGATTAAGGTGCTCCCGTCAAAGAGCACCGGAACAAAGCAATGAACTCAATGGATACATGTAATCCTCAAACTATGGACCATCCCCTTTGGTGTCCCAAGCTGTCACTTTTGGGATCGTCGGTTCCGAACCGTAACAGGTGCAAACAACTCATAGATAGGATCACGAACACAAATATATTCATGCGAACACATATGGTTCAGATCTAAAATCATGGCACTCGGGCCCTAAGTGTCAAGCATTAAGAATAACAAGTTGAAGCAAAGATGATAAACACCATAGTAGATGATAGGCAACATGCCCCCAACGATCTGACAAACTATTACATGATCTAACTCATCTAATCCCTACCATCCCCTTCGCCTACAGCAGGGGAATTACTCACACATGGAGGGAGAAGTCATGGAGGGATGATGGAGTGGTGATGATGATGATGATGGCGACGATCTCCCCTCTCCGGAGGCCAATTCAGCCTCCAGATTAGCCCTCCCGAGGAAGAACAGAGGGTGGCGGCGGCTCCGTGACGGAAAACTACGAAAAGAACTTCTGATCTGGGGTTTCCGCATCGCGAGTAAAAATACGAGGCAAAGTAGGGCACCAGGGGGTGTGGGCCCCACCCAGGCGACCCCCCGGCGCGGCCCAGAGGGGGCGCGCCCACAGGGCGCCTGGGCACCCCCTGGCCCCCCTCTGGCCCCTCTTCTGGCTCCTGGTTCCTTCGGGTGCGTGGATTTTCTGTGATTTTTCGTGGATTTTTCTGAGATACCTAAAAATCCGTTTTCCTGCGCACAATAAAACCATTCAGGCAGCTCTGCTGAAAACAGCGTCAGTCCGGGTTAGTTTAGTTCAAATCATGCAAGAATGAGGTCAAAACAATATCAAAAGTGTTTGGAAAAGTATATACGTTTGAGACGTATCAGGGTACACCAGGTTCCACTCTTCATCCTTCTTCGTGTGTATGGGGCACGGCTGGTCGAGGATATCGTCTCCAGCCTGACCCTTTCCTTTCTTGGGGGCCCAGGAGCCTTTTGGCTTCCCTTTGCCCTTTCCTTGATTAACCGCCGCAGCCTCTCCCTAAGCGGCTGGCTCAGCCTTGCGCTTGTTCTTCCGATTGGCATTCTGGTCGTCCTGCCCGACTGGTTTCTCGCCGCTGCGGAGCCGATCGGCCTCCTCACCATTGGCGTACCGACTAGCAATCTCCATCATCCGTGACAGGGACATGTCGCCTGTTCGGCCAAACTTCAGATTCAACTCTCGGTTACGCACGCCCTCCTTGAAAGCGCACACTGCTTGGTGCTCAGACACGTTCTCCACCGTGTGATGCAAAGTGGTCCATCACTGAATGTAGTCCCTCAAAGTTTCACTCGGCTTCTGCGCGCAGTGTTGAAGTTCTGCGAGTCCAGCAGGTCACTTGCAGGTGCCTTCGAAGGTCCGAACGAAAATCTGAGCGAGCTCTTCCCAACTGTAAATACTCCTGGGGGCCAACTGATTGAGCCACGCCTGAGCGGAGCCTCCCAGCATCAAGGGGAGGTGCTTCATGGCCACGTCGTCGTTGCCGCCTCCGATCTGTACGGCCACTCGGTAGTCTTCCAGCCAAGTGTCCGGCTTCGACTCACCGGTGAACTTGCTTACTCCTGCCGCCAGCCTGAGGTTTGGGGGGATCTCCGCGGCTCTGATAGCACTACTGAAACATTCAGTCCCAGAGGCTGGCGCTCGGCTGCCACTTGGTTGGTCTCTGCCTCGCTCTTCTCTGGATGCCCGGTTGCGGTCGACTCGACCTTGCACAAGGATAGACCTCGCATCGAAACCTGGCCGTCGGGGATCTGGGGGAATCCTCCGCTTGTCATCTCGCAGGCGCCTGCCCACGTGCCGCTGGGGCGAGTGTGACCCACTTCCCGGAGGAGGGGTAGGCGCTCGACGGCGGTCGTAGCTTCCGTGCCGACGGTCGAGTGGATCATCGTTCCGACCCAGATGCCGGTCTTGCCGCGGGCCACGTTCCTCACGCCTCGGGGGCGATCTTGGACTGTGGGCCGACCATACGGTGTCTGCAGCCACCGATCTGCTGTGAATCCTGTTGCGCGACTGAGAAATAGCCGCGTTTTGTTCTTCAGCCGTTTGGAGCAAAGCTCGGATCTGCTAAAGACCTCTCCCAGCTTCCAACTAGGAGGGTTGAATCGACTCCGTGATACGAGCCGCGGCTTCGAGGTTTTGGACTGGCGTGCGGAACACCTGAGTCTCGCGCTGACGAGATTGCCGCGGTCGTCGACTGGACTCGGGGACCAGTCGGCGGGCCTGCTCGTCGAGTGAGCGTTGGATGTTTTCCAAGCGCGCGTGCTCATCCAAGGTGGCCAAGCACGTGGCATCGTGGGCCAAAGCCTCTGGGGAATCTCCCACGATGGGAGTGAAGAGTGCATCTTCGTTGCGGCGACAAAGCTCAGCCCTTTGCTCGGAGGAGAGGGGTTGAGGGATGTAACCGTCGTTGTCGTGCGATCGGTCGCCCCCGCTACCGCCGTTCCCACCACGAGGAAAACCGGGCAGGCTATGGCGCGAATCGACCATAAGGATTTCCGCCGCGGGATCGCTGCTCCCGCACTCGGAAACGGAATCTTCGAGCCCGGACGACTGGTCGGCCGGCCCGTAGAGGTAGCCGTCGGGCTCAATGGCCGCGACTTGAGGGGTGGCCGTTTGACGGGCCACAGCGTGTTTCACCCACCGCTGGAGCCGTGAACGACCGGATCGTTTACGGCGGCGGCCGGCGGGGATGGGGGACGATGAGTACCGAGTCGATGGCTGCAGCAGGAGGACGCCGCCGGCGTCGGCGCGAAAGTGCGTAGTTCCCCGGGCGGGCAGAGCCTCGACGTCGAGAGGGGCTTCCTGGAGCCATGCAGAGTCGTCGGCGATGAAGACTAGTGCGCCGAGCCGGATCTCGTGGCCCAACGCCAAACCACCGCCTGACACCATGATGAAAGTGGTCGAAGGAGGAATCGCAACTTCACCAGATGTCGCAAAGACGCCTTGCCCCACAGTGGGCGCCAACTGTCGTGGTTCTAAGTCTGACAGTAAGGGTAGGGGGTACGAATGGAGAGGCAAGGTTCTAGCTATGGTGAGGTTGTACACAAGGTGATTGTGAGTTCAGACCCTTCTCGGAGGAAGTAATAGCCCTACGTCTCGATGCCCGGAGGCTTGGTCGACTGGTATGTGTATACGTGTGTTACAGAGGTGCGAACCCTTGTTCTGGAGGAGGGGGGTGGCTTATATAGTGCGCCAGGACCCCAGCCATGCTCCACGTTACCAAGGGTTTAATGTACATTAAGGCAGGCGTTACTGGTAACGCCTGCAGTAAAGGATAATTAAGGTGTTTACTACAGCGAGTAAATACAGGACCGTTGCTGTCCCAAGTGGTGCTTGACCTTCGGAGGTCGAGTGCCTTGGATCGGTCGAGTGGGGTTGAGTCATCTTGCGTATGAGGTTCAGTCGAGTGGAGTGTCTTCTTGGACCATCTCAGTCGACTGCCTCCATTGTCATAGGTCTTGTCTTTTGATCTTCTAGGGTAGTGACCTTGGGTGGGGTACCTTGATCGGGCCTGTGACCCTACCCTAGGTCTGTAACCTCGTCACCCGGCGATAGTGCACATAGAGCAGTGCAATGGTCGGATACCATGAGCCGGTAGTGCCGACGGAGCGGTACTACCGCTCGCCCCAGTGGTACTACCGCTTGGGTTGCAGCTCAAGGCACTAAGGAGGCAGAGTAGGACAGATGGGGTGAAGCAGAGCCGCACCAGCGGTACTACCACTCAAAGGAGCGATACTACTTCTTGTAGTGCATGGGCCGAACTTGAAGGAAATATGCCCCAGAGGCAATAATAAAGTTATTATTTATTTCCTTATATCATGATAAATTTTTATTATTCATGCTAGAATTGCATTAACCGGAAACTTTGTACATGTGTGAATACATAGACAAAACATAGTGTCCCTAGTATGCATCTACTAGACTAGCTCATTGATCAAAGATGGTTATGTTTCCTAGCCATAGACATGAGTTGTCATTTGATCAACGGGATCACATCATTAGAAGAATGATGTGATGGACAAGACCCATCCGTTAGCTTAGCACTATGATCGTTTAGTTTTACTGCTATTGCTTTCTTCATGACTTATACATGTTCCTATGACTATGAGATTATGCAACTCCCGAACACCGGAGGAACACCTTGTGTGCTATCAAACATCACAACGCAACTGGGTCATTATAAAGATGCTCTACAGGTGTCTCCGAAGGTGTTTGTGGTGTTGGCATAGATCAAGAATAGGATTTGTCACTCCGAGTGTTGGAGAGGTATCTCTGGGCCTTCTCGGTAATACACATCATAATAAGCCTTGCAAGCAAATGACTAATGAGTTAGTCACGAGATAATGTATTACGGAACGAGTAAAGAGACTTGTCGTTAACGTGATTAACTAGGTATGTTGATACCGACGATCGAATCTCGGGCAAGTAACATACCGATGACAAAGGGAACAACATATGTTGTTATGCGGTTTGACCGATAAAGATCTTCGTAGAATATGTAGGAGCCAATATGAGCATCCAGGTTCTGAAGGAAATATGCCCTAGAGGCAATAATAAAGTTATTATTTATTTCCTTATATCATGATAAATGTTTGTTATTCATGCTAGAATTGTATTAACCGGAAATTTAATACTTGTGTGAATACATAGACAAAACAGAGTGTCCCTAGTATGCCTCTACTAGACTAGCTCATTGATCAAAGATGGTTATGTTTCCTAGCCATAGACATGAGTTGTCATTTGATCAACGGGATCACATCATTAGGAGAATGATCTGATGGACAAGACCCATCCGTTAGCTTAGCACTATGATCGTTTAAGTTTTACTGCTATTGCTTTCTTCATGACTTATACATGTTCCTATGACTATGAGATTATGCAACTCCCGAATACCGGAGGAACACTTTGTGTGCTACCAAACGACACAACGTAACTGGGTGATTATAAAGGTACTCTACAGGTGTCTCTGAAGGTACTTGTTGGGTTGGCGTATTTCGAGATTAGGATTTGTCACTCCGATTGTCGGAGAGGTATCTCTGGGCCCACTCGGTAATGCACATCACTATAAGCCTTGCAAGCATTGCAGCTAATGAGTTAGTTGCGGGATGATGTATTACGGAACGAGTAAAGAGACTTGTTGGTAACGAGATTGAACTAGGTATTGAGATACCGACGATCGAATCTCGGGCATGTAACATACCGATGACAAAGGGAACAACGTATGTTGTTATGCGGTTTGACCGATAAAGATCTTCGTAGAATATGTGGGAGCCAATATGAGCATCCAGGTTCCGCTATTGGTTATTGACCGAAGACGTGTCTCGGTCATGTCTACATAGTTCTCGAACCCGTAGGGTCCGCACGCTTAAGGTTTCGATGATAGTTTTATTATGAGTTTATGAGTTTTGATGTACCGAAGGAGTTCGGAGTCCCGGATGAGATCAGGGACATGACGAGGAGTCTCAAAATGGTCGAGACATAAAAATCGATATATTGGACGGCTATATTTGGACATCGGAAAGGTTCCGAGTGATTCGGGTATTTTCGGAGTACCAGGGAGTTACGGGAATAGAGGAGAGAGGCCAAAAGGAAGGAGGCGTGCACCCCCCTTCTGGTCCGAATTGGACAAGGGGTGCAGCCCCCTTTTCCTTCTCCCTCTCCCCCTCTTTCCTTCTCTCCTACTCCGGAAAGGAAAGGGGAATCCTACTAGGACTTGGGAGTCCTAGTAGGACTCCCCACACTTGGTGCGCCCCCTCTAGGGCTGGCCTCTCCCTCCCTCCTTTATATACGGAGGCAGGGGGCACCTCTAGACACAACAATTGATCTCTTGATCTCTTAGCCGTGTGCGGTGCCCCCCTCCACCATAGTTCTCCTCGATAAATATTGTAGCGGTGCTTAGGCGAAGCCCTGCGACGGTAGAACATCAAGATCGTCACCACGCCGTCGTGCTGACGGAACTCTCCCTCGACACTCGGCTGGATCGGAGTTCGAGGGACGTCATCGAGCTGAACGTGTGCTAGAACTCGGAGGTGCCGTAGTTTCGGTGCTTGATCGGTCGGGCCGTGAACACGTACGACTACATCAACCGCGTTGTTCTAACGCTTCCGCTTTCGGTCTACGAGGGTACGTAGACTCACTCTCCCCTCTCGTTGCTATGCATCTGGTAGATAGATCTTGCGTGATCGTAGGAATTTTTTTTAAAATACTATGTTCCCCAACAGTGGCATCATGAGCCAGGTCTATGCGTAGATGATATGCACGAGTAGAACACAAGTGAGTTGTGGACGATACTAGTCATACTGCTTACCAGCATGTCATACTTTGATTCGGCGGTATTGTTGGATGAAGCGGCCCGGACCGACATTACGCGTACGCTTACGCGAGACTGGTTCTACCGACGTGCTTCGCACACAGGTGGCTGGCGGGTGTCAGTTTCTCCAACTTTAGTTGAATCAAGTGTGGCTGCGCCCGGTCCTTGTGAAGGTTAAAACAGCACATACTTGATGAAATATCGTTGTGGTTTTGTATGCGTAGGTAAGAACGGTTCTTGCTAAGCCCGTAGCAGCCACGTAAAACTTGCAACAACAAAGTAGAGGACGTCTAACTTGTTTTTGCAGGGCATGTTGTGATGTGATATGGTCAAGACATGATGAGTTATACGGTTTTGTATGAAATGATCATGTTTTGTAAAGTTATCGGCAACTGGCAGGAGCCATATGGTTGTCGCTTTATTGTATGAAATGCAATCGCCATGTAATTGCTTTACTTTATCACTAAGCGGTGGCGATAGTCGTAGAAGCAATAGTTGGCGAGATGACAACGATGCTACGATGGAGATCAAGGTGTCGCGCCGGTGACGAAGGTGATCATGACGGTGCTTTGGAGATGGAGATCAAAAGCACAAGATGATGATGGCCATATCATGTCACATATTTTGATTGCATGTGATGTTTATCTTATTATGCTTCTTATTTTGCTTAGTTCGACGGTAGCATTATAAGATGATCCCTTACTAAATTTCAAGGTATAAGTGTTCTCCCTGAGTATGCACCGTTGCGAAAGTTCGTCGTGCCGAGACACCACGTGATGATCGGGTGTGATAAGCTCTACGTTCAAATACAACGGGTGTAAGCCAGTTTTGCACACGCAGAATACTCGGGTTAAACTTGACGAGCCTAGCATATGCAGATATGGCCTCAAAACACTGGAGACCGATAGGTCGAGCGTGAATCATATAGTAGATATGATCAACATAAGATGTTCACCATTGAAACTACTCCATCTCACGTGATGATCGGACATGGTTTAGTTGATTTGGATCACGTGATTATTTAGATGACTAGAGGGATGTCTATCTAAGTGGGAGTTCTTAAGTAATATGATTAAATTGAACTTTAATTTATCATGAACTTAGTCCTCGTAGTATTAGCATATCTATGTTGTAGATCAATAGCTCGCGATGTTGCTCCCCGTTTATTTTTTTATATGTTCCTAGAGAAAACTAAGTTGAAAGATGTTAGTAGCAATGATGCGGAATTGTTCCGTGATCTGAGGATTATCCTCATTGCTACACAGAGAA
This sequence comes from Secale cereale, assembly GCA_902687465.1. Classification (NCBI taxonomy): domain Eukaryota; kingdom Viridiplantae; phylum Streptophyta; class Magnoliopsida; order Poales; family Poaceae; genus Secale; species Secale cereale. The sequence goes on along the minus strand of LR738712.1, from coordinate 75,348,454 downwards.
TTATGTCCTTGATGCGCCGCTAGGTGACATACCTATTGCAGGAGCAGATGTAGACGTTATGAACGTTTTGACAAAAGCTCGGTATGATGACTACTTGATAGTTTAAGTGCACCATGCTTTATGGCTTACAACCGGGACTTCAAAAACGTTTTGAACGCCACGGAGCATATAAGATGTTCCAAGAGTTGAAATTAGTATTTCATACTCATGCCCGTGTCAAGAGGTATAAGACTTCTGACAGTACTTTGCCTACAAGATGGAGGAGAATAGCTCAACTAGTGGGCATGTGCTCAGATTGTCTGGGTACTACAATTACTTGAATCAAGTGGGAGTTAATCTTCCAGATAAGATAGTAATTGACAAAGTTCTCTAGTCACTATCACCAAGTTAGTAGATTTTCGTGATGAACTATAATATGCAAGGGATGACGAAAGGAATTCCTGAGCTCTTCGCAATGCTGAAGTCGGCGAAGGTAGAAATCATGGAAAAGCATCAAGTGTTGATGGTTAACAAAACCACTTGTTTCAAGTAAAGGGCAAAGGGATAGAAGGGGAACTTCAAGAAGAATGACAAGCAAGTTGTCACTCCCGGGAAGAAACCCAAAGCTAAAATTCAAGCCTGAAACTAAGTGCTTCTACTGCAAAGGAAATGGTCACTGGAAGTGGAACTGCCCTAGATACTTGGCGGATAAGAAGGATGGCAAAGTGAACAAAGGTATATTTTGATATACAGATTATTGATGTGTACTTTACTAGTGTTCATAGCAACCCCTGGGTATTTGGTACCGGTCTAGTTGCTAAAATTAGTAACTCGAAACGAGAATTGCAGAATGAACAGAGACTAGTTAAAGGTGAAGTGACGATGTGTGTTGGAAGTGGTTCCAAGATTGATATGACCATCATCGCACACTCCCTATACTTTCGGGATTAGTGTAAAACCTAAATAAATGTTATTTGGCATTTGCATTGAGCATGAATATGATTTGATCATATTTGTTGCAATACAGTTATTCATTTAAAGTCATAGAATAATTGTTATTCTGTTTACATGAATAAAACCTTCGATGGTCATACACCCAATGAAAATAGTTTGTTGGATCTCGATCGTGGTGATACACATATTCATAATATTGAAGCCAAAAGATGCAAGGTTAATAATGATAGTGCAACTTATTTGTGGCACTGCTGTTTAGGTCATAATGGTGTAAAGCGCATGAAGAAACTCCATAGTGATGGACTGTTGGAATCACTTGATTATGAATCACTTGGTGCTTGCGAACCATGCCTCATGGGCAAGATGACTAAAACTCCGTTCTCCGGAACAATGGAGCGAGCAACAGATTTGTTGGAGATCATACATACAGATGTATGTGGACCAATGAGTGTTGAAGCTCGCGGCGGGTATCGTTATTTTTTGACCTTCACTGATGATTTGAGCAGATATGGGTATATCTACTTAATGAAGCACAAGTCTAAAACATTTGAAAAGTTCAAAGAATTTCAGAGTGAAGTGGAGAATCATCGTAACAAGAAAATAAGAGTTTCTACGATATGATCGTACAGGTAAAATATTTGAGTTAGCGAGTTTGGCCTTCAGTAAAAACAATGTGAAATAGTTTCACTACTCACGCCACCTGGAACACCATAGTGTAATGGTGTGTCCGAACGTCATAACCGTACTTTATTAGATATGGTGCGATCGATGATGTCTCTTACCGATCTACCACTATCGCTTTTGGGGTTATGCATTAGAGACAGATACATTCACGTTAAATAGGGCACCATCTAAATCCGTGGAGATGACACCGTATGAACTGTGGTTTGACGAGAAACCTAAGCTGTCATTTCTTTAAGTTTGGGACTGCGATGCTTATGTGAAAAAGTTTCAACATGATAAGCTCGAACCCAAATCGGAGAAGTAAATCTTCATAGGATACCCAAAAGAAACTGTTGGGTACACCTTCTATCACAGATCCGAATGCAAGGTCTTTGTTGCTAAGAGTGGATCCTTTCTAGAGAAGGAGTTTCTCTCGAAAGAAGTGAGTGGGAGGAAAGTGGAACTTGATGAGGTAATTGTACCTTCTCCCGAATTGGATAGTAGTACATCACAGAAACTGGTTCCAGTGATTCCTACACCAATTAGTGAGGAAGCTAATGATGATGATCATGAAACTTCGGATCAAGTTACTGCTGAACTTCGTAGATCAACCAGAGTACGTTCCGCACCAGAGTGGTACGGCAACCCGGTTCTGGAAGTCATGTTACTGGACCATGATGAACCTACGAACTATGAGGAAGCGATGATGATCCCAGATTCCGCAAAATGGCTTGAGACCATGAAATCTGAGATGGGATCCATGTATGAGAACAAAGTGTGGACTTTGGTTGACTTGCCCGATGGTCGGCAAGCCATCGAAAATAAATGGATCTTCAAGAGGAAGACTGACGCTGACAGTAATGTTACTGTTTACAAAGCTCGACTTGTTGCGAAAGTTTTTCAACAAGTTCAAGGAGTTGACTACGATGAGACTTTCTCACCCATAGCGATGCTTAAGTCTGTCCGAATCATGTTAGCAATTGCCGCATTTTATGAAATCTGGCAAATGGATAACAAAAATGCATTCTTTAATGGATTTATTAAAGAAGACTTGTATATGATGCAACCAGAAGGTTTTGTCAATCCTAAAGGTGCTAAAAAAATGTGCAAGCTCCAGCGATCCATCTATGGACTGGTGCAAGCATCTCGGAGTTGGAATATACGCTTTGATAAGTTGATCAAAGCATATAGATTTATACAGACTTGTGGTGAAGCCTGTATTTACAAGAAGTGAGTGGGAGCACTACAACCTTTCTGATAAGTATATGTGAATGACATATTGTCGATCGGAAATGATGTAGAATTTTCTGGAAAGCATAAAGGAGTGTTTGAAAGGAGTTTTTCAAAGAAAGACCTTGGTGAAGCTGCTTACATATTGGGCATCAAGATCTATAGAGATAGATCAAGATGCTTGATAAGACTTTCGATGAGTACATACCTTGATATGATTTTGAAGTAGTTCAAAATGGATCAGTCAAAGAATGAGTTCTTACCTGACTTGTAAGGTGTGAAGTTGAGTAAGACTCAAAGCCAGACCACGGCAGAAAAATATAGAGAGAATGAAAGTCATTCCCTATGCCTCAGCTATAGGTTCTATAAAGTATGCCATGCTGTGTACCAAACATGTTGTGTACCTTGCCATGAGTTTGTCAAGAGGGTACAATAGTGATCCAGGAGTAGATCACTGTACAACGGTCAAAATTATCCTTAGTAACTGGATGACTAAGGAAATGTTTCTCGATTATGGAGGTGATAAAGAGTTCGTCGTAAAGGGTTACGCCGATGCAAGCTTTGACACTAAATCCAGCTGACTCTAAGTATCAATCTGGATGCGTATTGAAAGTGGGAGCAATTAGCTAGAGTAGCTCCATGCAGAGCATTGTAGACACATAGACATTTGCGAAATACATACGGATCTGAATGTGACAGACCCGTTGACTAAACTTCTCTCACGAAGCAAAACATGATCACACCTTAGTACTCTTTGGGTGTTAATCACATAGCGATGTGAACTAGATTATTGACTCTAGTAAACCCTTTGGGTGTTAATCACATGACGATGTGAACTATCGGTGTCAAATCACATGGCGATGTGAACTAGATTATTGACTCTGGTGCAAGTGGGAGACTGAAGGAAATATGCCCTAGAGGCAATAATAAAGTTATTATTTATTTCCTTATATCATGATAAATGTTTATTATTCATGCTAGAATTGTATTAATCGGAAACTTAATACATGTGTGAATACATAGACAAAACAGAGTGTCCCTAGTATGCCTCTACTAGACTAGCTCATTGATCAAAGATGGTTATGTTTCCTAGCCATAGACATGAGTTGTCATTTGATCAACGAGATCACATCATTAGGAGAATGATCTGATGGACAAGACCCATCCGTTAGCTTAGCACTATGATCGTTTAAGTTTTACTGCTATTGCTTTCTTCATGACTTATACATGTTCCTATGACTATGAGATTATGCAACTCCCGAATACCGGAGGAACACTTTGTGTGCTACCAAACGACACAACGTAACTGGGTGATTATAAAGGTACTCTACAGGTGTCTCCGAAGGTACTTGTTGGGTTGGCGTATTTCGAGATTAGGATTTGTCACTCCGATTGTCGGAGAGGTATCTCTGGGCCCACTCGGTAATGCACATCACTATAAGCCTTGCAAGCATTGCAGCTAATGAGTTAGTTGCGGGATGATGTATTACGGAACGAGTAAAGAGACTTGTTGGTAACGAGATTGAACTAGGTATTGAGATACCGACGATCGAATCTCGGGCATGTAACATACCGATGACAAAGGGAACAATGTATGTTGTTATGCGGTTTGACCGATAAAGATCTTCGTAGAATATGTGGGAGCCAATATGAGCATCCAGGTTCCGCTATTGGTTATTGACCGAAGACGTGTCTCGGTCATGTCTACATAGTTCTCGAACCCGTAGGGTCCGCACGCTTAAGGTTTCGATGATAGTTTTATTATGAGTTTATGAGTTTTGATGTACCGAAGGAGTTCGGAGTCCCGGATGAGATCGGGGACATGACGAGGAGTCTCAAAATGGTCGAGACATAAAAATCGATATATTGGACGGCTATATTCGGACATCGGAAAGGTTCCGAGTGATTCGGGTATTTTCGGAGTACCGGGGACTTACGGGAATAGAGGAGAGAGGCCAAAAGGAAGGAGGCGTGCACCCCCCCTTCTGGTCCGAATTGGACAAGGGGTGCAGCCCCCTTTTCCTTCTCCCTCTCCCCCTCTTTCCTTCTCTCCTACTCCGGAAAGGAAAGGGGAATCCTACTAGGACTTGGGAGTCCTAGTAGGACTCCCCACACTTGGTGCGCCCCCTCTAGGGCTGGCCTCTCCCTCCCTCCTTTATATACGGGGGCAGGGGGGCACCTCTAGACACAACAATTGATCTCTTGATCTCTTAGCCATGTGCGGTGCCCCCCTCCAGCATAGTTCTCCTCGATAAATATTGTAGCGGTGCTTAGGCGAAGCCCTGTGACGGTAGAACATCAAGATCGTCACCACGCCGTCGTGCTGACGGAACTCTCCCTCGACACTCGACTGGATCGGAGTTCGAGGGACGTCATCGAGCTGAACGTGTGCTAGAACTCGGAGGTGCCGTAGTTTCGGTGCTTGATCGGTCGGGCCGTGAAGACGTACGACTACATCAACCGCGTTGTTCTAACGCTTCCGCTTTCGGTCTACGAGGGTACGTAGACTCACTCTCCCCTCTCGTTGCTATGCATCTGGTAGATAGATCTTGCATGATCGTAGGAAAATTTTAAAATACTACATTCCCCAACAGGTTCCGCTATTGGTTATTGACCAGAGATGAGTCTCGGCCATGTCTACATAGTTCTCGAACCCGTAGGGTCCGCACGCTTAACGTTTGATGATGATCGGTATTATGAGTTTATGTGTTTTGATGTACTGAAGGTAGTTCGGAGTCCCGGATGAGATCGGGGACATGACGAGGAGTCTCGAAATGGTCGAGATGTAAAAATCGATATATTGGACGACTATATTCGGACATCGGAAAGGTTCCGAGTGATTCAGGTATTTTTCGGAGTACCGGAGATTTACGGGAATTCGCCGGGGAGTATATGGGCCTTATTTGGATTTAGGGGAAAGAGAGATAGGAGGCTGCGCCCCCCCCCCCCAAGGCTTAGTCCGAATTGGACTAGGGGGAGGGGCTGCGCCCCCTCCTTCCTGCTCTTCTTTTTTCCCTTTCCTTCTATCCTACTCCTACTACTTGGAAGGGCTCCTAGTTATACTAGGAAAGGGGGAATCCTACTCTCGGTGGGAGTAGGACTCCCCTAGGGCGCGCCATAGAGAGGGCCGACCCTTCCCCTCCCCCACTCCTTTATATACGGGGGTAGAGGCACCCCATAGACACATAAGTTGATCAGTTGATCTCTCCCAACCGTGTGCGGTGCCCCTCTCCACAGAAACACACCTCGGTCATACCGTTGCAGTGCTTAGGCGAAGCCCTACGTCGATAACTTCATCATCTCCGTCACCACGCCGTCGTGCTGATGAAACTCTCCCATGAAGTTCTACTGGATCAAGAGCTCGTGGGACATCATCAAGCTGAACATGTGCTGAACACGGAGGCTCCGTACGTTCGGTGCTTGATCGATTGGATCGCGAAGAAGTTCGACTACATCAACCGCGTCACTAGACGCTTCCGCTCCCGGTCTACGAGGGTACGTAGACACACTCTCCCCTCTCATTCCTATGCATCTCCCCTCCGTACGTAGACACACGCTCATGCAAGATCTATCTAGGAGATGCATAGCAACAAGACGGGCAGAGTGTGTCCACGTACCCTCGTAGACCGGGAGCGGAAGCGTCTAGTGACGCGGTTGATGTAGTCGAACTTCTTCACGATCCAACCAATCAAGCACCAAACGTACGGAGCCTCCACGTTCAGCACACGTTCAGCACGATGACGTACCATGAGCTCTTGATCCAGTAGAACTTCACGGGAGAGTTTCGTCAGCACGATGGCATGGTGACGGAGATGATGAAGTTACCGACGCAGGGCTTCGCCAAAGCACCACGACAATATGACCTGAGGTGTAATCTGTGGAGGGGGCATTGCACACAGCTAAGAGAACAATTGATGTGCCTATGGGGTGCCCCCTGCCCACATATATAAAGGAGGTAGGAGGAGGAGGTCAGCCTAGGAGGGGCGCGCCATGGGGGGAGTCCAACTAGGATTCCACTCCTAGTTGGATCCCCCCCCCCCCTTTTTCCTTCTCATGGAGGGGGAAAGGAGGAAGGAGTGGAGGAGAAGAAGGAAAGGGGGGTGGTGCCCCTTCCCTACTCCAATTCGGCCTCCATCCATGGAGGGGGCGCGACACCCTTATGTGGGTTGGTGTGCCTCCCTCTTATGGCCCGTAAGGCCCACAACTTTCCCCCGGGGGTTCCGGTAGCCCCCCGGAACTTCGATATGTATCCGGTACCCCTCAGAACTCTCCTGGTGTCCGAATACCATCATCCAATATATCGATCTTTACCTCTCGACTATTTTGAGACTCCTCGTCATGTTCGTGATCTCATCCGGGACTCCGAACAAACTTCGGTCACCAAAACACATGACTCATAATACAAATCGTCATCAAACGTTAAGCGTGCAGATCCTACGGGTTCGAGAACTATGTAGACATGACCGAGACACATCTCTGGCCAATAACCAATAGCGGAACTTTGATGCTCATATTGGCTCCTACATATTCTACGAATATCTTTATCGGTCAAACCGCATAACAACATACGTTGTTCCCTTTGTCATCGGTGTGTTACTTGCTTGAGATTCGACCGTCAGTATCATCATACCTTGTTCAATCTCGTTACCAGAAAGTCTCTTTACTCATTCCGTAGTACATCATCTCGTGTCTAACCCATTAGTCATTTGCTTGCAACTTATAGTGATGTGTACTACCGAGAGGGCCCAGAGAAACCTCTCCGACACTCGGAGTGACAAATCCTATTCTCGATCTATGCCAACTCAACAAACACCTTCGGAGACACCTGTAGAGCATCTTTATAATCACCCGGTTATGTTGTGACGTTTGATAGCACACAAGGTGTTCCTCCGGTATTCTGGAGTTGCATAATCTCATTGTCAAAGGAACATGTATAAGTCATGAAGAAAGAAGTAGCAATAAAACTAAACGATCACTATGCTAAGATAACGGATGGGTCTTGTCCATCACATCATTCTCATAATGATGTGATCCCGTTCATCAAATGACAACACATGTCTATGGTTAGGAAACTTAACCATGTTTGATTAACGAGCTAGTCTAGTAGAGGCATACTAGGGACACTCTGTTTTGTCTATGTATTCACACATGTATCAAGTTTCCGGTTAATACTGTTCTAGCATGAATAAAAGACATTTATCATGATATATAAGGAAATATAATAACAACTTTATTATTGCCTCTAGGGCATATTTCCTTCAGTCTCTCACTTGCACTAGAGTCAATAATCAAGATTACACTATAATGATTCTAGCACCCATGGAGTCTTGGTGTTGATCATGTTTTGCTCGTGGAAGAGGCTTAGTCAACGGGTCTGCGACATTCAGATCCGTATGTATTTTGCAAATCTCTGTGTATCCCTCCTTGACTTGATCGCGGATGGAGTTGAAGCGTATCTTGATGTGCTTGGTTCTCTTCTGAAACCTGGATTCCTTCGCCAAGGCTATTGCTCCAGTGTTGTCACAAAAGATTTTCATTGGACCTGATGCACTAGGTATTACACCTAGATCAGATATGAACTCTTTCATCCAGACTCCTTCATTTGCTACTTCCAAAGCAGCTATGTACTCCGCTTCACACGTAGATCCTGCCACGACACTTTGCTTGGAACTGCACCAACTGACAGCTCCACCGTTCAACAAAAATATGTATCTGGTTTGTGACTTAGAATCATCCGGATCGGTGTCAAAGCTTGCATCAACGTAACCGTTTACGATGAGCTCTTTGCCACCTCCATATATGAGAAACATATCCTTCGTCCTTTTCAGGTATTTCAGGATGTTCTTGACCGTTGTCCAGTGATCCACTCCTGGATTACTTTGGTACCTCCCTCCTAGACTTATAGCAAGGCACACATCAGGTCTGGTACACAACATTGCATACATGATAGAACCTATCTTCTGCAGTGGTCGGGCATTGAGTCTGACTCAACTTCACACCTTGTAAGTCAGGCAAGAACGCTTTTTTGACTAATCTATTTTGAACTTATTCAAAACTTTATCAAGGTATGTGCTTTGTGAAAGTCCAATTAAGCGTCTTGATCTATCTCTATAGATCTTGATGCCCAATATATAAGCAGCTTCACCGAGGTCTTTCATTGAAAAATTCTTATTCAAGTATCCTTTTATGATATCCAAAAATTCTACATCATTTCCAATCAACAATATGTCATCCAGATATAATATCAGAAATGCTACAGAGCTCCCTGATACGTCTCCAACGTATCTATAACTTTTGATTGTTCCATGCTATTATTTATGATGTTTTGGATGTTTAATGGGCTTTGTTATACGCTTTTATATTATTTTTGGGACTAACCTACTAACCCAAAGGCCCAGCCCAGATTGCTGTTTTTTGCCTGTTTTAGGGTTTTACAGAAAAGGAATATCAAACGGAGTCCAAACGGAATGAAATCTTCGGGAGATATATTTTTGGAGCAAAATACACACGGGAGACTTGAGGACCACGGAGTAGGGCTGATGTGGCGTCCACGAGGGTGGGGGACCCGCCCCCCTGCCTCGTGGGCACCCCGTCTGGCCCCTGGTGCCCTCCTTCCTCCTATATATACCTACGTACCCCGAAACTAACAGAAAAATAGAGAAAACCCTAGTTCCACTGCCGCAACCTTCTATTCCCGTGAGTTCCCATCTTGGGGCCTGTTCTGGAGCTCCACCGGAGGGGGGATCTACCACGGAGTGCTTCTACATCATCATCATCGCCTCACCATGAGTTGTGAGTAGTTTACCACAGACCTTCGGGTCCATAGCTAGTATCTACATGGCTTCTTCTCTCTCTTTGGATCTCAATACCAAGTTCTCCTCGGTCTTCGAGGAGATCTATTCGATGTAATCTCTTTTTGCAGTGTGTTTGTCGAGATCCGATGAATTGTCCGTTTATGATCAAGATTACCTATGAGAAATATTTGGTTCTTTTCTGAACTCTTTATGTATGATTATAATATCCTTGCAAGTCTCTTCGAATTATTGGTTTGGTTTGGCATACTAGATCTATAGTTCTTGCAATGGGAGAAGTGCTTGGCTTTGGGTTCAATCTTGGGGTGTCCTTTCCCAGTGACAGTAGGGGCAGCAAGGCACCTATTGTATTGTTGCCATTGAGGATAAAAAGATGGAGTTTACATCACTATGTTTGAGTTTATCCCTCTACATCATGTCGTCTTGCTTAAGGCATTACTCCGTTCTTATGAACTTAATACTCTAGATGCATGCTGGATAGTGTTCGATGTGTGGAGAAATAGTAGTAGATGCAGAATCCTTTCGGTCTACTTGTCTCGGACGTGATGCCTATATATAATGATCATGCCTAGATAGTCTCTTAATTATTCGCTTTTCTATCAATTGCTCGACAGTAATTTGTTTACCCGCCGTTGAATACCACTATCATGAGAGAAGCCACTAGAGAACACTATGCCCCCCGGGTCTATTCTCAACATATCAATCTACAATCTACTTTACTTTTCTGCTTTTACTTTCTGTTCTTATAACCAAAAATAACAAAAATATCAAACTATCATCTATATGAGATCTCACTTTCGTAAGTGACCGTAAAGGGATTGGCAACCCCTTATCGTGTTGGCTGTGAAGTTCTTATTTGTTTGTGCAGGTGCGAGGGACTCGCGTGTGGTCTCCTACTGGATTGATACCTTGGTTCTCAAAAACTGAGGGAAATACTTACGCTATTGTGATGCATCACCCTTTCCTCTTCGAGGGAATACAACGCAAGCTCGAGAAGTAGCAAGAAGAATTTCTGGCGCCGTTGCCAGGGAGGATTACGCAAAAGTCATATACCAAGTACCTATCACAAACCCTTATCCTTCGCATTACATTTTTTTGCCTCTCATTTTCCTCTCCCCCACTTCACCTTTGCTGTTTTATTTGCCCTTCTTCTGCCGTGTGTTTACCGCTCGCTTGCTTCTTGTTTGCTTGTATGTTGGATTGCTTGCTTGTCACTATGGCTCAGAACAATACTAAATTGTGTGACTTCTCCAATACCAACAATAATGATTTTATTAGCACTCCGATTTCTCCTATTACCGATGCTGAATCTTGTGAGATCAATGCTGCTCTGTTGAATCTTGTTATGAATGATCAATTTTCCGGCCTTCCTAGTGAAGATGCCGCTACCCATCTAAACAACTTTGTTGATTTGTGTGATATGCAAAAAAAGGGATACGGATAACGATATTGTTAAATTGAAGTTATTTCTATTTTCACTTAGAGATCATGCTGAAATTTGGTTTTCCTCTTTGCCTAAAAATAGTATTGATTCATGGAATAAGTCCAAAGATGCTTTTATCTCTAAGTATTTCCCTCCTGCTAAGATCAACTCTCTTAGAAACGATATTATGAATTTTAAGCAACTAGATCATGAGCATGTTGCACAAGCTTAGGAGAGAATGAAATTAATGATACATAATTGCCCTACGCATGGTTTGAACTTATGGATGATTATTCAAAACTTTTATGCTGGCTTGAATTTTGCTTTTAGAAATCTTTTAGATTCGGCCGCGGGAGGCACTTTCATGGAAACTACCTTAGGAGAAGCTACCAAACTCCTAGATAATATTGTGGTTAATTATTCTCAATGGCACACCGAAAGATCTACTAGTAAAAAGGTGCATTCTATTAAAGAGATTAGTGTTTTAAGTGGAAAGATGGATGAACTTATGAAATTATTTGCTGCTAAGAGTGCTTCTTCTGATCCTAATGATATGCCTATGTCCACTTTGATTGAAAATAACGATGAATCTTTGGATGTGAATTTTGTTGGTAGGAATAATTTTGGTAACAATGCTTATAGAGGGAACTTTAATCCTAGGCCTTTTCCTAGTAATTCCTCTAATAATTATGGTAATTCCTACAACAATTCTTATGGAAAGATGCCTTCTGAATTTCAAACTAGTGTTAATGAGTTTATGATTTCGCAAAAGAATTTCAATGCTATGCTTGAAGAAAAATTTCTTAAGATTGATGAATTGGCTAGAAGTGTGGATAGAATTACTCTTGATGTTGATTCTTTAAAACTTAGATCTATCCCACCTAAGCATGATATCAATGAGTCTCTCAAGGCCATGAGAATTTCCATTGATGAATGCAAAGAAAGAACCGCTAGGATGCGTGCTAAAAGAGAGAATTATATAAAAGCGTGTTCTTCTAGTTATCATGAAAATAAAGATGAAGATCTGAAAGTTATTGATGTGTCTCCTATTATATCCTTGTTTTCTAGTATAAATCTTGATAAAGATAGGATTGGAGATGATTCTACTTTAAGGTGTCCCAATAATTCGGAGTTTTTAGATCTTGATGCTAAAATTGTTAAAAGTGGGAGTGAAGAGATTAAAACTTTACATAGTGATGAACCCACTACTTTGGATTTCAAGAGATTCAATTATGATAATTGCTCTTTGATTGATTGTATTCCTTGTTGCATCCGTACTAAACTCTCTGCATGCTTATAGTCAAAATAAAGCTTTTACCAAACACATAGTTGATGCTTTGATGCAATCTTATGAAGAAAAACTTGAGTCGGAAGTTTCTATCCCTAAAAAGCTTTATGATGAGTGGGAACCTACTATTAAAATAAAAATTAAATATCATGAATGCTTTGCTTTGTGTGATTTGGGTGCAAGTGTCTCCACTATCCCAAAAAAATTGTGTGATTTGCTAGGGTTCCATGAGCTTGATGATTGTTCTTTAAATTTGCATCTTGTGGATTCCACTATTAAGAAACCTATGGAAGGATTAATGATGTTCTTATTGTTGCCAATAGGAATTATGTGCCCATAGATTTCATTGTTCTTGATATAGATTGCAATCCTTCATGTCCTATTATTCTTGGTAGACATTTCCTTAGAATGATTGGTGCAATTATTGATATGAAGGAAGGAAATATTAGATTCCAATTTACGTTAAGGAAAGGCATGAAACACTTTCCTAGAAAGAAAATAAAATTACCATATGAATCTATTATGAGAGCCACTTATGGATTGCCTTCCAAAGATGGCAATACCTAGATCTATCCATGTATCGTGCCTAGCTAGGGGCGTAAAACGATAGCGCTTGTTGGGAGGCGACCCAATTTTATATTTTTGTTTTTGCTTCTGTTTAGGAATAAATATTGCATATAGCTTCTGTTTAGATGTGGTTTTGTGTTTTAATTAGTGTTTGTGCGAAGTAGAACCTTTGGGAAGACTTGTGTGAAGTTTATATGATCTTGCTGTGAAAAAACAGAATCGTTGGCGCTCGCTAGAATGGTCACCAGATTTTACTGGAGCGTGCTATTTAGTTGATTCTTTTTGCAGATGATTAATAGACAAATTCCTCACATTTACCAATTTATTTCAATTTTTTTGGAGTTACAGAAGTATTCGAAAACTGCAGATTACTACAGACTGTTCTGTTTTTGACAGATTCTGTTTTTCGTGTGTTGTTTGCTTATTTCTATGAGTAGTATTGGGAAGTATGAATCATATAGAAGTTGGAATACAGTAGGTTTAACACCAATATAAACAAATAATGAATTCATTGCAGTACCTTTGAGTAGTGGTTTGTTTTCTTAAACTAACGGAGCTCACAAGATTTTTGTCTAAGTTTTGTGTTGTGAAGTTTTCAAGTTTTGAGTATTGCTTTGATGGATTATGAAACAAAGAGTGGCAAGAGCCTAAGCTTGGGGATGCCCAAGGCACCCCAAGGTAAAATTCAAGGACAACCAAAAGCCTAAGCTTGGGGATGCCCCGGGAAGGCATCCCCTCTTTCGTCTTCCTCTATCGATAACTATACTCGGAGCTATATTTTTATTCACCACATGATATGTGTTTTACTTGGAGCGTCTTGTATAATTTGAGTCTTTGCTTGTTAGTTTGCCACAATTATCCTTGCTGGACACACATATTTGCGAGAGTTAAATATGGCCTAGGAATTGATAGAACACTCTATGTGCTTCACTTATATCTTTTGAGTTGAATAGTTTTTGCTCTAGTGCTTCACTTATATCTTTTACAGCATGGTGGTAATTATATTTTGTAGAAATTGTTGATATCTCATGCTTCACTTATATCCTTTTGAGAGTCTATTAAAACAGCATGGTAATGTGCTTTGGCTATAAAACTAGCCTTCACATGATAGACATCCAAGATCAATGTAGTAAAAACTTTCACACTAAGTGCACTGAATATGATAAGAAGTTGGATGCTTGATAATTGTTTTCAGATATAAGGATAGTGATATTAGAGTCATGCTAGTGGAGTTACTATGAAATTGAGAAATGCTTGTGTTAAGGTTAGTGATTCCCGTAGCATGCACGTATGGTGAACCGCTATGTGAAGAAGTTAGAGCATGAGGTATTTGTAGAGTTTCAACCTTTGTGTGGAGGTCGGGGGCGCGCAATGGTTAACTCCTACCAACCTCCCCCTACGAGCATGCGTTGACTGCTTTGTTTTGATGACTCGTAAACTTTTGCAATAAGTATATGAGTTCTTATGACTAATATTGACTCCATGGATATTACGCACTCTCACCCTTCCACCATTGCTAGCCTCTCTTGTACCGCGCAACTTTCGCCGGTACCATACACCCACTATATATCCTTCCTCAAAACAGCCACCATATATTTTCCTCAAAACAGCCACCATACCTACCTATCATGGCATTTTCATAGCCATTCCGAGATATATTTCCATGCAACTTTCTACCGTTTCATTCATATGACACGCTTCATATTGTCATATTGCCATGCATGATCATGTAGTTGACATCATATTTGTGGCTAGGCCACCATGCATAATTTTTCATACATGTCACTCTTGATTCATTGCATATCCCGGTACACCACCGGAGGCATTCATATAGAGTCATACTTGTTTTAGTATCGAGTTGTAATATCGAGTTGTAATTCAATATAAATGTGATGATCATCATTATTAGAGTATTTTCCCATGTGAGGAAAGGCCAATAAAAAAAATAGATGGCCCAACAAAAATAGAGAGGAGCTAAATAAAAAAATGAGAGAAAAGAGAGAAAGAACAATTGCTACTATCTTTTTCCACATTTGTGCTTCAAAGTAGCACCATGTTCTTCATGATAGAGAGTCTCATGTTTAGTCACTTTCATATACTAGTGGGAATTTTCATTATAGAACTTGGCTTGTATATTCCAGCGATGGGCTTCCTCAAATGCCCTAGGTCTTCATGAGCAAGCAAGTTGGATGCACACCCACTAGTTTCTTTTGTTGAGCTTTCATACATATTTAGCTCTAGTGCATCTGTTGCATGGCAATCCCTACTCACTCACATTGATATCTATTGATGGGCATCTCCATAGCCCGTTGATATGCCTAGTTGATGTGAGACTATCTCCCTCCTTTTTGTCTTCTCCATAACCACCTCTCTATTCCACATAGTGCTATGTCCATGGCTCACGTTCATGTATTGCGTGAAAGTTGAAAGGTTTGAAAGAATAGAGTATGAAAACAAGTGCTTGGCTGAAACCGGGGTTGTGCATGATATGAATATTTTGTGTGATGACGACGGAGCATAGCCAAACTATATGATTTTGTAGGGATAACTTTCTTTAGCCATAGTATTTTGAGAAGACATGATTGCTTTATTAGTATGCTTGAAGTATTATTATTTCTTATGTCAATATAGACTTTTGTCTTGAATCTTTCAGATCTGAACATTCATGCGACAATTAAGAGAACTACATTGAAAAACTATGTTGGTTAGCGTTCCACATCAAAAATTCTGTTTTTATCATTTACCTACTCGAGGACGAGCGGGAATTAAGCTTGGGGATGCTTGATACGTCACCAACGTATCTATACTTTTTATTGTTCCATGCTATTATTTATGATGTTTTGGATGTTTAATGGGCTTTTTTATACACTTTTATATTATTTTTGAAACTAACCTACTAACCAAAAGGCCCATTCCATATTGTTGTTTTTTGCCTGTTTTAGGGTTTTACAGAAAAGGAATATCAAACGGAGTCCAAACGGAATGAAACCTTCGGGATAGATACTTTTGGAGCAAAATACGCACGGGAGACTTGAGAACCACAGAGTAGGGCTGACGTGGCATCCACGAGGGTGGGGGCGCCCCCCTATAGGGCGCGACCCCTGCCTCGTGGGCACCCCGTCTGGCCCCCGGTGCCCTCCTTCCTCCTATATATACCTACGTACCCCGAAACTATCAGAAAAACAGAGAAAACCCTAGTTCCGCCGCCGCAACCTTCTGTTCCCGTGAGATCCCATCTTGGGACCTGTTCCGGAGCTCCGCCGGAGGGGGGATCTACCACGAAGTGCTTCTACATCATCATCATCGCCTCACCATGAGTTGTGAGTAGTTTACCACAGACCTTCGGGTCCATAGCTAGTATCTAGATGGCTTCTTCTCTCTCTTTGGATCTCAATACCAAGTTCTCCTCGGCCTTTGAGGAGATCTATTTGATGTAATCTCTTTTTGCGGTGTGTTTGTCGAGATCCAATGAATTGTGGGTTTATGATCAAGATTATCTATGAGAAATATTTGGTTCTTTTCTGAACTCTTTATGTATGATTATAATATCCTTGCAAGTCTCTTCGAACTATTGGTTTGGTTTGGCCTACTAGATCTATAGTTCTTGTAATGGGAGAAGTGCTTGGCTTTGGGTTCAATCTTGCGGTGTCCTTTCCCAGTGACAGTAGGGGCAGCAAGGCACGTATTGTATTGTTGCCATCGAGGATAAAAAGATGGGGTTTACATCACTATGTTTGAGTTTATCCCTCTACATCATGTCATCTTGCTTAAGGTGTTACTCCGTTCTTATGAACTTAATACTCTAGATGCATGCTGGATAGCGGTCGATGTGTGGAGTAATAGTAGTAGATGCAGAATCGTTTCGGTCTACTTGTCTCGGATGTGATGCCTAAATATAATGATCATGCCTAGATAGTCTCATAATTATTCGCTTTACTATCAATTGCTCGACAGTAATTTGTTTACCCGTCGTAGAATACCGCTATCATGAGAGAAGCCACTAGAGAACACTATGGCCCCCGGGTCTATTCTCAACATATCAATCTACAATCTACTTTACTTTTCCGCTTTTACTTTCTGTTCTTATAACCAAAAATATCAAACTATCATCTCTATCAGATCTCACTTTCGTAAGTGACCGTAAAGGGATTGACAACCCCTTATCGCGTTGGATGCGCAGTTCTTATTTGCTTGTGCAGGTGCGAGGGACTCGTGCGTGGTCTCCTACTGGATTGATACCTTGGTTCTCAAAAACTGAGGGAAATACTTACGCTACTGTGCTGCATCACCCTTTCCTCTTCGAGGGAATACAACGCAAGCTCGAGAAGTAGCACTCCCAGTCACTTTCTTCTAAATACAGGCTTCTCCAAAAGTATGTATAAAACCATATGCTTTAATCACCTCATCAACGCGTATATTCCAACTCCGAGATGCTTGCACCAGTCAATAGATGGATCGCTGCAGCTTGCACACTTTGTTAGCACCTTTAGGATCGACAAAACCTTCTGGTTGCATCCTATACAACTCTTCTTTGAGATATCCATTAAGGAATGCAGCTTTGACATCCATTTTCCAGATTTCATAATCATAAAATGTGGCAATTGCTAACATGATTCGGACATACTTAAGCATCGGTACGGGTGAGAAGGTCTCATCGTAGTCAACTCCTTGAACTTGTCAAAAACCTTTCGCAACAAGTCGAGCTTTGTAAATAGTAACATTACCATCGGCGTCAGTCTTCTTCTTAAAGATCAATTTGTTTTCAATGGCTTGTCGATCATCGGGCAAGTCAACCTAAGTCCATACTTTGTTCTCATACATGGATCCCATCTCAGATGCCTCAAGCCATTTTGTGGAATCTGGGCTCATCATCACTTCCTCATAGTTCGTAGGTTCGTCATGGTCTAGTAACATGACTTCCAGAACAGGGTTACCGTACCACTCTGGTGCGGAACGCACTCTGGTTGACCTACGAGGTTCAATAGTAACTTGATCTGAAGTTTCATGATCATCATCATTAGCTTCCTCACTAATTGGTGTAAGAATCACTGGAACTGATTTCTATGATGAACTACTTTCCAATTCCGGAGAAGGTACAATTACCTCATCAAGTTATACGTTTCTCCCACTCACTTCTTTTGAGAGAAACTCCTTCTCTAGAAAGGATCCATTCTTAGCAATGAATATTTTGCCTTCGGATCTGTGATAGAAAGTGTACCCAACAGTTTCTTTTCGGTATCCTATGAAGACACATTTCTCCGATTTGGGTTCAAGCTTATGAGGTTGAAGCTTTTTCACATAAGCATCGGAGCCCCAAATTTTAAGAAACGACAACTTGGGTTTCTTGCCAAACCACAGTTCATAAGGTGTCGTCTCAACGGATTTAGATGGTGCCCTATTTAACATGAATGCAGCCGTCTCTAAAGCATAACCCCAAAACGATAGTGGTAAATCGGTAAGAGGCATAATAGATCGCACCATATCTAATAAATTACGGTTACGACGTTCGGACACACCATTACACTGTGGTGTTCCAGGTGGCGTAAGTTGCGAAACTATTCCACATCATTTCAAATGAAGACCAAACTCATAACTCAAATATTCGCCTCCATGATCAGATCGTAGAAACTTTATTTCCTTGTTACGACGACTCTCTACTTCACTCTGAAATTCTTTGAACTTTTCAAATGTTTCAGACTTATGTTTTATTAAGTAGATATACCCATATCTGCTGAAATCATCTATGAAGGTCTGAAAATAACGATACCAGTCGCGAGCCTCAACACTCATCGGACTGCACACATCAGTATGTATTATTTCCAATAAGTCAGTTGCTCGCTCCATTGTTCCAAAGAACGGAGTCTTAGTCATCTTGCCCATGAGGCATGGTTCGCAAGCACCAAGTGATTCATAATCAAGTGATTCCAAAAGCCCATCAGCATGGAGTTTCTTCATGCGTGTTACACCAATATGACCTAAACGGCAGTGCCACAAATAAGTTGAACTATCATTATCAACTTTGCTTATTTTGGCTTCAATATTATGAATGTGTGTATCACTACGATCGAGATTCAACAAAAATAGACCACTCATCAAGGGTGCATGACCATAAAAGATATTACTCAAATAAATAGAACAACCATTATTCTCTGATTTAAATGAATAATCGTCTCGCAACAAACATGATCCAGATATAATGTTCATGCTCAACGCTGGCACCAAATAACAATTATTTAGGTCTAAAACTAACCCCGAAGGTAGATGTAGAGGTAGCATGCCGACTGCAATCACATCGACTTTGGAACCATTTCCCACGCGCATCATCACCTCGTCCTTAGTCAATCTTTGTTTAATTCGTAGCCCCTGTTTCGAGTTACAAGTATGAGCAACCGAAACAGTATCAAATACCCAAGCGCTACTATGAGCATTAGTAAGGTACACATCAATAACGTGTATATCAAATATACCTATGTTCACTTTGCCATCCTTCTTATCCGCCAAATACTTGGGACAGTTCAGTTTCCAGTGACCAGTCCCTTTGCAGTAGAAGCACTCAGTTTCAGGCTTGGCTCCATACTTGGGTTTCTTCCCGGGAGTAGCAACTGGCTTGCTATTCTTCTTGAAGTTCCCCTTCTTTCCCTTGCCTTTTTCTTGAAACTAGTGGTTTTGTTAACCATCAACACTTGATGCTCCTTCTTGATTTCTACCTCCGTGGCTTTGAGCATAACGAAGAGCTTGGGAATTGTCTTTTGCATCCCTTGCATATTATAGTTCATCACGAAGCCTTTATAGCTTGGTGGCAGTGATTTAAGAACTCTGTCAATAACACTATCATCATCAACTTTGACTCCAAGTTGAGTCATGTGGTTGTGGTACCCAGACATTCTGAGTATGTGTTCACTGACAGAACTGTTCTCCTCCATCTTGCAGCTGTAGAACTTGTCGGAGACAATATATCTCTCAACTCGGGCATTTGCTTGAAATATTAACTTCAACTCTTGGAACATCTCATATGCTCCATGACGTTCAAAACGTCTTTGAAGTCACGATTCTAAGACGCAAAGCATGGCACACTGAACTATCGAGTAGTCATCAGATCGAGCTTGCCAGATGTTCATAACGTCAGGAGTTGCTCCTGCAGCAGGCCTGTCACCTAGCGGTGCTTCAAGGACATAATTCTACTGTGCAGCAATGAGGATAATCTTCAAGTTACGGACCCAGTCCGTGTAGTTGCTACCATCATATTTCAACTTAGCTTTCTCTAGGAACGCATTAAAATTCAAGGGAACGGTAGCACGGGGCATTGATCTACAACAACATACATATGCAAAAACTATCAGGACTAAGTTCATGATAAATTTAAAGTTCAATTAATCATATTACTAAAGAACTCCCACTTAGATAGACATCCCTCAAGTCATCTAAATGATCACGTGATCCAAATCAACTAAACCAAGTATGATCATCATGTGAGATGGAGTAGTTTTCAATGGTGAACATCTTATGTTGATCATATCTATTATATGATTCACGCTTGACCTTTTGGTCTCCAGTGTTCCGAGGCCATGTATGTACATGCTAGGCTCGTCAGTTTAACCTAAGTATTCTGCATGTGCAAAATTGTCTTACACCCGTTGTATGGGAATGTAGAGCTTGTCACACCCGATCATCACGTGGTGTCTTGGCACGACGAACTGTCGCAACGGTGCATACTTAGGGAGAACACTTGTACCTTGAAATTTTTGTAAGGGATCATCTTATAATGCTACCGCCGTACTAAGCAAAATAAGATGCATAAAAAGATAAACATCACATGAAATCAAAATATGTGACATGATATGGCCATCATCATCTCGTGCTTTTGATCTTCATCTCCAAATCATCGTCATGATCTCCATCGTCACTGACTTGACACCATGATCTTCATCGCAGCGTCATGGTCGTCTTGCCAACTATTGCTTCTACTACTATCGCTAACTCATAGTGATAAAGTAAAGCAATTACATGGCGTTCGCAATTCATACAATAAAGAGACAACCATAAGGCTCCTGCCGGTTGCCGATAATTTACAACACATGATCATCTCATACAATATCATATAACTCATCATGTCTTGACCATATCACATGACAACATGCCCCGCAAAAAGAAGTTGGACGTCCTCTACTTTGTTGTTGCGAGTTTTACGTGGCTGCTACGGGCTTCTAGTAAGAACCGTTCTTACCTACGCATCAAAACCACAACGATTTTTCGTCAAGCGTGCTATTTTAACCTTCATCAAGGACCGGCCGTAGTCACACTCGATTCAACTAAAGTTGGAGAAACTGTCACTCGCTAGCCACATGTGTGCAAAGCACGTCGGTAGAACCAGACTTATGAACGCGGTCATGTAATGTCGGTCCGGGCCGCTTCATCCAACAATACCGCCGAATCAAAGTAAGACGTTGGTGGTAAGCAGTATAACTATGATCTCCCACAACTCTTTGTATTCTACTCGTGCAAATCATCTACGCATAGACCTGGCTCATGATGCCACTATTGGGGAACGTAGCATGCAATTTCAAAAAAATCCTACGCTCACGCAATATCTATCTAGGAGATGCAAAGCAACGAGACGGGGAGAGTGTGTCCACGTACCCTCGTAGACCAAAAGCGGAAGCGTTATGTTAACGCGATTGATGTAGTCAAACGCCTTCATGATCCAACCGATCCAAGTACTGAACGTACGGCACCTCTGTGTTCAGCACACGTTCAGCATGATGACGTCCCACCAACTCTTGATCTAGTAGATGCTCGAAGGATAGTTCCGTCAGCATGAAGGGGTGGCGACGGTGTTGGTGATATGATCCGCGCAGGGCTTCGCCTAAGCACCACGACAATATGACCTGAGGTGTAATCTGTGGAGGGGGCATTGCACACGGCTAAGAGAACAATTGATGTGCCTTTGGGGTGTTTTCTGCCCATGTATATAAAGGAGGGAGGAGGAGGAGGCCGGTATAGGAGGGACGCGCCATGGGGGAGTCCAACTAGGATTCCACTCCTAGTTGGATTCCCCCCCCCCCCTTTTCCTTCTCATGGAGGGGGAAAGGAGGAAGGAGTGGAGGAGAAGAAGGAAAGGGGGGTGGCGCCCCCTTTCCTACTCCAATTCGGCCTCCTTCCATGGAGGGGGCGCACCACCCCTATGTGGGCTGGTGTGCCTCCCTCTTATGGCCCATAAGGCCCATAACTTTCCCCCGGGGGTTCCGGTAGCCCCCCCCCCCTGAAACTCCGATATGTATCCGATACCCCTCGAAACTCTTTCGATGTACAAATACCATCATCCAATATATCGATCTTTACCTCTCAACTATTTCGAGACTCCTCATCATGTCCGTGATCTCATCCAGGACTCCGAACAAACTTCGGTCACCAAACACATAACTCATGATACAAATCGTCACCGAACGTTAAGCGTGCGGACCTTACAGGTTCGAGAACTATGTAGACATGACCGAGACACATATCTGGTCAATAACCAATAGCGGAGCATGGATGCTCATACTGGCTCCTACATATTCTACGAAGATCTTTATCGGTCAAACCACATAACAACATATGTTGTTCCCTTTTTCATCGGTATGTTACTTGCCTGAGATTCGATCATCGGTATCATCATACCTTGTTCAATCTCGTTACCGGCAAGTCTCTTTACTCGTTCCGTAGTACATCATCTCGTGACTAACACATTAGTCATTTGCTTGCAAGGCTTATAGTGATGTGTATTACCGAGAGGGCCCAGAGATACCTCTCTGACACTCGGAGTGACAAATCCTATTCTCGATCTATGCCAACTCAACAAACACCATCGGAGACACCTATAGAGCATCTTTACAATCACCCAGTTACGTTGTGATGTTTGATAGCACACAAGGTGTTCCTCCGGTATTCGGGGGTTGCATAGTCTCATAGTCAAAGGAACATGTATATGGCATGAAGAAAGCAATAGCAATAAAACTAAATGATCAATATGCTAAGCTAACGGATGGGTCTTGTCCTTCACATCATTCTCATAATGATGTGATCTTGTTCATCAAATGAAAACACATGTCTATGGTTAGGAAACTTAACCATATTTGGTTAACGAGCTAGTCTAGTAGAGGCATACTAGGGACACTCTGTTTTGTCTATGTATTCACACATGTATCAAGTTTCTGGTTAATACAATTCTAGCATGAATAAAAGACATTTATCATGATATATAAGGAAATATTAATAACAACTTTATTATCGCCTCTAGGGCATATTTCCTTCACATTGCCACCACAATGGACGGCAAGCTTCAAGTATATGATCTTTTCGTGATGATCCTACTTGAACTTGCTCACCGCAACCTAACCCCACAAAGAACTCTCACGAAGACCATGGGTTAGTACAGAAAAGCGTAATTGACAATGCTTACCATACCATGGGATCGCTTGATCCCTCTCGGTACATCTTCTGTGCTTTGTGTGTTGATCAACTTGATTCACTCTTTGAATTGTTCTTGATCAACCTTGAATATTTGCAACTCTCTTCATTTGGATGATGTCTTGAAGGTAAACATGAATGATCACACACTCTTCATCTTCAAGACATGCTTGCAATAAGCTCAACACTCACAAGACCAATCTTTGGATAATTCCTTAATAGCACCTTGGTCATTACAAACTCTCCTTAAAACCGACAAATGGACTCCAAGAAAAACCTACGGACAAACCCTTAAAATATAACTCAAGACAACCATTAGTCCATAGAGATTGTCATCAATTACCAAAACCAAACATGGGGGCACCCCATGTTCTTTCATTGGTTATACCTGGTAATGGCGATGTTTTTGTGTCGTTATCTGGTTGAAGGCATTGTTCGGATATGCACGAACTGGTTATTATTCTGATATACAAAGTTTTTGAAGTTTATTTGGACTAATCTATTAATAAAGTGAAAATTCATCCGAGCCACTAGTGAAACTACACTTCAAGTTTTGCCACTCAAACTTGTGTATTTCGGTCTATGTCAGTAACTTGTGTACTCCATCTTCCCTGGCGTGCCATGCGTGAAATGGGACCAGCATGCAAAATTAATGTGGTTGCTGCCGCAATGAAGATGCTCTGAAGCGTGCACCACACGAGTGCAGTCCTTGTCTAAGTCGAAGCGCATGAACAAATTTAATGGTGTACTAGCCACCTCCAGCCTCGCCGTCGTCTTTAGTACGTCAAAGTGACTCTTTATCGCCGCCAGCAGTTCCTCCGACGTTTTGGTTGAGGGTCACCGAGGATGGTGGCGGACAGAGCGCGATCGCCGGTCTGCTGCTCCAGCGTTGTCATCCCCGCCATGCTTGCGAGGACGATGCACCCATGTTCGTGCCGCATGTCAGGCTTGCCGCGCTACCACACCTCTTGGATGAAGACACGGGATTCCTAGACACGGGACCAAGGCTCCACGGGCGCCATCGAGCTACCTTCTCCGACTGCACCGCCGCTTCTTTCGATGACAGCAGGATGAACACTACCTCCAACAATGTCACCGCCGCCCCTCCCTCAAAGGCGGTGTGGCTCGACACACTCGGGATGCCAAGAATACCACCCACAATGGTGTAGCCGCTACTCTAGCCTGGAGGCAACTGACGTCTCGCTATTGTCCACGCGGCCACCCATGGTTTCCAATTTGGGAACGCGTGAGTTCGGGCTAGGTTTTGGTCGATTTGGGAACAAGTAAGGGATTTAGCTTATTTTGCATTAGAGTTTTTTCTTGCAAAATGGACCTCCAAAAAGTAGTAGGGCGTTTTCTACAAAATCACCAGCCCCACCGACCTTAGTTAGATGCGTGTGACCATTTGGAGCAAAAAAAATACAGTCAGCTGGACGGTCTAGCTGCTGGCATGGCTAGTTCGTGACCAGAGCGCACATGCACCACAAGTTCAACGATAGGTTCTTCTGTTTTGCGAGTTGTGTAACTAAGAGCATCTTCAGCCACGCCCCCAAGACGCCCCCCCCCCCAGGCCGCTTTTTTTAGCGCCGGCGTCGAAAAAACGGTCCAGTCGCGCCCCCAAGACGCCGAAATCCGCCGGATCGACCCGTTTTCTGAGCCGGCGCGTCCAGGCCGAACCCGGTGCACTGGGGGTGCTTGGGGGCACCGGCGGAAGGGAAAATCGCCCGGGACCCCACTGTCAGGCGAAAAGTCACACTGATTCGCCTCATTTTCCCCTCTCCTTCCCCGACACCTTGCCGATCCCGGCGTCGCCAGCCTCCTCTCCGCCGCCGCCGTCGCTATCTCGCCGTTCCTCGCCGTGAAACAAAGAAAGATCCCCCCGACGCCCTCTCCCCCCACTTTCCCCGAGTTCCCCTCGCCGCTCCGGCGCCCGCCGACGAGTCTGCGCACGACACCCGCTATGTGTTCGGTGCTTTGCCTGCCCCGGCAGTGATGGACTCCGACGACGAGGAGGTGCTTGCGGCGTTGCTCGAGGAGGAAGCCGAAGCCGCCGCCCAGGACGAAGAACACCTCATGGTCCTCGCCGCCCTGGCCGGCTTGCCTGCCGGTGATGCAAAGCCGAGGCGAGGCGGCTCGGCGCCGGGGCGACGGAAAGCAAAGAACCGGCATCGGCTCGAAGGCTATTGCATGCTCTACTCCGACTACTTCGCCGACGCTCCACTGCACGGCGACAAAGTTTTCCGGCGCCGTTATCGGATGGGCCGAAAGATTTTCCTCGGGATAGTCAATGAATTTAGGGAGTACGACAACTACTTCAGGTGCAAGAAGGATTGCACCGGCACACTTGGATTCACCTCAATCCAGAAGTGCACGATAGCTATGAGAATGCTTGCATACGGGGCTCCAGGTGATTCACTCGACGACTATGGGCGCATGGCCGAGTCCATGATCATTGAGTGCACCTACAAGTTTTGCAGGGCTGTGGTGGCAGTGTTTGGACCCAGGTACTTGCGATCACCCAATGCTGAAGACACTGCTCGGATCCTGGCATAGAATGAAGCAAGAGGATTTCCTGGTATGCTTGGAAGCATCGACTGCATGCATTGGGCATGGAAGAACTGCTCGTTTGCTTGGCAGGGGATGTACAAAGGTGCCAAAGGAGCATGCAGTGTGATACTTGAGGCAGTGGCCACACAAGACCTCTGGATTTGGCACGCTTTCTTTGGTATGCCAGGAACTCACAATGACATCAACGTGCTGCAGTGCTCTCCTGTTTTTGCCAAGCTCGTCGAGGGCCATTCTCCTCCGGTGAACTTCGAGATCAATGGGCACCAATACAACAAGGGGTACTACCTAGCAGATGGCATCTATCCGAGATGGTCAACATTTGTGAAGACTATCTCAAGCCCTGTGCCAGGAGGCAAGAACACCCACTTTTTGAAGGTTCAGGAGGCTTGCAGGAAGGATGTCGAGCGAGCATTTGGCGTGCTCCAATCTCGATTTGCTGTTGTCCGGTACCCCGCTAAGACTTGGTCGAAAGATCAAATGTGGGAGATCATGACTTGTTGTGTCATTTTGCACAACATGATCATTGAGAGCGAGCAGGAAGAGCCAGTGTTTGACACTGAACCATATTACAGGCAGGGTCATCTTGCCCAAGTGGATCACCAGCTCCCTGCAACATGGACGGCCTTCCTCAACATGCGCCAGGAGATCCGAGACCCACAGGTGCATCATCAGCTACAGCATGATCTAGTGGAGCACCTATGGAGGCTCAAGGGCAACGCCTAGCTCGACGTGCAATGAAATATCAGTGTTTTTATTATTTGTTTGAACTATATAATTTGTAGAACTAATAATTCCTTCTGTGATGATTTTTGTGATGATTTTATTTGAATGAGCGCCGAAACACGTCGAGCGTGGGCCGTTTTGCACCGGAAATTTGGCCCTCCAGCGCCGAAAATGGACTGAAAGCGCCGATACTGGGCCCATATCGACGCCTGGGGCGACCTGGGGGCGGCGACTGGGAACGCACTAGCACCTAAGCCTAAAATAGCGCTGGCTCGCCCCCAAGCGGCGGTTTTCGGCGCGTCTTGGGGGCGCAACGGCTGGAGATGCTCTAAAGTGCAGCCCCCAAACAAATGGTGGCACTGGCGTGCCATTTACTCCTCATTAGGATCGCAATATGTAGGGATATTCTTTGGGAGCAATTTTTCATCAAATATCATATTTGCCGTGCCAAACCAAAATTGTCATTATAATTTTATAAGATTTGCCATGTTCACATGCAAAAACTATCATGTAACGCAAAAGGCTGAAAATTTTGCCAACGTTTCGTAGGAAAAATGCCCTTCGTTCTATTGTGATTACAGCATCTATAGCTGGATTTGTCAAATCCGGTATTGTATACGCCGGCGGACGCGCCGGCGCATCCACGGATAGTGACCAGATACTCTCTAAATACGCGCCTTATCTGATATCATATATCCATACAAATTCATGCAACATAGGCATTAGATCATCAAACGATCAAAATCGACACGAAAATGGACATATAATCCAATATGAAATTGGCATAATTAACATATAAACATTACCAAAAGATTGCCAAACGGGCATAATTCACACAGTTCAACGATACGACACATTAACTAGATACTAGAGCTAGATTATATTAAAAAAAGAGCGCCGAGCTTCACCACTTCCTCGCCTGCCCTTTGCCTCCCGGTTGCCGGCGCTGCTATAGGCGTCCGCGGCTCAAGGTGTGTCGACGTCAGAGCCGTTGGAATCGGACCCGTCGAAGGAGGGATCGGAGATGACAATGTAGACTTGCATGCGTCGGATGATGCAGTCCTGCTTGCGCTTGAGCTTGGCCACCACGCCGCCTCCCGCTCGGACAGCTCAATGCCAAGCCAGAGCTGCTTGGCGTTGATCCTACGGAGCCGTTGGGCATCCGTCTCCGTCGTGGTAAGTGACCGGCGGTACACCCACTGAAGGAGACGTTCCTCCTCGTCGACCTTCGACATCACGCGGCAGCGGCGGGCGGACTGCGCAGCCGTGTTAGACGCGCCTCCTATCTCCCTTGCCCTCTACCTCTCGCGGCGGACGGCGCGTGCCTCCGACTCCGGAGTCCGCATCTACGACGCCGACGAAGGCAGTAGAACCCACCGCTACCCGCGTGGAGCAGTAGTCGGAGGTGGAGGAGGCCGTCGGGCAGGCGGCGCCGATTGGGTAGCCCTTGCAGATCCGCGCGCGGGGCGGGAACGGCCGGCGTTGCTGCGACGGGCGACATGTGGCGTCACACTTGACCCGGTGCGGCCTGTATCGACCCGCGACCGCTCGAGCGCGATACAAAGCGCTAGCTCATCCTCGCCTCCGGAGCTGTCGTCGAAGTGGTTGTCCGTGCTGGACATGCTCGTCGGTGCTAGGGGGCGGATTGAGGAAAGGCGAGCGTCGGAGAGCGCAGCGGAGCGGCGTGAAGTGAGTTAGGGTTTGCTTCGAAGAAGGATTTTTTATGGGGTCGGGACGGGCTAACGTGGCGGACACGCCCGGGCGCGATTGGGCCGCCTCATATCCGCCCTACATTTGGGTTGGATATGAGGGGTGCCGGTCAACCCGAACGTTTGTCCGTGGTTCGAGAGCACTGATTGAATCGATTTTTTGTGACCGGACGGCCTATCCGAACGTTTGAGACCTCTCCGAGGAAACAATCCCAGTTATCATTTTCTTTCTCGAACCGAGAAAAAGAAAAGGGGCATTAGTTTCACACGACCTGTTTCACATATAGCTCACCGAGCGGAGAACTCTGTGCGACGTGTCCAGAATTAACAGGACGTGCGAATTGACTTAATTAGTGGGTTGCACATTGCACTGTGTATGCGGCGCATGTAAGTTGTTGAACCAACCTGCAACATGGAAGCTCAAGCTGGCACAGACCGATCGAACGAGCAAATGCTCTGACTTTACTACCAAGCATATGCGTGCACGGACATATGCAACGCCACGACGCGTGCTGGTACGACCCGGTGGGCTATATAAACTTCCGTCAGCATATGTTTGACGTACCTGATCAAGCTGAGCTACCATCACAATTCACAACACACATTTTTGCAGGGCACGCGTGACGCGACACGGGCGAACCAAAATGGCCGCTGCCTTCGTCTCGTCGAGGAGCCTGGCCACCACCTGCCTCCTCGCCCTGCTCCTCGCCGGCTGCCTGGCCGTCGCGATGCCCACCGCCGACGCGCGCCGTCTCCTCGTCGAGGCCATGCCACCAGCGGCCTCCCCGGGGTTCGCCCCGTCGCCGGCGTCGGGCGCTGAGGGCGGTCACCACGCGGGCCGGAGTCTTTTCGAAGGTCGTGGCCTGCTCGCCGGCGGCATCCGTCTCGCGGGGAGGTTGCTCATTGGTGTTGAACTTTGAGTGCAAGCACTTCCGCTGACTTGCATCCACCCAGCTTTGGATTTTATTTTTTATTATTCGCAATTGCATTTCGTTCCCTCTGTATTCCGAGGAACAAATTCTTTGTCGCCATTTTTTAATTTTGATTTGATATTGTTTTAGATTTTTTTTGAGCATCAGTACAGACGCAAGCGCTCATATACACGCGCATACACTCATCTCTATGAACGCACACACGTACACCCTACCCGTACGAGCACCTCCGAGAGACCGAGCCGGCATATCATCTTGAGATTTACGAAGTCATCATAGGCGCTTCGTCGTCGACGGGAACATATCCTCCCACTGCATTGGTTGAACCGAGACAAGACTGTATTTTCATTGTATTATAATAAAAAATAAATTATCTTTTGTTTCTACACAATTACATGTAATATTTTTTTCTTCTAACGCATTAAATCATTTGCATCCAAACGCAAACGCCCATCCACAAGTATACCGGAACTATTCTTATTGGCCCACCTATACAACGATTCAAAGAAGGCCATAAATCTTTATCGGACAACCAACCACAACCCAAACCTTTCCTTCTTTGATAATCTTCGCCATTAGAGTCATTGATGCCCGGCTGCTTATTCAAGTGCCCCCCGAACCGCGCGAAATGGTCGCTGTTGTCCACGCCGCCACCCATGGTTTCCAATTAGGGAGCGTGAGAGTTCGGGTTAGGCTTTTGGTCGATTTGGGAACAAGCTAGGGATTTGGCTCATTTTGTATTAGAGTTTTTTCTTGAAAAATGGACCTTCAAAAAGTAGTATGGGCGTTTTCTACAAAATCAAGAGCCCCACCCACCTTAGTTAGACGCGTGTGACAATTTCGAGCTGGCCGCTCTAGCTGCTGGATTGGCTAGTTCGTGACCAGAAGACCAGAGCGCACCTGCACCACAAGTTCAACCACGGGTTCTTCCATTTTGCGAGTTGTGTAACTAAAATGCAGCCGGCAGACAAATGGTGGTACTGGGGTGCCATTTAGGGTCAGTTTGGTTCGAGGCCTGGAGCAAAATTGCCTGGCCACAAACTTGCCTAGAATGTGCCTGAGCTATGTTTGGTTGGTGTCCTAGACTTCAGCTTCTAGCCTGGCCTGACAAAGCTGACAAACTCATTAGCCTGTGCTGGCCAGCAGGCATGTGATTAGCCTGGGCCACGCGATCCATTCCTTACGCCTGAGTGTACTACCGCAGCTGCATGGCATTTTTTTATTATTTTTTTTACATGGTGTGGGTAGGTGTTGAGTTATTTATGTACTACTAATTTGTACTGTAATCAGCGGCAGCCTCAGGACGCGAACCAAATGCCACATGCCTGAGCAGGCAAAAATATCAGCATTCTCAGGCAACCTTCAGGCTGGTCACAATGGGCAGGAACATAAGGTAGTAACATACACACTTATCTAGACTATGTTACTACCTTTATAGTGGGTAGAAACATGTAGATAGTGTCATGCAACGATGCATTTATTAGCTTATAGACTCATTGTTTCTTGAAGTGTGTGATGTTCCGGTAACTTAGCTAGTTACCACAAGCACCTCACTCTTCATTAAATATGTGCCACATAAGCAACATTGTATTGAAATATGTGATGTTACTCCTAAGTTCCACCCCATTGTGACCAGCCTCAGGCATCAATTTTCACCAGGCATGAACCCGAGGTCTCCATCCAAACAGGCCATTACTCCTCATTTATAGGGCCGCAATATGTAGGGATATTCTCGAGGAGCATTTATTCATCAAATAATAAATTTGCCATGACAAACCAAAATTGTCATTACAATTTTATAAGATTTTCCATGTTCACGGACGAAAACTGTCATGTAACGCAAAAGACAGGAAAAATTACCACGTTTCGTAGAAAAAATGCCCTTCGTTTTATTGTGATTAGAGCATATACAGCCGGACTTGTAAAATCCAGTATCCCATACGTCTGTGGACGCGCCTGACCGCGTCCACGGACAGTGACCAGATACTTCCTACATCCGCGCCTCCATAGCCGTGTATCTTATACTCCCTCCATTCCATAATGTAGTGCCTATAGATTTTTACAGAAGTCAGACATTATAAACTTTGACCATGTTTATAGAGAAAAGTATGTATATCTAGAATACCAAATGCACATCATTGGATACATCGTGAGTTATATTTTCAGAATGTACATGTATGGTATTGTAGATGTAGACAGTTTTCTCTATACACTTGGTCAAAGTTGGCAAAGTTTGACTTTCACAAAAATCTATAAGCACTACATTGTGGAACGGAGGGAGTATCAGGCATCATATATTCATACAAATCTAGGCAATGTAGAACTTAGATCATCAAACGATCAAAATCGACAGGAAACATACATATAAACCGATACGAAACGAGCATAAATAACATAAACATCACCAAAAGATCGTCAAACGGGCATAATTCACACAGCTCAACGATCCGACACATTAACTAGATACTAGAGCTGGATTATACAAAAGGAGAGGGCCGAGCTTCACCACTTCCTCACCGGCCCTTTGCCCTCCCGATCGTCGGCACTGCTATAGGCGTTCGCGGCAGATGGTGTGTCGACGCCGGAGCTGTCGGAATCGGACCTATCGTAGGAGGAGGAATCGGACATGACGATGTAGCCTTGCAAGTGTCGGACGATGCGGTCCTGCTTGCCACCCTCGCCGCCTCCTGCTCAGAATGCTCAAGGCCAAGCTGGAGCTGCTTGGCTTTGATACTCCGGAGCCGCCAGGCGTCCGTCCCTGGCGTGATAAGTGACCGACAGTACACCCACTGAAGGAGACGCTCCTCCTCCTCGTCCATCGACATCGCGCGGCAGCGGCGGGCGGACTGCACAGCCGCACCCCCCATCTCCCTTGCTCTCTGCCTCTCGCGGCTGGCAGCGCGTGCCTCCGACTCCGGAGTCCGTATCCGTGGCGCCGGCGGAGCGGGTAGTAGAACCCACCGCTACCCACGCGGAGTAGCGGTCGGAGGTGGAGGAGGCCGTCGCGCAGGCGGTGCCGATTGGGTAGCCCTTGCATATCCGCGAGCGGGGCGGGAAGGGCCGATGGTGCTGCGACGGGCGACAGGTTGCGGCCTGTATTGACCTGCGACCACTCGAGCGCGATACAGAGCGCCAGCTCATCCTCGCCTCCGGGGCTGCTGTCAGAGTGGCTGCTGGTGATGTACATGCTCGCCGACGCTAGGGGTGGATTGGAGAAAAGGGAGCGTCCGGGAGCAGAGCGGAGCGGCATGAAGTGAGTGTGGGTTTGCTTCGGAGGAGGATTTTGTGGGGTCGGGCCAGGCTGATGTGGCGGACATGCCTGGGCGCGACCCGGCCGCCTCATATCCGTCCTACATTTGGGTTGAATAGGAGGGGTGCCGGTCAGCCCGAGCGTTTGTCCGCCATTTAAGAGTTCCGATGAAATCGGTTTTTTATGACCGGTCGGTGACAACAACCTATCCGAACGTTTGAGACGTGTTTAAGAGGTCCCGCTGTAGGTGCTCTTACATGGCTTTGGGGACGTTCTGAGACCTCCCTCCCAGGAAACATTCCGCACTTATCATTTTCTTACTCGAAGGGAGAAAACGAAAAGGGCATTTGTTTCTCACGACCTGTTTCACATATAGCTCACCGAGCGGAGAACTCTGTTCGACGTGTCCAGAATTAACAGGACGTGCATGAACTAACTTAATTAGTGGGTTGCACATTGCATTGTGTGTGCGGCCCATGTAGTTGCTGAACCAACGTGCAACATGTGAGCTCAAGCTGGGGATAGGCTGATGCAAATGCTTTGACTTCACTACCGTGCGTATGCGTGCACCGACATATGCAACGCCACCACGACGCCCGATCGGCTATATAAACTCCCATCGGCTTATGATCGAGCTAACTGATCAAGCTGAGCCACCATCACAATTCACGACACACATTTTTGCAGGGCACGCGTGACGCGACACAGGCGAACCAAAATGGCCGCTGCTTTCGTCTCGTCGAGGAGCGTGGCCACCACCTGCCTCCTCGCCCTGCTCCTCGCCGGCTGCCTGGCCGTCGCGATGCCGGCCGCCGACGCGCGCCGTCTCCTCGTCGAGGCCATGCCACCAGCGGCGTCCCCGGGGTTCGCCCCGTCGCCGGCGTCGGGCGGTCACCACGCGGGCCGGAGTCTTTTCGAAGGTCGTGGCCTGCTCGCCGGCGGCCTCCGTCTCGCGGGGAGGTTGCTCATTGGTGTTGAACTCTGAGTGCAAGCACTTCCGCTGACTTGCATCCACCCAGCGTCGCTGGTGGCCGAACCATTTCGCCTTGTTAATTTGCTGCGTGGCTCGGTGGACGGGCTTTGGATTTTTTTATTATTATTATTCGCAATTGCATTTCGTTCCCTCTGTATTCCGAGGAACAAATTCTTTGTCGCCATTTTCAAATTTTGATTTGATATTGTTTTAGAGTTCATCGCCATGTCAGCGTTGCTGTGTAAGTCTGCATTGGTTGAACCGAGGCAAGATTGTATTTTCATTGTATTTATAATAAAAAAATAAATTATCTTTTGTTTCTACACAATTACATGTAATCTTTTTTTCTTCAAACGCATTAAATCATTTGCATCCAAACGCAAACGCCCATCCACAAGTATACCGGAACTATTTTTATTGGCCGACCTATACAACGATTCAAAGAAAGCCAACCCAACCACAACCCAAATCTTTCCTTCTTTGATTATCTTCGTCATTAGAGTCATTGTAGAAAGTGTGACTCCATTTGAAAACAATGTAATTCCGATGTTTCCAGAGCAGCCAGGCTACCAACAATAGCATGGTGTTCAGATATTTCTCACGCCTCACTTTCTCCTCAGTGAGAAACACCACGACAATAGTTTGTCGAATGATATGGGAGTCCAATCCACCCTGCCCCAAGTTAGCCAGACCAGACGCCAAACCTATCCTGGGAAGACGCATGCAATCATGATGTGGTCGATAGATTCCTGTGTCTGACCGCAAAAAGGACACGACTCTTGATGAGGTAAAGTTCTTCTATGCGCTCCTAGGCGCTCAAATTCATTGAAGTCAAACGACTGGAATTTATTTTAAACCTTAAGCTTGTAAAGCCAGTCAGAATTGAACCTCAACCTCTGAATTCGTGAAATCAGCACCCTAACCTCAACAATCCTAGTCAATCCATACCTTAAGCTTGTTTGGCGTACTGGGTAAGGATAGATCCCGACCAGGATTATGCGTAGCTATTTTGCTACTCTCACTAACATGTTAGACCCACGTCTAGTATACTAGGCCAACAAATACTTATATGCTAGGTCTAGAAATACAAAACATGTGATCATGGACGTAAAAAAAATGAGAGAAGAAACTAGCACACGAATTTTTTGGTAAAACAAAAGAAAATGATATTTTCTTGGCTTTGGAAAAAACTATCGGGTCTTGATTTGCCCGACTTGTAAGAGTCTCTTTGTTTGTTTGTGAATTAGTGAATTGGGAAATTGTTTGTGAATTAAAAAAAGCATGAATTTTTAAAAGGTTAATGAATTTAAAAAAAATATTTGCTCATTAAAAAGTGCATGAATTAAACAACTTGGATTCGAAAACAATTCGAGAATTTAATAAAATGTTCATGAGTTCAATATACTGTTCACGAATTCAAAAAAAGATAATTTTAAAAATGTTCACAATTTGAAAAAAAATCTTCAACTAAAAAAATCATATTTTTAAAAACTTCATTAATTTTAAAATCGTTCAAAAGTACAAAAAAAAGGAAAAACTGTTGCAAAAAAGTAAGAAAAAAGAAAAACAACCCGAACGGGACTTCTTAAAACCGGATGGAAGGCTCTAAAAACTGGATAGAAAAACGGTTTTGACGGATCACTTCACGTGTGGTAATGGGCTTCTAGTGAGCGATCATTGTCTTATGCGTTGCAATAAGCGCTCCGATGGACAGCATCAACTGGGGGACTTCCTTGTTGTGTGGTGCATCGCCCTAGCCGGCGCGACATACTCATGGGACGACAACG